>CM076583.1:101600943-101911627 GCA_034641835.2 Pinus albicaulis
TCTTCCTCACTATCAGATAACCCATCACTGTCTTCATGAGTATAGTAACTTTTATTAGTGCTAGATCGGTTCTTATTCCTTCTTGCTACTTCCTTTCCTTTAGCAGATGTTTCTTTATAAGGACACTTTGTAGCATAATGACCAACTCTTCCACAATCAAAACATTTGAAAGGAAGCTTACCTCTAAATCGTCCTGTGCCAAGTTGGAGTTTCTTTACAAAATTTGCCTCATCTTCTTCTGAGATATATCCTGATCCTTCTGCTTCTTGAACTTATTTCCCTTTTGTAGAAGCTTTAAAAATAGATTCTTTGACTTCAGATGGTCCTCCTCTCCTCATTTCATATGCAGTCAGAATGCCATGAAGTTGCACCACAGTAAGAGTTTGAAGATCCTGTTTTTCTTCAAGAGCAGAGACTTTTGACTCACATTTCGCCATTAGTGATCTTAAAATTTTCTCAACCAAAGTAGATTCAGTTATTGTTTCTCCCTTTTTTCTCATACGATTTACAACATCATCAAGACGTAAAAAGAAACTGGCAATACTCTCATCACTATGCATCTTTAAATTTTCATATTCAATTCTGAGAGTTTGAAGTTTTGCACTTTTTACCTTTGCATCACCTTCATAACCTAGAATGATTTTGTCCCATATTTCCTTTGCTGTATTCAGCTGCATGACTTTGACAAATTCTAATTCAGTTAGACTTCCGGTTAGAGAATTGACCGCTTTTGCATTTGATTCATAATCCTTCTTTTCAGTTGGATCTGTTGGTATTGCAGCTAGATATTGATATCCTTTTTCAACAATGGCCCATATATCTGCTCCCATAGACTGAAGATAGGATCTCATCCTTATTTTCTAGAAGATTAAATTGCTTCTGTTAAAGAGCGGAGGTTTGATAGATGCTGTTCCATCTTGATTGCTCATCGTGCTTGATCTTCCTTCTAGCGGTTAAGCTTTTCTAGAAGGACCTGCTCTGATACCAATTGTTGGGAAAATGCGCAGGGGGGGGTGAATCAGTATTTAGTGCAGACAGAAAACTATTTAATTTTTCTTTCTTTTAAACCCATATGCTACTTTACTAAACAAAACTCGCGTATATACGCGGATAACCAGAAGGAAACTCGCGTATGCACAAAGATCTAATTATGCACTTAATTCTTAACTTATATCAATGATTCATTCATACATCAGATGTTAAGTAAGCAGTAAATAGGTGCAGTAAGAACAGAATAAATCATCACACATCATCAACACACATGAACACCAGGATTTAAGGTGGAAACCCAATTCGGGAGAAAACCACCGCTGCCATCGTCTCAGTATTCAATATTTATTATATAAAGAAAACATCTTACAACCATGTACTGGCGCAGACTCATACCAGCACGCAGGCACCCACCTGCAGAAGGCTACAACCTTGTCTCATTTACCATCCTCTCCTGGAAGGGAGCTACAACCCCCTGCTCTCGTTTACCAGCCTCTCTTGGAATGGAGCTACAACCCCCTGACTGAAGGCTTCAACCTTCAGCACCACTGCATACCACGTTTCATAAATTTTCAAACTGGATCAAATAGCTTCAACACAACCCTTCACTTATCAAAAAACATACTTTACCCAATGCTTCGAACAGAACAGTGAAACCACTGTAACCAGAATATTAGAGATAACCCAGACTTCAGAATAGATATGCAGATGTAATCTCAACCCAGACCATTCAATGATTCAAATATCATACGCTAATTTCATTCACTGAAGTCGCGTGTATACGCGCTTCCATGTTTACCAACCCGCGTATACCTCTGTATCTTCTTAGAAAACCCTAACTGCTCATACGCGCTTTTCATTCATCGAACCTGCGTATATACGCGCCTTTTATGAAGCGAACCCCCGTATAGATTTGTAACTTTTTAGGACTGCGTAGTTCTTCAGATCAGATAAACAACTTAGAATTCATCCTTTACTTCAGCAAAGATTCACCAGGTAATGGATCTAAACATCAGATGTAGAAGATACATAGACATTTCAGATCTAGAGATCCCTCTTCATCATTTTCTTCATGGGTGCATTATTAATTCAGATCAATCATTCAACTGTTACCCATTCCATACAGATATACTTCAGAGTGAAGTATTCATTAAAACCCAGACACATGCACACCATTTGCACAATGAATTTCTTCTCCTTAAATAGATCTAGCCTTTGTCAATACCATGAGCCAAAACCACATCCCTTCCGATGGTATTCCTGGACGGGATCAAATAGACAATCCAGCGCTCAATCCAATGGGTCAATACCATGGTAAAGTCTCCTGGTTTTACAAATTTAGAGCGCAATTAGGCATACGTGACTTGGCACGTACTTTTCCGCGTGCATACGCGACTTATCCTAAACAAACCCGCGTATGCTTCGTGACACACACTTTTTATCATTGTTTTGGCACATACTGAAGATTTCTTTCTCTGGTACTTCTGAGCTGCTTGTAGAACATCAGATTTACATCATTAATAAACTCATCAAGCATCAAGGAAAAATTCATCAAGTAGGTTTCCATCATCTTCATCAAGTGGGTTTCCATCAAGGACAACACTCTGCATCATATTTCCAACAATCTCCCCCTTTGGACTTGATGGCAACCACGATGGTGTTTGATCACCACACCAGATAGATACCATGATATTCTCCCCCTATTCAAACACCATGTCATTCTCCCCCTTTGACATCAAGGGCAAAGGGCGGATCAAAACCAACACGAAGTTTTTCTCCTCATGAGAAAGAAGAGCGCTGTAGATCTGATGTGCACTGAAGTTACCATGCCCCCCCTGAGTTCAAGCTAAATCTTCAAACATATTTTCAATGAAGTACATGACTTTATGACCTTCCTATCACCAAGGACGCATACTTACATCAAAGATCCAACCAAGTGGATTTACATATGTGATTCAAGTACCCAACCAAGTGGGTTTACAAATTTTGACTCAACTATCCAACCAAGTGGATTTACAAAAAAAATTGACCAAGTCCTTACATGACTGAATATTACAATTTTACATCATAGGTCTCAACATGACCTTTACACCAAATTAAAAATATGACTGTTTATAACCAAAACCAAAAAGGACTTCAAGAAAGTGATCATATTTCAGAATCATAATGCCAACAATGCATAATACTCAGCAAGGCGAATGCTCCCCTTGAACCTGTACATCAGTTTACTCCTTCATCTCCCCCTTAGCTTGTGCATCCTGAACACTTTCAACAGAAGATCATCAAGGCATCTTCACCCAATATCAGAGAATGAAACAGAAATATAAGAGTTAAAACATCACCAGAGATACCATACAACATCAGAGATACCAAAGAGTACTGCAGTTGTGCTGAAAAATGCTGACCCCAAACAAAATTTGTCAGCAACCAACCATACACGGCTTTCTGTGGATAAACTCGCGTATATACGCGACTGTCTTTTAGGAAACCCGCGTATCCAATTTAATCTTCTGAATTTAATCAGATCTGCTCTTCTAAGAGGCAGAGACAACACCCAACTTCTGTTTGAGATATTCAAACGCTTCCCTGGGCAGAGGTTTGGTAAATATATTAGCAACTTGTTCTTTGGAGGGAACATATTCCAACTTCACCTTTTGTTCAAGCACTTTTTCACGTAAGAAGTGATACTTGATGGGAATGTGCTTGGTCTTCGAATGCATAACAGGATTCTTTGAGATACTGATGGCACTTGTATTATCACACATAATGGAGATAGGAGATGTACATTTGATTTGAAAATCTTGCAAGGTTTTCATCATCGAAAGGAGTTGAGTGCAACAAGATGCGACAGCCACATGTTCTGCTTCTGCTGTAGATAATGCAATAGAATGTTGCTTCTTGCTGAACCAAGATACTAACCGGGGCCCCATATAGAATGCACGACCACTAGTGCTTTTCCGATCATCAACATTTCCAGCCCAATCTGCATCCGTGTATTTCCATTATGTTATATTTCAAGGGGGCATCCCTCAACACCTTGCTGAAGAAAGCAATAGGCTGTTTCTGTCCCTCTGGGTTTTTCTGCAGCAATACTGCAACCACTGTATGCTCGGAGGCAAAGGAGAAAATAAGGAAATCTTTTGAAAAGTCAGGGCTAATTAGGACTGGTGCTCGGGTAAGTGCAAGTTTAACTAATTCAAAATATTTTTTGGCCCCTAAAGTCCACTTAACCCCTACATCCTTTTTCAGCATGTTTGTCATATCTCTGAGGAGTTCTGCTAAGTTGGGAAAAAACCTCCTTAAGAAGTTGATTTTCCCAATAAAGGACTGCAATTCTTTTATGTTTCTCGGGTGACTAATCTGTAGTATTCCCTCAACTCTTTTCGGGTCTATTTTAATCCCCTTTTCTGATATAATATGGCCAAGAAGCTTACCTTCTTGAAGGCCAAACATAGTCTTCTTGGGATTTAAGGACAGACCAAATCTTCTACATTTTTCAAACACTCTTCTCAGATGTTTGAGCTGCTCTTCATAAGTCTTGGAATAGACTGTTATGTCATCAAGATAGATGACAATGAAGTGCCCTATTTCCTCTGAAAAGGCTATGTCCATAGCTCGTTGGAAGGTTGCACCAGCATTCATTAGTCCAAAAGGCAGTTTTACGTACATAAAAGTGCCCCATGGAGTGGTGAAAGTTGTCTTAAGCTAATCTCCTGGGAGTACTAAAACTTGGTTATACCCTGAAAAACCATCTAACAGGGAGATCCTTTTTGAGCCAACCACCCTTTGTAGGATGTGTTCCATCTTTGATAAGGGGTAATTGTCTTTAAGTGAAGCTTTGTTAAGGTTTCTGAAATCGATGCACAGTCTGATCTCACCTGTTTTCTTCCTCACAGCTACAAGGTTGGAAACCCAATCAGAAAACCTCACAGGCACTATGATTCCTGCCTCGTACATCTTTTTGATTTCCTTCTCAAATAGAGGTAGTTGCACTGGGTTAATCCTGTGAAGTTTCTGTCTGAAGGGTTTTTGGTTCTCTTTCAAAGGGATCTTGTGCTGGATGATTTTCGTATCATATGCCTTTAAGTCCTCGTAGCTCCAGGTAAACACATCGATGAACTCTTTAAATAGGTCAATATATTTCTTCTTCATGTCTGCTGGCAAGGAATTAGCCAATTTAATCATCTTAGGCTTATCCTCAGTGCCTATGTTGCATTCCTAGACGTCGGAGTCTGAGTGTTCTATAGTGGGTTTCTTCACTACGTCGTTAAAATAAAAAAGGTCCTCTAAAGGTGCCAGTCCTCTTGGTATATTCTTATCTTTTAACTGTAGCACCTCTATTTCCTCTTTTTCTGCGTTCTTATACTCTTCGGTTTGAGTTACAAGTTGTTCAGTTAACATGTTTATTTCTACGTTATGGGGTGATCTTTCTTCGTCGAGGGGCTCTTCACTCAGGCATCTTTCATCAGATTTAGAGTCTGAATCAGAGAATTCAAACTCATTCCTGCCAATCAGGAAATCCTCTATCTGCTTGTCGCCCTCAAAGACCTGCCAATATTTCTCGTTATCTGGCACCGCAGGCCTGTATTTTGTCTGAATGATGATTTGTTTGTCACTAGATGGTTTATGATATGAACTAGCAACAGAGGCTAACCCATTCGCAATGATGTTTTGACTCCTAGGAACAAACACAAGTTCGTATTCTACAAAGGTTTTTAGTAAATCCATAGCATCATTTCTGTATTCTCTCAATCTAGGGTGCTTTACTGTATACTCTCCATTCATTTGTTTTATAACTAATTCAGAGTCTCCATGTACAGCTATCCTTCGGGCTCCTAGTTTTTTCAATAGATTCAAGCCTATGATGAGAGCCTCATACTCTGCGATATTGTTGGTACATTTGAAGTCTAGTTTGAAGGCGTGGCTCACAGCATATTCACTCTCAGTGTTATGTAACCACACTCCCATTCCTGCATTCTTCCTAGTGCAGGACCCATCAAAGTTCATCCTCCATAAGGGATCGTTTTCAGGTTTATCATCATTTTACTCCCTAATGTTGGTTTCACTGTTATTTTGTACTATGGGGTCTGCACCGTGATGTGGAGTGTTTTGTTTTTTATGATGTGTATGGAGTTCAGAGAGATGACTAGTCAACTGTTTGTAGTCTTGGTTTTGTTTACTCTGAGTTTCTGATTCGGTGCACTGTCCAATGGTTTCTTCTTCATTTTCTTCTATGTCTAGAGTGGCCATTATGTTGAAGTCTGTGGGCTCTAATCTATTGTTCACATCTCTGTCTTCTAGCTCTGGCTCGTTTATGAATTCATCATTGCAAAGGATAAAGGAGTCCAGATCCGTGTGTACAGAGTACGGAGGTGAATTTTCAGGTTTTTCAGGGCTGCTAACCATAAAATTCATTTGTGCCTCTCTATACAGTCTCCTAAGCTGACTAAAGACAGGGATTGTGTCATATGACCCATCCATCTGCATTGTACCTTGGAGCTTGGCCCCCCATGACCTGGATAGCAACATGCCATACTTAGGTGGCACATCTGCCACTACTACATCCATAGCCATACATTTGGTTGGGATCTGGGTCAGATTCACACAAAGATCTTTAATTAGGCCAAGGAACTTTACTCTGCTAGAGGCAAATGAATATAAATCCTTATGGGTCGGGTTATCTCTAGGCCTAACTTCTCCATAATTATCTTAGGCATTAGGTTGTGTGATGCCCCAAAGTCATGCATTGTGTTGTGAAGGATCTTGTCATGGATATTGAGGCTGATATAAAAAGGAGGTACCACCCCTTCCTGAAACTTTCCTTCTATCTTTGGACCAAACAGAAGGGCTGGATGATCATCACTTAGATTGACAGTGTCACTATTCTCTCCTAGATTTAAAGCTTTCAAAATTTGACCTTTGTATGCATCTTTGGTGGCCAACTTAGTGAGAGGCACTGAAATTTTGATCTTGGCTCTCTCACTTTCCAGATTGAAAGCAGATGGACTCTTTGAAAGGCTCAATTCTGTTTTATTTGCCACCATTTTATTGACATAATTAGCTTGCTGATTCTCACTATGTACAAGGTTTGAAACTGTTTTATCAGGAGCATTAACTGCAGTTCTAGTGATGCTAGTTTCTTGACTTTGTTTATCAGTATTTTGGTTGTCCTTCTCTTTTCTCTTCCCAGAACTCTCAGCTACTGATTTGTTACTTTCAGCAGACACCTTAGGAGTTTTCTCAGGTCCTTTCTTGATGGTAATCTCAGAGGCTTTGGGTTTGGAAGTGTCTAAGCTCTTTTTGCTCCTGAGTTCATACTGTTCTCTAACCTGCATGATGGCATTTTCAAATCCCAACCTATAATCCTTAGATTCTAATCATTCCTCATCCCAATGTGAGTATGAGGTCTAATTATCCTCTGTGGAACAAGTGTGGATCAAGTTTTCTACTTCCACCATGTTTATCGTGGTTCCCTCAGACTCTTCTCTTATCCCCTCATCTTCATCCAGGAAATTCTCTTGAAATGGGGGTATTACTTGTTGATCAAACTCTCTCTGTCTGTTGGGAGGGGTATTTCTCCTAAAATTATGGTTTTGGTTTTGGTTTTGGTTTCTGTTTTGGTTGCTGACTTGGACAGTCAAATTCTCCACCATTTTTCCTAGTCTCTCCATGGTTCTAGCTAGGCTATCATATTTGGGATCAGATGTGGAAGCTGATGTGTCATCCCTATATGTTACCTTTTTCTCAGACCTCATTCTGGCTCTTTTTTCAATCAGGTTCACTTCTACACTCACTGCTCTTTTTTGCATGTCTTCCAATGTGTTGTAATCTCTCTCCCTAAGCTGGTAGGCCATGTCAGCATCAAATCCTTCAGGTTATTTTACTAAGGCCATCCCTTGGGGAGGTTTCATGTGTGGAGGAAGAGCGTTGTAAACATTTTTAAACCTTGTAGAATAGTCATGGACACTCTCTCCTACATTTCTTTTAAGGTTCTTGTATTCTGCTAGTATTTGGAGAGGGTTGGTCTTGACTTCCCATTTGTTTATAAAGGTTTGATGTAATGAGGGAAGATCATGGATTGTACTAGGAGGCAGGCCTTTAAACCACTTATTCACTTCTCCTCCTAAACTCTATGCAAAGGTCCTCATCTTAATGGTTTCATCTTCAATTTCCATATAGTCAAAGGCATCTTCTATCCTGTCCACATGGTGTTGAGCAGTGGTGGACTCTTTTCTAGTGAAGTGAGGGATTTTCGATTGATAATTGTTGGGTAGTGGAGCCAAAGGCTGTGGTAACACCAAAGGTGCATACCATGCTGCCATGATGATGTTCTAAGGAGGTAAAGGATTGGTTTGAGCAGCAGGTATCTGGATGACAAAAATGCTAGGACCAACAACACACTGTTGAGCTGATTTAGGGTGATAGAGGCCCAAGTTTTGAATGAAATGTATATCAGGAGGTGTAGATGGAGGGGTCTCTCTATCCCTAATTTCTTGATCACTGTGAGATGGTGAACTTGGAAGCTCGAGGTCTGTCTGATCTAAAGCACTGAATGACTTAGTTCTTGGTAGGGTGTTTGGTAAGTCTAAGTCTAAATGAGTGTCTGATAGAGCTAAAAAGTTTTCAGGTGTTGAATTTGCTCTATGAATGTGTCTGGAAATAGTTGGCTTTCTAGGGGTAGGAGATTTCCAGAGGATGCTCTCAGGGTTGTCAACTATTTTGGGTGGGTTTGGATTAGGATAAGCTCTTTTGTGAATGTTTCTTGAAGCCAGTATGTTTGTTTCTAAACAAATAAGATTAATCCTATGTGTTTCTTCTTATATGGCTGATGTTGTAATGAAGGCTGGTCTCCCAGTGGAGTCTTTTAATCATTAAGGAACTATGGAGTCACCAGGTGGAAAGGTTTAGAATGTTTCAAGAAGGTTACTGTCCACCACAGTGATTAACCACCAAACTCAGGCTACTATGGTCTTCTTTGAGTTCTTAGAAATGTTTAAAGGTGTGTTTTACTCAAACTCCCAGTGGAGTCGCCATTATTTTGGTGACAACAATGGGACACAAGACCAGATATAGAAATTAAGGGCACTTAGATTCTCCCCAGTGGAGTCACCATTATGTTGGGGTTCCTATGTTTTGGCAGATTTGGCTCTACCAAAAGATAAGACAACATCAAAACCACTTTGGGACCTTAGGATCTAGCCCTCCTGGGTCTAGAGAGGTATCTCTCTATAAAGGAAAAGATAGATGTATCTTCGAAGCTCAATTTTAAGATATTAGGCTAGTTATAGGCACAGGGGTTGTTGTTTGTTTTGTTTGTTTGGTTGTTGGGAAACATGAAAGAAGGGTTAAATATAAGACAAAGGGTGAGAAAAAAGGATTTAGGCAAAGGGGAGATAGTTTAGAGAACACTCAAGACCATTGGGCAATGGAGTCATAAAAGGGTTTACTTGCTATTCAGTATCCAAGGCTTTCAATTGGGCTAGTCATCTAAAACAGAGGATCTTTAAAGATGATAGTGTGGTATGAAATGATAAGGAATGAAGGTGAATGACAAGGAAACCTCCAAGGTGACCACTTAGGAAGAAAATCTAGGGACAGGGCACACCTTGAACACCTATGACCAAACTCCTAAAGAGGCTAACTCTTCAGACAACAAGAAACGCTTAAGATTTAAACACAAAGGTGAAGTATGAGATTAGAGAAAGACTTTGAACTTTCAATGCTTTGACATTCAACTTAAGGGAACTTAGAAAGGTTTAACAGTTAGAAAAGGACCCTAGTGAGACAGAATCAACTCTAATCTCCCAGTATCCCAATTCTTCAATTAAAGCCAGACAAGAACATCTAAGAATAGATTGTAAATTCATGCATCAATAAGTACGGAAAACCAACTACTATATTGGCTAAATTATCTTGAATATGTTCTCAGATAGCACATATAGTAGAAAAAATCAAAGATAAGAAGAGCAGGGGCATTAGGGTACCATGCAAGGGTATATCCTAAGCCAGATTTCTGATTCTTACCAGAGAAATGAAATGTAATGAATTACAGAAGGAAAACAGAGACAAAGGTAGAACACATCACCGCTGCTTTAAATCAAGATCCAAAGAAATTTATTGTCATATTAAAGAGCAACACCAGTCATATACAACATTTTCCAATAGCTTGATATTCAGTCTAAAATCATCTCCTCAGCCTATATTACAACTTTTCACACAAAACTATATCTCAAGAGAAACAACTTACAATTCACAGTTATCTGATCAACAACCGTTACAATGTGTTTTTTCATGAGTTTTATATCTAAAAGGAGGTAGAGGAGGTAGATAGAGCTTTTAATGAAACATTAAAACAGAAGTAGGAGAAGAGGGCTCGAGGCCCATTCTGTCTTAATATCTATGCATTGATCTTCAGTACTCTTGGGTGAAAGAGTGGTCTTCGACAGGCTGATAGTAATTTCATACGTATGTTCTTTAATGTATTTTTCGGCTGCAGTACTCTGTAGTACTCTGGGACCAGTAAGGCAGTTAAATGAATTTTAGGCCTGCCATACTGTGTAAAAAATGCTCTGGCAACATTAGGAATTTCTGTTAGGGTGGAGGTCTTCTTAGGAACATGATGTGGAATAAAAAACAGTATGGGTACTTTGTCCTTTCTCGAGAGGGAACCTTCTAATGATGTGAAACACTGATGTGGTTTGTTCATATCCTTTTATGCCTTATTAGGCCTTCTGGGTCAATCAAAAGGTCTTCAATCTGCATATTTTTCCCTTTAAACATTGAATTAAAGCTTAAAATCTTCAATAACGGGCTTTAGATCTCTTTAATGCTTCACTGATACTCTTTGCCACTTCCGTGACTGTCTCTGTCTATGAATTGCAGGTTTAATGGTGCTGGAGGTTTTCAACAGAGTTAATAACTAGTTCTTTAATGAAATGTTTCATTCAAAAACCTTCCCAGGCGTTTTCTCTGCAATCTCTGCTTCGGAAAATGGCCTTCTCTGCGCTCTGTGTCACTATGACAGTGACTGTGAGAAATGGCGGTTTCCACCATCTGTGACCCTACAAAAAGACACAAACATGTTAGGATATCCATGTGGGAGTGGAGGTGGATGCTGTGGAGGGCTGAGGAGGTGGCATCACAGTAGTGAAAACAGTGGCTGTATTGGAGAAAATGGTGAAAAATGCTACGTAATGGCGAGAAAATGGTCTGATGGAGGTCTGGTGAAGAAACGCTTTTGAACCGTCCGAATATGTTAGATGGAGGTGATCGACGGTAGTGATTAACTGATGGAATGGCCTTAGAAGGTTAGACAGAAAGAATAAACTTTTTAATGTAAAACATTAAAGTTTACACTTTGGCGAAATACAAAGGAAATTGATGAAATTCAAATGAAATGGGCTTTGAATGGTGGGAACGGCATGGGCAGAGGGTGATTGAATATGGACCGTTAGATCTATGGAGGATATCAATGGCTAAGATGTCTTGATGAAACTCTGTGGTAGCGTGATGAAAGAAATATGAACGAAATGCGCAATAGGATGAGGGACGTTGATCTATACAGATTAGCGGTCGGGATCTTCTAATGGGCTTTCGGGAGCGGGAGAAAGGAGGGCCGTCGAATAAAATGGGATGGATGACTGCGATCTAATCGCACTAGAGGAAGGCATGGTCCAAAAACTTTGATGGTATGATATTGCGATTACATGTGGGCTGTCGGATCAACGGAATGATCGAAGGTCGCAATTGGATCGGGAATGGTAAATTGGGGACACAGGGGCAGTGAGAGGACAAAACCTGGCCATTGGTTCTTGTGGATTCAACATCCAAGATGCAATCGGGAGTTGGATAATCGGGGGAACGAAGAGCGGCACATTAAAACTTTGCGATTGGCAATTGGGGCGACGATGCGATGGCCGTTGGATTTACCTGGGAATCAACGGCGGAGATCGTAATCGGAGGTGTAATGGAGGGATGAGGTAGGGTGCGATGAGTTTAGCGCAGACCATTAGATCTTTACGGATCGACAGTGGATATCGCATCCGAGGCCGATAGAACAAAATATTCTCGCATCGGAACTTTTCATTTAACAAAGAAAAAATGCTCTCAACCAATCCTCCAATTGCGATTAGCGCTTTACACCTCAGTGCTTGGTATTAGCACTTGATTACATACAGAGAAGGGGCTGGGCTGAAAGGGGCTTAGCCTGTTATATGATAAAAAGTGGGTTTTTATGCCTAAAAACAGTGTTTTTAAGGCTAAACAATGGTTCTGATAGGAGGAAAGAGGGATTTAAAATCAAATGAAGGGATTTCACTTGGTTTTTAAAGGGGAGTTGGGTGATTTAGATGGTTTAGGAAGGGATTATGAAGGTTTTTTAGGGAAATTTGAGAAGGGAAAAAAGGGGTTAAAATGGGGCATTTTACATGGATAAAGGGAGAAGATGTAGGCTTTTCTGAGTATAATTTTTTCACAGACAGTGAGGATTTCTTGATGGAAACAGCAATAAAGATCTTATCCAAGGAAAAGGGCACACAGAGGCTTCAAGAATGAGATATTTTCAGAGGAAATGTATCTCTTGAAGGCTCAGAAAAATATTTAGCCACCTGTTTGCTTGACAAAACATTTATAGGTGGCTAACACACCATTCCGGTTTGCATACTTGGGAAGGAGCATTGGAGGGTAGATTTATTGCAGCATATCTTGAGCAGTGGTGGGGATTGTTGATGAGGAGGCCAAGGAGAAGAAGGGGGAGGAATTTTTTTCTCTCTATGCAGTTGCTTGAGGACAAGCAACATGTGGGAGGGGAGGACTATAATGTTCCCAATTTTTAGCCTCAAGCTAAAAGGAACATTATGGTTGCATAATTTTATTTTGTTGAATAAAAGTGGGTAAAGTGACCCATTCATGAAATAAATAGGAATAAAATCCCTCACAATGTGAAAAGGGATCATCATGGAGCGGGATTTCACACCCTCATGTGTGAAAGAGGTTAAATTGCAAGTGGACAAGGCCTAGTTGCCTAGTTGACCAAGTCAACAATGCTGAGACAATAGGTGGAAGCCACCAAGTGGGATAGTGCAGTTTTAGTGGAGGAATATTCCATGGGGGAGGAAACTTCTAGAGGAAGGGAGGCCAAGGGTGGAGACTTCATTGTGTTTAAAATAGGAGCAAGGCAGCCATTGAGATTATCTTTGATCATTTTACATTTGAGTCTTAGAGACTTGTTGCTGCCTCTTGCTGTTCAGCAGAGCTGTAGTGCCTTTGGGCACGAGGGAGTCCTGATTAGGATTTCCTCTTCTTCATGAGGAGCTCATGGAGGATTGCACTCATTCCCAATATTCCAGCATTCAGACCATAGCATCAGCCTACTCCATCAACGCAGTGTCTGTAGAAGATTATTGTGCAGTGTTGCGGGGTGTTGCTGGGGAGGTTTCCTACAACACCAGTTTGAGCTGATATTTCAGAGGAGGGAGGTTATCTACTTCCAGGAGGTTAGTGAGGATGGTTCCAGAGATTATTCCACCATCTTTGGCTGAAGGCCAACCACCACCATTAGTTACAGCGCAGACCCTCTCATAGACTGCGTTCTTGTTGGGGCATATTTGCAGTGAGGGTGTTGCAGACATTTCAGCGGGTGAACTCTCTTGTGTCGAGATCAGCCTGACATTTGGGAGAATCATTGGAGAAAGGCACATCATCAGATTCAGCCATTCATCTTTCTCCATTCCACTCCACATATTGAGTTGCTGCTGCTACGCAGCAACTCCGACATTTTTGCAGTTTTTCATATTTCAGCCAATCCTTCTAGGATTGACTTGAGGTAGTGATTGGGAGGTGATATTAGCTCTCCCAATGATGTATGAGCCACATATATGCAGATCCATGATGTTTTTAGCTCAGTATAGCAGTCTCCCTTCTATGACTGCGTTACCTCTATGCATGTGTATTCTACTATGGAGTAGCATTTTGTGTTTTGGCATGAGTATTCATGAAAGGCTTATTGCCTTGTTCTTTTGATGTTCATTGTATTATTTTGCTGCTGATATTCATAATAAAATGTCTCAAGGGTTTTCATACATTTTGGCATAAGGTTTATTCACTTCTATATCTAGTTTATGTTTTGTATATTGTTGTATCTGCAATTTTGGGTTATCCTTAGAGATTCCCAACCTTGTTGGTTTTCCCTCTTGGGGATATTATCCCTTGACAACGCTCTATAGACAGAGTCTGCTAGTGGGCCAGGTAGCCTCTGGAGCTCATCCTTCCTTGTGAAGGTAACAGATCCAGTAAATGCCCCAGCAGTCTATCTCTGGAATAGATTTGCTTGTTGATTGATAATATTTCTGAAAAGGAACATTACAGATACACAGTGAGGAAAATAATGGAAACATTTAAAACAAAGAAATAGCACATCACCATTTAACACAACTCAAGAATCTGTAAATGGTCTTCGATTATTGATGTCCAACTCCAAAATTTACAGTGCTCCAATGTAGTAGTTCTTTCAAATGCAGGGTCTAACAATATCCAACCCTTGATAATGAAAATTCATGCAGTATTTAAATGAAAACTATGTCAGTTTCCATATATACTTTGAAAAAATTAATTAATTACAATTAAACTAAAATCATACAAGTGTGGCCATGCAAAGGGCCAAAAAAAAAGCTCTGACAAAGCACCACCTGTAGAATTAACTTCAGGAAGCTCTTCATGGATCTAAAAACTTAGGCAATTATTCATGAATCCAAAGAGTAGGCTTGAAGGTGGCTCAAGAGGTCACGAAGAGGCAATGATAAATAGCTTTGACATCCCACCCTGATTTTTAGAAAACCTATGTTGGGTGATTAAATCTGGTGCAGTGCTAGCAACTTTTCATTGGTCGGTGACTGTGCTGATGTGTTCGCTGCCTCTTTTGTTTTTGTTGGTGTATCACAATTAGTTCTGCACAAACGCCTTTTCCCGACTCAACCTTTTTTTTCTATCTCCTGGCTACTGCGACATTTACCATTACTCTGCATTTTGTTCCTTGTCGGCTCCTACCCGAGCTCTTCTTCCGTGTTAGATCTTTCTTCATAATATAGTGCACAAACCTCATCCACTCGGACTTGAAAACCTTTAGATTTCAGCTTGGAACCACATCTCATCCATGCCAAAATCGCACTTTGTATTTCACTATTTTTAACCTCTCTTATAGCACTTATCTTCTAATATTTTCAATGTGCGCTATGCGGTTGGGTCCCACCCATATCGTAAATCGCATTCAACGGTTTTTAACATTTATCTAGGCGCTTATCCTTTAAAACTTGCGATTTTCAATTTGCGATCGGGCCACACCTGACGTTGCCCATTGCACTTCAGCGATTGTATCTTATTCCTTCTGCACTTATCTTTCAAAACCTATGATTTGTGATGCGGAAAGGTGATGAAGTTTTAACTGTGATAAGCGGATTGTGGAGAGGGGTAAGGGAAATTTCGGACCCCCCTTTATGGTTAAAGTTCGAAGGCTATAGGGGGGCTGAAAACATATATGGACCATCGATTGCGGAGGTGGGGAGTTGCGGTAAATGATATAAGTGGTGATTTTAAGAGATATATGATACAACTGTGAGTGGGAGGGCGGATTTGCTTATAAAACTTAAATTTCGGTAGTTTAAAAAAGAGTTTTTGAAGGAAAAGGAAGTTTTGGACTTTAGAAAACGGAAAAATGAAGGGAAAAAGAGGGTAAATGAGATGAATGAGGGCGGAAATGAAGTTTTCTCATCATTACTCCTTATCAGCAACACTTTCCTCTTTAAATTGGACTAAGAAGGAAAATTTATTCCTTTGAAGCTCTGACAGTTAGGATTTCCCTTCCCTTTTCTTCTTGAAAATAGATGACAGTCATGGAATATTATATTCAAAAGACCTGAGAAATAATCAGTCACCTTGAGGTCTTGTAAATTACAGTATACTAATAGGGCCCATGCCACATTGGATCTAGCTTTCCTACTCCCAACTTATCATGGGCTTGGTCATAAAGCATGACCAAGTCACCTTTAGAGAAAATGCGAGGTGCGACAGATTTGTCATATTGAAACTTAACCCATCATTTCTGCGATTCAAAGACTAAAGAAACTAGCCTTCTGGTCTCATCGAGACACTCGAGGTACAATATACGCTTCTCTTCTAACAAAGTACCAAGAAGGAGTTCGATAACCAGCTTCAGGGAAGGACTCTCACACTCGATCAGGAGTGTGGCCTTTAGACCATACACTAATTGGAATGGTGTGAATCTAGTGGCAGTCTTAATAGAGGTTTGGTATTCCCATAGAGTGGAGGAAAGCATGAGGTACCAGTATCGCTTGTGCTTCACAATGGTGCATTGAAGCATGTTCACTAAGACTTTGTTGACATCTTCAACCTGGCCATTCGCCTATGGATAGTAATGGGTGGTGTTATTGTGACGTAACCCCAAATGAGAAGAGAGATCTGTCATTATATGATTACGAAAATGAGTGCCATGATCAGTGACAATCGCTTTCGGGACACCAAACCAAGTTATGACATGATTTGATAAGAATTGTGCCACAGTGAGACCTTCATTATCGTATGTAGGCATCACCTCGGCATATTTAGTGAAATATTCAACGACAACGATGATATAGCCATGCCCCTCGACCGAGCGAGGGTTACATGTCATAAAATCAATGCCCCATGTCGCAAAAGGTCCGACAGTCACAACTGGGTGCAAGGGTGAGGGTGGGGCGCACTCTTTTCGAGAGTAGATATGGAAATCATGGCATTTTCGTATTGTGATAATGCAATATTTAAAAATAGACAACCATAAATAACATGCACGAAGAATCTTTGAGTGGTAGCATAATGAGACATGTGACCACCACAAGCCCTGGAGTAGTAGTCATTGACAGCTTTCTTAGCTTCCTCGAGATTTAAACAACGGTGGAGGATAGAGTCAATACCAGTGTGATCGAGGATGTCTCCAACGATGCAATAAGGTTGGGACTGGTAGCAAATATATCTTCGCTCATAGTGCGATAGCTTTGGCCAATAAGTCAGGGTCTAGAGATATACAATGATGTCTCCATACCATGGATCAAGAGTACTAATGAGAAAAAGAGTCTCATCGGGGATGGAATCATCAAGCGGAGTGGGATGATCCGTGGTGGGAAGATCACAGATCAACTTAGCAAAGACCAGGGATTTCTTTGTGTTAGTATGAATCTTTCGTCATAAAAGATCACTTTAGCTATGCATAACAAATAGCCCTAACATCGATTATGGCTGTAAAATATCTTTAGATTTTTTGCATAAAGTTAGATCTAAGCATAAAAGACATTAAGTAGATAAAATATGAAATGGCTCCATGCATCCAAATGATAAGACAAGAACAATGTATTTAAAATAATTTTATATTATATTAAAGAATGGGGCACCTGAGAGGAAAACAAGAAAGGTGTTTTCCAGTTTTCCTCAGTGGGATGGGTTCTTGGAAGTCCTCAGTGTTTCAGATCTCAAATTCCTTTCTTCTATTGATATGGAAAACCTAGACAAATATGTAACTCAATGGGAGTTCAAAATGCAAACAAATGAAAATGGTGACCAAGAGTAGATCTAGTGAGATCTAATGCAATGGAGGTGACTAATGAATGGGGAAAACCTTCCTATTTATAATAAAATATTGGGGTGTTCTAGAACTCGGTGCATGAATAAAATATTATTAATCATATTCTAGAATCACCCTTTAGGAATATTTTATTATATTTGTTGGAGGGAAAAGGGTTTTTGACTTGAGTCAATTCCTTTATTTATAAATAACAAATAAATAAATGATTTATTTGTTATTTAAGGGAAATGAGGGGAATATAATTAAATAAATAATGGTTTATTTAATTATTTATATATGATTTAGTCAAATTTAACTAAGAATATGATTTAAATAGTGATTTAAATAACTTATTATTAGGAAATAATCAAATAAATAATGATTTATTTAATTGATATCCTTGTTTTGGGTTAAACATGACCGTGCAATATAAACAAATGTGGTGAAAGCAGTTTTACTTTAGGTAAAATTGGTCTTACATGGTGTACTTGGGTTCATCTAATAATAATAGGTTAGATGACCAAAAAATGGTGTAACAGATTGCCCCCCAACGTACGAGTGTTAGGAGCAAATCGTATGACCGAAGTAAGTTGTAAGAGCTCAATCACTAGACAGTAAAATGGAAATGAGAGAGAGGAATGTATGATAATCTAAAGTGTTGAAGGACTAGACCCTGAGGAGACGAGACTTACAGGTGCAACAAGTCTCAATTTTATGAAGTGGTACCAATGCTAAAGGCGGCGGGGGAAGCATACCTATGCCCGCCGAGATAGTAGTACAAAAATAAGGCGCCCGGAAAACCACGGAACACAATAATGAAATAGGTGCTTGCCTAAACATGAGCCAAAGAAATAGACTGATGAATCCCACATACATGCCATGCCTGGAATAACCGTTAGGACTTATACAATAATAGTTTAGTACATGAGATATGAATATACCCAAATGCCCCCTACACACGGGGAAGGGCTCGCGAAATCGGACTGATACATGCAAATCGAAGAGGCGCTGCAAGCGGCTGAGACCAATATCATCAAATGATAGGAGCTGCATCAAGGGCTGAAATGAAGAAGTCATCCGGGTATGTGGGGGGCTACCTGCAGGGCCACCCCCTCATGAGGTTTGAGATATCTCACACACACCCGGGAATCACCAAGAGCTGCTGCTGCATCACTGGACCATCAAGTGTATAGATCATGATCATGCTGAAAAGAGCTCGGACCAAGGTACATTTCCCCCTAGACCTGGCTTCTGGAGTAAATGGGCTGATGTCGACAGAAGTAGGTCCGCCATAGGTGAGGCAATAAGGGAACCCCAACTAAGGCACGAGGGAAAATAGTAGAGCGATGAACAAGTAGACACTGATGATGATGATGGAATGAGGGATACGAAGGAGCGGTTGGACGAATTCCCTTGTTAGAGCATAAAGGGCATGAATGGCTTGGCAGTGACTGACACAATATCAAGAGGGATAGGGGACAAGGGTACTGAAGGCCATAATGTGCGACATGAGAGAGGGACCAAACAAGAAAGGATGGAGGACTATAGCGGGGTACAAAGGGACTCGGGATAGACTCCATGAATGTGATGATGACTCGACTCGGATGCTGTAAACAAGGGCGACTCGATGGTGCTGCCTCATAGTACGGGTCCAATGGGGGACCAGAAAAGCATGAGTACAATAGGGTAGCTCATAATGAAAATCAACACGAATGAAGACGAGTAAGGAGGCAAAGTGGTGCCCCAGGTACAAGTGTCGTAAGTGAAGAAATTCGATTTTGAGAAGAGGTGAATAGACCCTTCATGGACAAAATGTGTCCTGGTGAAGTGTCAAAGTAATAAAAAATAACAGGTACCTAGAGTTCATGAACAAGCCAAGTCACACTTTTTTGGGGTCTGTTCTGTGACCTGGGTAGCAGGTACTGGGCAGAAAACTGCGACCTGTCCCAGGAAATGACCTGAAAAGTGCGACCTATCAGAGAAAGGGGGTTTCAGTGCTTTGTTTGGCTGAGATCTGGGATTTTTATGGTTGAGGGGCATAGGTTCCCCCAAGCATGTGGTGGTCATGCCAAAATGTATTTATAAAAAGGGGAATCTAAACACATTTTAATGATATGGTGTGCCATTTGTTTTCATTATGGTTATGCAGTTTGAGAAAGGAAATGGAGGATTACCAATCTCTTTTAGTACTGCATATATGAATCAAATGGACTTTAAGTTTCTGGGTTGGCATACCTGGTGTCACTATCCCAAAAAGAGGATTTGGAGATAATGAACTGATGCTCTCTTAGAAAACCTATAGGTTGGTAAACAACAATGTCTAAGAGGCTGGGTTGTTGATGTAAAATGAGGGAATGATAAGGGGTATTATCTCGAGAGTGATCTGAAGTGGTATGGGACTCTAGAGGTTCTTCTAAATGTGGAAGGATAATGGTTCTAGAGTCGACGTGACTAGATACACTAGGAGAGTTGTGGATAATTACTTCTCTTGGTCTCTCAAATATGGGTGCCCCCTTACCCAAACATTGGGTTGCAATGTAATGGCCACAAGGTGTATGTGATTCAAACGCATGGGTTCGAGGTAAGGGGGAATAGAGAAAGTTAGGGGAGATGATTCCTTCCATAATGTCATCATCATGATAGGAGATGGGGTGACTGGTGGAAGAAGGACCACCGGACGTGGTGAAGCTACCTGACTCATCATCATGAGAAGAGAGGTTTACGTGTGCATCGTCACAAGGGGTGACAAAAGAGGAAGCAGATAAAGGTTCTACTGATCATGAGCCCAGGGTGATCGCTGAAGGAAGGTCAAGTGAAACAACCGGGGAGGATTCAGAGGGAATGTTCCCCGAGGGTCTCATGGATGATGATAGGTAGTAAATGTTGGATGAAGGCTTCTTTAGCTCAACGTCAGGAGGGGGAATGTTAATGGGAACATTTATGTCCTCTAGTTCTATTGAAGAAAAACGTGTAAATAGGGGAGAGGTGGACTCGGTGCACTTGGCCTTGAATTGGCGGACTGCGGCTAGAGAGGTGCGGAAGTCCTCGAGGCGGGGACAGAGGTGGGTGTAATGGCCATGGAGATCACAAAAAGCACACGGGTGGTTGGTGTGAATAGTCTTGGGGTTCTTGGCCGCGGTCGCGGAAGGAACAGAGGCTTCTGGGACCATGGACTTAGGGAACATGACATTAACCATGGGCTTGAGATGAGGCAATTCAGGACAGGTATGGGTGGCCTGACCGACAACATAACACAAAGCACACTGGATGGTATGCTTTGAAGGTCGAGGAGGGGCAGAGGTGGTCGGGGTAACCTTGTTCTTTGGTGCCCCCCTGCAAGCTTTGCTATTGTTACCCGACACGGTTGCAACAGGAGGAGGTGTCGGATGGGGTGAATGAGGCGCTGGGGCAGCGGTAGATGTCAAGGGTATCAGCTGAACTGGGGTTAAAGCAAGATATGGTTTAGGTTGACCAGGCAAGGTAGTGGCTGGGGGGCTAAGGTACTAGACGGGTATACCCAAGGTCAAGTTGGGTAGGGAGAGGGTGGCCAATATAGGGATGGAAGAAGCTCCGGGAAGGGGAGCGAGGAAAGGAATTTGACCAGCAGGGAAATGGCCAGGAGGGACGGGGCCAAGGGGGTTGAAATTGGGCGGAATTGACCCAGGAGGGTAGAGGGGCCTGTGAGGATTAGTTGGGGAAGGAGATTCCGAAGGAAGAGGGTTAGCTAGCGGGGGCGAGGGGCTAGGAGCCGGTGGGGGTGGGTGGGGTTGAGGTTGCTTACTAGCCAAAGTGGATTGTGTAAGGTCAGCCCAAGATGATTTCATCATGCAAACGTTTGCCAGGATAGGATTAGATACAGGAGGAGGGTCTAGGAAGGGTCCAAGCAAGGGGGAGTCTTTATAGACGCCGGGGGAAACACTGGGCCGAGAATCAATGGTTGGCTTGTTAGTGACAGCAGAAATAGTGGACTCAAGGGAAGACTGAGAGTTTGGTTCATGATAAGTTAACTGGTCGATGGTGACAATCTTTCCATCATGGGGGAAAAACATCTTGCGGTGGACTGCAGAGGGGACGACAGACATGGCATAGGTGTAACTACACCCCAAAAGAATGTTGTAGTCAAGAGGGGCGTCTATAACTTCAACGTTGACACAAACAGTCTTGATTGCAAGGGTGATAGGACAATTACGGAATAGGCCAATGGGCTGGGAGGCGTGGCCATCCCATGCTCGAAGAGTGATCGTGGAAGGGGCCAACTGAGGAGACCCGAGTTGTTTCCAAACCAAAGCAGACATCACACAGGTGGATGCCCCCTCGTCAATAATGCACCGGGAAATGTTAGCGTTCCAAATTTTGACTGAGATTTGGAAAGCTACGGAAGCAAGAAGAGGAGGAGACTCTGACTGATGGGCATCGAAAACAATCAATTGGTCATTGGCTAGATCTACAGCGCCCGGGGCTGATAATAGAGATTTTCTTTGGGAAGGGCACGACTGGAGGAGTTCCAGCGTTAAAATGGCAACATGATATTGGGCTAGCTCATCTAATATGATAAACGAATGGGCGGTTTGGTCAGAAGCAACATTTCGGCGTAATGGTCCCGTAGGAATCTTGGTATGAACCTCAACTTTGGGCGGAGGATATGAAAGGGACCATTAGTTGTTGAAAGAGGCTCTGTAGAACCCGAAGAAGGTGGCTCGGGGACAGATGGATCAGGAGTCTGGGGGTACGGATGGGACTGAGTGTGATCGTTAAGGTCGACGGTTATAGGTTGGTCAGAGTTCATCATGAGGATCTGGTAATCAGAGGTACTAGATGGAGGAGTTTGAGTGGTTACTGGTCTGTGAGGTGGGTGGGTAGCCACAAAGCTTTGCTGCGGGAAAGGATTGGTCGCGCTCTGCTGAGCATACACCTACCCCTGAGGGGGTGGTGGCTGCTGGTGCGGGGGTTGAGAAGACAAAGGAGGCAGGGGTGCTAATGCTGGAGGAGTTGGAGCACTAGGCTGCGAATGTGGATGAGGTTGGGTAACAATGTGGTAAACAGGGAGTTGGGTAGAAAGAGGAGGCATGCCAGATCCTGTACGCGTGCTACCAAGAGGGGGAGAAGTGCAGGAAGTGGTGCCCCCTCCCCCAGAAAAAACATAGCTCATGGGAGTTTGAGCAGATGGATGAGAGATAGCTCCAATGATACTGTCGGTGGTAGGAGGTGCCCCCGGTGCAGGGGCATTACCGGGTATGGGGAGATCAGGTAGAACAGTATAAACATAACCCGTCTGAGCGTAGATCGGTTCATATTTTAACTCCATTTGGAGGGCGGCTTCTTCGGTTTGAGGAAAATGCGATGCGACATCTTTCCCGATAGGTGGCAAGAGAGATCTAAGGAACCAGTCCATGTAGACATGGTCTTCAAAGGTAGGAGATTGACATAGGCTCTTTCTTCTCCGCCATTCCCGGACATGATCGAATAGGCAGGTCGCAGATGATTTACGGAAAGAAGTCAAAAGTTCAATAGCAGTGTCATAATGAAGGGGAAGCTGGAAGTAAGATAAAAAAGATCAGGCAAGAGTCACAAAGGTGGTATGAGAGGAAGTGGGCTGATCAACATACCACTTAGAAGCTTCGCCTGTAAGCGTGCGTTGGAACAATCTAAGACGGATGTAATCATCAGTAATGGAATGGGAGGAACACCACATGTGGAAAGATCGGATATGGTTGGAGGGATCCTCTCCAGCAAGGCCTTCGAACTTGGGAATGTCGGAGGGGAGCTTGGTTGGCATAGCAGGCCAACTAACATCGTGGTAGATAGGATCATTGATTAACTGATTAAAATCAGGAAGACTGAGGCCTGCCATGAAGGGAAGCAAGGGAGCAGTCGAGGGAGTGCCTGTGGCAGTTCTGCTAGTAATAGTCCTAGCATTAGGGCCGGGGTTGCCACTAGCATTAGGCCCTGGACCAGACATGGTGAAGGTAACAGGGAGAACCAAAAGTACGGGGAGGAACCAAAGAATCAGAAGGTGAGTCAGAGTGCGGACTCGGGGGAGGACTAACTTGACGATGACGGAAAGGAGGAAGTCGACCATCCGAAAACTGAGGGTGAAGGTCAAGAAGTCTCTGGGATAAACACCTTGCAATGATGACGGGAAGAAGAAGAACCGACAAAGGCAGGGAGGTGCAAGATCAAGTGAGGTCAAGGTCGAAACAAGGGCAGAGAGGTGCAGTGTCAATTGATTTTAAAGTCTTTTCCAGGCGGTGTTAACCAGGCTCTTCTTCACTTAGGGTCGGTGTGTGGTGTGCGTTAATTTTAATTTTTAAACCCAGACATTTTGAGAGTAAAATAAAAGTGTGATGCGTAACTAAAAATAAATCTGTGGTAAATAAGACTGAAATAATAGAAAATTAACAACTAATAATGTATCAATCTAACCCAAGAAGGCGGGTCTCTGAAAAATAGTCTAGAAGAGGGAAAAAATCTAATCAAAACATGTGAAAAAGAGGCCAATAGATCTGAGGTCGGGAGGGACAGGGATCTAAAGGAGAAATTTGCTGAAAAGAGGTGCAGAAAATAGCAACGAGGCAGAGGCAAGGTTTCTGCAAAAGAGGAGGGAAACAACTAAAGGTAGTAGGGAAAAGGAGGTGACCCTAAAGACAAACCCAAAAAAAACTATAAGAGGTGATTTGAAAGGGAAAGTAGCTGATCTTAAAGGGATTTGAAGATGAGGTACCAGATCTGTAAAAGAAATGGCGGAAACTCTAAAAATTTAGACACTTACAGCAGCTAAAGCTCTTCCACAAAAAGTGGAGGGTACTCAAGCCCTAGGGGACTAGATTCCCACTTAGTTGAGTAAAACAGAGCAAGAAAAGGTCTAAATGGGTGGAGACGGAGGTCAGACAACCCTGACAGAGGTTCAGACAAAACCTAGAAAAATTTCAAAAAAATTCCAGAAAAAAGTCCAGGTCGCAGTTGTTGACCTGTTTTTCGCTCAGGTCGCAGTTTTTGGGTTGTTTTTCGCTACCCAGGACACAGTTTTTGGGCCAAAAAGTGCAACCTGCACTTTCGGCACTCTCGTCGGCAGATTTCAGAAAAAAATGTCGTCTCAGCTGCGGCTAATGTCTGTCACCTGCGCAATAGGGCCAAAAACACACGGAAGTTAAAAATTTGAATGTTTGAGGGTTTTAGAGGTGAAAAGCACCATTAAAATAGGAAAAACAGAAAATTGAAGAGAAACCCTAGGGTCTGAAACATCTGGATATGTAGGAATATATAAAGCAACAATGGTCGCAAAACAAAACCCGTGTGGAGTCGCCAGTTGTTAGTATGAATCTTTCGTCATAAAAGATCACTTTAGCTATGCATAACAAATGGCCCTAAAATCGATTATGGCTGCAAAATATCTTTAGATTTGCTGCATAAAGTTAGATCTAAGCATAAAAGACATTAATCAGATAAAATATGAAATGGCTCCATGCATCCAATAGATAAGACAAGAACAATGTATTTAAAAGAATTTTATATTATATTAAAGAATGGGGCACCTGAGAGGAAAACAAGAAAGGTGTTTTCCAGTTCTCCTCAGTGGGATGGGTTCTTGGAAGTCCTCAGTGTTTCAGATCTCAAATTCCTCTCTTCTATTGATATGGAAAACCTAGACAAATATGGAACTCAATGGGAGTTCAAAATGCAAACAAATGAAAATGGTGACCAAGAGTAGATCTAGTGAGATCTAATGCAATGGAGGTGACTAATGAATGGGGAAAACCTTCCTATTTATAATAAAATATTGGGGTGTTCTAGAACTCGGTGCATGAATAAAATATTATTAATCATATTCTAGAATCACCCTTTAGGAATATTTTATTATATTTGTTGGAGGGAAAAGGGTTTTTGACTTGGGTTAATTCCTTTATTTATAAATAACAAATAAATAAATGATTTATTTGTTATTTAAGGGAAATGAGGGGACTATAATTAAATAAATAATGGTTTATTTAATTATTTATATATGATTTAGTCAAATTTAACTAAGAATATGATTTAAATAGTGATTTAAATAACTTATTCTTAGGAAATAATCAAATAAATAATGATTTATTTAATTGATATCCTTGTTTTGGGTTAAATATGACCGTGCAATATAAAAAAATGTTGTGAAAGCAATTTTACTTTAGGTAAAATTGGTCTTACATGGTGTACCTGGGTTCATCTAATAATAATAGGTTAGATGACCAAAAAATGGTGTAATTCTTTGACTTAGTAGCAGTGAATTCTAAGTCGAACCCTTGAAGGATAACGATCAATTTTGAGTACTTGTCCCCAAGTAAATGACATGTGAGAATGTAAGTCATGGGGTTACAATTATAAATCACTAAGGTTTTGCGCAGGAGAATGTAGTGATGGAAACGTTGAACGACATGAACAACAACCAATGAAATTTTCTCTACATGAGCATAACGGGTCTCAGTATCGAAGATATTATGACTCAAGTAGTACACTACATGTTCCTAACCATCATCATCTTCCTGAACTAACACGATGCCAATAGTGTTGTCGAAAACATCCAAATATAGGCAGTAGTCATAGTGATAATTGGGAGGATGCAGCAGTAGAGCCATGATGAGGGCTCATTTCACTGCATCGAAAGAGCTTTGAGAAATTTCATCCCATAAGAAGAGGATTCCATTTTTCAATAAGTGCGTAAAGCCTTTGGCAAGACCAACATAATTCAATACGAAACGATAGAGGAAATTAGATTTCCCCTGCAAACTCTGTAGTTGATGGACAGAAGGGGGAGGAGGAAAATTGATGATTGCCTCAACTTTCATAGGATCGATGCAGATGCCTTCTTTGGACACCACGATACCTAGGATCTGGTCGCATTCGTCGCAGAAGACACACTTATGAGGATTCAACCTGATATTATAGTGTCAAAAACATAGGTGATCCAGGTGGATATTGGTGGTCACCTGCCTATTCCACTTGGGGCCCCACCATTGTCTCTTTCAGTTTTTTTCAGTTTCGGCACAACTTACTATTTTTAGTAGTTTTTCAGGTCCTGAACTTCTGGAGCCGTTTTGAGGCCCTAAACGACGTTTTTTGAGAAATTTGGGAGCAACATGGGTCCATGGACCGATGTTTCTCACTAAAAATTTGTAGTCCTCGGATAGATATTTCTAACGAGGTATGGTACGCGTCAAACAGAGATCGTATGCCAAAGTTATGTCCCCGGGAAGTTGAAACACCAATTTACCCAAACACGACCCATAGTTTTGGCGCTTCATCTCCTAGGGTTAGGGTTTTGGCTGTTTAGGATTTCCCATTGTTTCTAAATAATAAATAGGCCCTCGAGCCTCATTGTAACTCAGTTCAAAGGCCTGTAGCTGCCACATCTCTTCTCAGAGATAGCTACCAGTTCCCTAGCTAGTTTTATTTCCATTCTGTATGTAAGCAAATTTTAGTTCTTTGATATTAATGAAATGAAGTGTTATTTCCACTGCATCTTTGTATTTATGGTTATATGTTTATTCTGTTGCGGTCCTGCATAAATCCGGATCGGTAGGAAGATAACTCTAAGGTGTTTTGGGTGATCTCGACGTTTCGCGGAATGAGCAGGAAGGTCGTCGAGATATGGCTGAACTATGTCCTTGATGTCATGAAATGCATAAGCCATTGCTCGCTATAAGGTTGCTCCGGCATTCTTTAGGCCGAAACAAAGCTTCTTATAGGAAAAAGTCCCCCATGGACAAATAAAAGCGGTCTTGTGTTGATCAGCTGGAGAAATTTTAATCTGGTTGTAGTGAGAGAAACCGTCCATAAAGGAAAATATCTCACTCCCAGCACATTCATCAATGATATGATCGATTAAAGAAGTGGGGTAATTGTCCTTAAGACAAGCTCGATTGATATCATAGTAATCAATGGTCCCTTGCTTATTATTGACATGAACAATATTTGAGACCCAATCTATCAACAATATGGGGTAGATAAAACTAGCTTTAAGAAGTTTTTCAACTTCACCCTTTATAGTGGCAACCTTTCTCGGGTGCAGAAAATGAAGTCGTTGGTGAACGGGCTTCGAAACCGGATAGTTGGGAATTTCGTGCACCACAATACTTGGATCAATGACGAGAATTTATTCATATGACCACACGAAGACATCACATAATTCCTGAGAAAATTTCCTTATAGATCTTGATCTAATTGGGAGAACAAGATGCATCGATATGCACATTCTCAAAAATCCCTGGTTTAACAGAGATGCTGATCAAAATGGTCGAAGTGATATTTCCCATGTTTCCTTTGAACAACACTTCGTGAATCAAAGCTAGATTTTGAGGTGGGCCAGTCGGTACGGGCGAAGCATGGGATTCTAGACAGGCGGAGATGTCACCTGGGTTTGGGAGAAATGAGGAACGATGATTTCCATCATCCCATGGAGTTTCTTCGAGATACATGACCTCCACGATACTCTTGTTAGTGGGGAAAGTCTCATTCAAGGGATCATCAGAGTCTCAAGAATCAAACTAGGGAGACTGCACATAAGTTCCTAGGGAGGAAACCAAAAGAGTATTGGTTTAGATGCAGCCTCATAAGCCATGAGAATATCTTGTTACATTTTCTTTTCCGGGCTAAGAGGCATAGAATCACCAAAACTTTTGATCTGGTCGGTATTGGGATTAATTCATGGATCGTGAGAAGACGAAATCATATTGATGGAGGCAACATTCGGAGGTGGAAGCGGAAAAAATCTCATAAGAGACGAGTATTTGAACATACCCGAATCAATGTTCTCATAAGCAGTAGCGGCCTTCCCAACATATGGAATGTTACCTACTGAAGACTCAGAGGGGAAGAAAGCCAATTAATCCACAATCACTATATTCCCTTCATGAGGGAAACAGAGGAGGCGAAAGAGGGTGGAGACTACACAAACCATAGCGCTTGTACAACTACGTCCAAGAAGGAGATTAGAGTTCAAGTTGGCGTCTACCACCTCAACTTCCATGGTTACCATTTTCCCTTCCAACCGGATGGGCAACGCCTTGAGAATACCATATGGCCGAGAACCTCGACCATCGAAAGCTTCTAAGGTATTCGAAGACTAAATCAATGGCGGAGAACCAATGGCTTTCTAGCATGCGACAGACATGATGCAGGTCGAAGCGCCTTCATCAACGATAGTCCGATGATTAGTATTTCCCATAATGGTAACTTGAATAAAAAAATCTACCTGTGATGGGAGGTGAGGAAAAAAATTATCAAAATCGAAGTCCCTCCAATGGAAGAGAGTAGTGCCTTCCATTGTGATGGGCACAACTGAAGGACCTCCAAAGGCAACATCACTGAAGGAACTTGAGCTAGATATTCTACAATATTGTAGTGTTATGTTGCTCTCGCATTCAGATTGTAAGACGATTTCCAAAAAATTCTTTTTGGGGGTGGTCGGATGATGGATTCACTACTCGGTGTCTTGATCTAGAGAGGACTAGAGGTAGGAGGCATGAAAGAGGAAGGGTGATCTGTAGCTTCCACATCCACAGGAGCCTTGGATGGCTTGGGATAATCTTTCATTCTCATGGTGATGGAAACGAATAACATTCCAGCCATGAACACCTGAGATCTTCTAGATTATTGAGCCTGATCTACCATTTGCGTCTGCTGGGAAGGGAACGGTTCTTTCAAAACGACCGTAGTCCCAGGTGTTCCCTTCAAAAGATGGGAAACTTCGGCACGCTAAGGAAAATCCTTAGTGTAATGATCGTCATCACATATTAGACAAGGATATTGGGCTTACGTGTTGAAGAATCACCAGCAGATGACTTCTTTGAATCTTGTTTGGAGTTTTCAGATTTAGACTTGCCTATACCCTTTTTCTTACCCTTCAAGGATTTTTTTACTGTGGTAGACTGAACAACATTTACCTCTGAGGTTTTACCAAGATTATTCTGGTTATGGGAAGGAGTAGGGAGTGCAACGACAACAGTGGATTTAGAATTTGAAGAATTCTTAGGCACACTACTATCAATATGGGCCATTATCCCAATAACACCATCCACTGGAGGCATAACAGGAGGTTGAGATGATGCAGGATTAGTCGAAGGATGTGGCGCATTAGGTAATAACTCATATAGAGTATCATACTGGGAATAAACGAAGTCAAGGTATTGAGCTCTAGAAGTGACCTCCTCTTCCGTGAAACACCCTCCCATTGCAAGATATTTTGCAATCTTGGGAATGAATGATTTTGTGAACCATTCGGTCAAAACTGATCAGGGATCTCAAATTTGATGAGGCGATGATGACGCCACCATTCATGGATGTGATCCGAGATATGCGTAGCAGTTGACTACTTCAACGATGTGAACAGATGGATGCTGGTTTCATACCGGACAGGAAGTTGGAAGTGAGGGAGGAAGGCCATAGCCAAGGAATTGAAATCGATGAAAATTCCACGAGGGAGCTCAATGTACCATTTGGCCACAAAACCGGTCAAAGTGCACTAGAAAAGATGAAGACGAATAGAATTGTCAACACAAGAATTAGAGGAACACCACAAGTTGTATGTCATAACATGGGTTTGGGGGTCTTCCCCAGATTTTCCTTCGCACTTCGAACAATATCCTGGGATCTTAGTTGGAATCAACGACCAATGCAGCTGATGTTGGATGGGGTCATTTGTGAGATTTGACACATACGACAATTCCAACGTTGCCAAGAATGACAAAGGCGGATGATGAGGCGAGAAAGGTCGGGGGTTGCCACCTGATTGATAAGGTTTTTTCCCCTAATAGGGTGGATTCTGACCCAAATATGAATATTTCCCCCATGGCTCATAAGGAGCTTGATGAAAATATTGTGGATAGGGACCTGGTTGGGGTTTTTGATATTACCCTTGCAATAACTAAGGTTGTGGACCTTGCTGGACATGGGGTCCAGGACAAGGTCCCTGCTGAACATGAGGTCTAGTTTGCCATCCCTGTTGAATGTAGGGTCCAGCCTGTGGTCCCTACTGAACATGAGGTCTTGTTTGCCATCCCTGTTGAATGTAGGGTCTAGCTTGTGGTCCCTGCTAAACATGAGGTACAACCTGTGGTCCTTGCTGAACATAGTGTCCAGCCTAAGGTCTTGGTTGAGCCTGATGGTACTGAGGAATTTGCTGATATAAAGCACAAAGTTGAGGCCCAAACTGGGGTTTCTGGTACTGACCTTGAGGAAATAATTGGTACTGAGTACCAGACTGATGAGGGAAAGGACCAGATTAACCCAGAAGGAGATTCAAACCAGCTTGGGTGTAAGAACCAAACTGAGGATTAATCACAACAACACTCACCGAAGGCTAGGGATATTAGACATACTGTTGGTATTGTATGTTTGGCCTTTGAACATAAGGAATGTTGGGTTGCTGAACATACGAATATGTTGGCTATTGAACCTGATAATATTGAACAAGAGGTTGAATCTCCCCAGGAATAGACCCAGAACTCGACTTCCCCATGATCAGAACTAGATCATGGACCAGAATGATAGTTCAAAATTCAAAGTGCTTGAAAGAGTTTCAAAACTGAACGACTGGAAAGGTCTCGTTGCTACGATTCTGGCACCATGAATGGTTCTTAAAACCGAGCTTGTATGCAAAATTTATTGAGCTTTGAAATCACCCAGTAAAATCCAAAAATGAGTTGACCAAGTTTGACATTCAAACTTTGGAAAAATTAAAAAAAGAATATTCTTTGGAATATTCTTCTGGAATATTCCACAGGGGCGAATGAGATTACGACAAGTGGCAGTTGGTGATTTTTTGTTTGGTTGAATTTTGGTTTTGGTGGCCAATCAGAGGGTGCCACGTGGCAAGCCTGGAGTCTGCCACGTGGCCCCTGGCCAGTGGAAATTTTGGCAGTGTAAAATTTTTGTTCGTCCACAGGATTTGAACCCTGGTCTCCCCGCTTCCAGGCATGCGACCCGACCAATCGGGCTCCATAGTAGTTCTTAACTACAATGGGTGACAAGCTCTATTTGTGTTTTAAAATTACATATGGCAGAAAAATATTAAGGGCTAGCCCCTTAGGGCTAGCCTGACAACACATGACTAGGCACTGTAACCGTGGCCTAAAGGCCTTAACACCTGGCGGTTATGGTTTAACGGCGGCAGTGAAACCGTGTCATGTGCCAGCAAACAATCCAACATTTAATGCGAAGGTTGGTTGGATAACCCGCGGCTAAGCTGGAAAATATGTTCAACATTAATTGCCAACCTCCTAACTGCCGAAAAATTTGGGCACGGTTCTACCAATTCAGGCTTGATTGCTATTTTTGGGATTTTAACTGGAGTCCCTCCACTTTTAGTGGGGTTTTTGGGGGACATTAGGCATTTTTCTTGCAGAAGTCATAACTCTCTCATTATGGAACCAAATTGAGTGCAATTTGAGTCAATTTTGGGTTTCTTTGACCTTTTGAGAATTTTGGAGTAGGTTATAGGCTGAACATAGGTCATCTTCAATGGTTTTAGCTTCCAGGAAGATGAAGGAGCCATCAGGGCTATTGATCATATCAGCCCCCTGTTAAATTTTGGGCGAGCTACTCCTTTGAAACCTTTCAAATCCCCTCTTTTGCCTCAAAGAAGTCCCCTTTTTCCTCTCTATCATTTCCCTTTCCCAATCTGGAAATACATTAAAAATGGGCCTAGAACCTTTCGGCCAAGCCCTGCAAACCACTTTCCCATGCCCAAGACCAAGCGCTTATGGCCTGTGTGCTAATCGCATTCCCGCTCTGATCGCATATCACAATCTTGTAATGTGTCGCCCCTCCGCTTCTTGCGATTGCGATCTCCCGTTGTGATCTCCAGCCATCCATCCCCTCCCAGATCTGACGGTCTGTGCACCTCCATCGCCATCGCAGACTTTGAAATGGCCGATCGCGTGATTTTGCGATCGCGCGATTTTGTGTTTTTGCGATTTTGCGATTTTACGATCGTGCGATTTTGCGATTTTGGGATCACGCGATTTTGCGTTTTCTCCCGCTCTAGTTTTCGATTGCAATTCTACGACTTGATCTCGATCGTTCGCTGGATCTAGGGTCGACGGTCCAAATCTAATCGCCCTCCACCCACAACCGGGTCCCACTTCGTACGACTGTTCCCATCGCATTTCCGTTGCATTTCGTTCATTTCATTTGTATCTCCTCCATAGTCTAAAGTTTGGCATTTTACATTAAATCTAATGTTTGATATTCATTCCGCCCATTTCTCATATGTCATTCCACCGATTGATCTCCGTCGTTGGTCTACGCCTCCACATCATGATCGAACGGTCCATGATGCATTTCTCCTTAAAACCCTATTGTTCACCGTTTACACCATATGATTGTATTTTCCACCGTTTTTCCGCATAAACCACTGTCCCACCACCGCCGCACCATTTTTCTCCCGTCCTCCATAATCACCCCTGTATGCACGAATTTCATAATTCAGTCCAGTGTTTTGTAGGGTTATCAAGTGGGAAAGGCCGCCAGGATTACACAGTCCTTATTGTAGCGGCAGGTCTTCATAGACAAAGGTATAAATGAAGCAGGCAGCAGAGCCCAACATGCCAAGAGATATGTTTCTTTCTTGAAGGGTTTGAAAGCTAGTGAGGCAGAACATCATGGCATAGCGAGTTGATTCAAAGAAGCAGTTGAGCGTTAGAAGATCATTGATAAGGAGTTGGCCCGTGTTATAACTTCGAGGGCCCTACAACAGCTTGTAGCCAACGTGGACAATTTCGATACAGTATGGGCTGGAATCACAGCAGCAAGAATTCCATCATGCTGGAATTCCACCACTCTTTCCACGCTCTGACCATTAACTGAATATGAAGCATGCCTCCAGGAGGAAAGGAACCGATCGGATATCTTGTCAGACAAAACCGCTCGGTTAAAGGCTGATACAATTGTTTCCTCTCTCCGCCTCGAATTCACTCTCCTTCACCTAATAAAGCATAAGATCCTTACTGAGGCAAGTCTAGATGATCTCACCGAGGTCTTCATCAGGGTGGAAGGTTTTGCAGCAATTCCTGAACCATCAGTGGATAGTCAGCAAAGGTGCACACAGTTTGCCAGCCAGATTGCCAGCTCGTTAGCGAATGTGCCACCACCAGTGTCAACGACCGCTTCAACTCATCATCAGTGAAATTACTGCCAATTCATGATTTGGCCCTAGTGGCCTTTTTACTTTTTACTTTACTTATTTGTTTTTGAGTTTCAGGTGGAATCTATATTTCACCCTAGCATTTTACTTTCTACCTAGACTGTTGTTTAACATTTTGTTTCAAAACGGCCGAGTGCCTAACTGCAAATCATGAAAGGTCCTGATTCTTCATCATAAGTTTTGATATTTGATATAGACCTCTAACTAGTTTCCAGCATGCGGAGAAGATATTTTTCCAAAAATATCTTCTCGCTCTTGTATTGAGGTCTCTATATAAGCAAGATCAGAAGAGAAAAACAAGTTCCAGATTTTCAAAAGAATTGTGCTGAGTAAAGATTGCTGTATGCTTTTTGTGACTATCTTAATAGAAATGCGAGGAGCCCATTGGGTCTCAGCAAGAAGAAGTTTTACTATATGTGAGGATTCTGGTCTAAGTGTTCTATAGTGTGTAACTCTGTCTTATGTGATGTCATTTTACTTTTTATTTCTCTGTCTCCATTTTCCTATAGCATGATCTGGAATGCGAGTGGCTCACTAGTTATTGGTATAAATTTATCATCATTGGTACTTATACTGGACTGGTCAAGCACTTTAAATATAGCTCAGTCATGTTATGTTGTTTCGCTTTTCACATCACTCATTTTTCTTCTATATTAAATACTGTGAGGTGTTATTCTTTCAAAACAATTGGCATGTATGGATTCTTATCTTTCTAAGCCCAGCTCATGTTAAATATGTTTGCGGAGTTCCCTCTCATTAGTAGTTAATGTCCTCTTATATTTTCTGCGCAGCAAGTTCATATGATCTTTAAATCTTTTTAAAACATTTTAGAATCCAGCCCTTCATAAAGAAAGTTGTCTTTAAGCTATCAAAAGCATCTATATTAAGGACTCATTCCTTGCCTCTGCAACATCCTGTTATTTTGCTGACTCTAAATAATATTCTAGTTCCATTCGTATTGCATTCCTTATGAAAGTTTGAAGTAGTAAAGAGCCTCATGCTGAGAATAGCCGTGAAATATATTTTATACTCTTTACTGCATAAGATGTCCTAGGCACTGGTCTCTTACAACTCGAGGCTGTCTCTTGGAGTGACAACATCTTTTTGGCGCCGTTGTTGAGGACTCTGAAGTTGAAAGAAATTAAAATCCTTGGGCCTTGACAAAACCTATTCACTCTTCAATTAGGTGAGCATGAAGAGTTGAGAGTTGTATATCCCTCACCCTGGAGACTCCACATTCATTTAATAGGTAAATTTGTTTGCAGTCCTGGCTCCTCATAAGCCACACCTGAGGTCAGATACGTCTAAGTGAAAGACACCTTCTGTGTCTGACCCAGAAAAGATCCTACATAGAAAGAGTTGGAGGGAAAGACAATTAGTTCATACCGAGATTCCTAAATTCTCCCTAGAAGACTTTCCATTCTCTTCCTCTCAAGTTTCCCAAGTACAAGGCCCTGACTCCACTGTAAGAGAGACTGGTTACTACTTAGATAGTCCACCTCGGGGAGGTGTCTGGATCAAAGACGAAGTCGAGTCAGAGGATACTTAATATTACTCTTTCCACCCTAGTTGAAGAGGTTAAGGAGGTCACTAAAGTATCCGCTGTTCACAGCCCGTCATTCCCACCAACTCCTCAAGTTGCTGTCCAGTACATTCCCATCATTATTCATACTTCACTTCCACCTCCTCCTCCTCCTCTTACAACTCAGATCCTTGCCCTACCTCCACCTCCTCCAATGGCTAATGTCCCTGGCTTCCTCTTAAACAAATACGCCCCTCTGGCGTTACCTCAAGTGCTAAATGACATGCCACAGGACTATTTAAAGATCTTTCCCCGATTCAATGGGAAAATGAGATTTAAGCCCAGAAACATCTTGAAGTATTTTGTTCTTTCGCAGAGAATTTTAATGTGGAACATATGGATGTAGTCCTAAGACTGTTTGTGCAATATTTGGATGGTGAAGCTAGAAAGTGGTTCAAGACACTCGGAGACCGTTCTATCACCACATGGGAAGGAATGGAGGATACTTTCCTCAGAAAATGGGGAGAAAAGAAGGACCACAGACACTATCTTACTGATTTTAACACACTCAAGAAAAGACATGTTGAAGGAGTGTCAGAATTTATCAAAAGATTTAACAAGTTGTATTTGAGCCTCCCCGCTGAGATGAAACCTCACCAGACTACTACCAAGGTTGTTTTTGTGGCAGCTTTTGACTCTGAATTCGAATTCTCGCTGAGAGAGAGAAAGCCAGCTACCCTGGATGATGCCCAGACAGATGCACTGGAACTTGAGGAAAACTTTGCCTCCACTGGTAAATCCAAAGGAAAATCTGAACAGGATATTAGAAGAAGGAGAAAGGAAGAGGTATCCACCTCGAGCCAAGATAGAGATTCAGCTAATGACAGGATCAAGGAGATGAACAAGATGATCAAAAATCTTTCAAGTAAGCCAGTTAAACTTGAAATGGAGGCGAAGAATTCACCCTCCAAGAATTTCCAAAATGCTCCTAACAGAGGTTATAACCCTCAATACAGGAAGCCACCCTTGCAGATACTAGAAAGAGGACAGAAGGAGCAGCAAGACCAAGTTCCACACCCCCTCTATTTGGAAGGGCAAGTAGAGGGTTCTACCAAAGACACTGCTTATGAGCAAGAGGAGGCATACCTTGCTTTCCCAAACAGTGATGAAGTTGAATGTCCTTTACATGAAAGTGACGAAGTGGAGGTGCAGGCACACATAGAAGGGAAAGCTAATGAAGACACTGAAGATCCTGAGATTGATGACTACTACAAGTAGTTCGTCGATTTCATGCAAGCTCAGTTCAATAGAAGATATGACCTCAGATCTTCCAGGAAGAGAACTCACACTCAGGATCAGGAAGAGGACACACCTCAAGAAGAAGCGCCTGCTCGGAAGGAGGCAACGCCTCAAAAGACCCCAGAAAAAGGTAAGAGGCCCCTTAACCAATCTTTGCAGTCTGCTGATCAAATTCCTTCATCTTCACAAGTAGCTGCACCCCCTAATGTCAATCCCATCATAAAGGAAGTCAAAACTCCCCTCCAAAGCAAAGACTCAAAAGATAAAGAAGCCAAAGAAGTGTCAGTATATAGGTCCTCATTTTTATTCAGTTTACAAAAAGAGCTTGAAAAGGTAAATATCCCAGTTCCCTTGACTGAACTATTAAAGCAGCCCGCATATCAGTCCCAAGTCACATCCTTCATGCTTCCCCCAGAAGTAATACACATTCTAGACAGTCTGAACCTCCAAGAAGAAAGGCCTATGGTGGTTTTCGGTCCACATGTTGAGGAGTTAGATGCTGCCACTCCCCCATTTTATGTGTCTCTAGTCATCCATGATCTGCTGCTGCATAATTGTATGTTAGATTCCGGAGCCTCTCATAACCTGCTACCCCTCTCGGTCATGGAACAATTAGGACTCCAAATCACTCACCCATATAAGGACCTTTATTCATTTGACTCCAAAAGAGTTAAATGCTTGGGCATGATCAAGGATTTGGTGGTCAATCTGGCCCAGATCCCGGTCAAAAGTGTAGTAATGGATATCGTGGTGGGGGACATCCAAGCTCGCTTCGGCATGCTACTGTCAAGGTCTTGGGGAACCAAAATTGGAGGATCAATTAAGCTGGACCTGATCTACACCACTATCCCTATCTTTGGTGGCCAGGAGAGGAGGCTGTACCAGGAAACTAGATTTGTCAAGACAGTCACCAAGGCAGATGTTTTAGTTAACTCCCCAGTTTACAGCAGAGAAGGAGATTTCTCATGTTTGATGCTGGAGGAGGATCAAGAATATGCTCATGAACCATCATTCCTACAGATCAAGACTCAAAAATCCATTCGGGGTCATGATACAGAAGTCTGGACACTTCATTTTGATGGGGCGAACTCCAAAGAAGGTAACGGGGCTGGAGTGTTGTTGATTTCCCCTATAGGCCAATGGGTCCCTCTATCTTTTAAGTTGGAGTATGAGGCCACCAATAATGTGGCTGAGTATGAAGCACTTTTGTTGGGGTTGCAGACAGCCAGGAGCATGAACATCCAAAGTCTAAAGGTTCTGGGAGATTCAGAACTTGTAGTCAGACAAGTGAAGAATCAGTGTCAAGCCAAATATCCTAGGCTAAGGGCTTAGAGGAATGAGGTTTGGGATCCGGTTGAAAATTTCTTCTTGGCATTAAACATTCAGTTCATGCCCCGGGAGCAGAATAGGAAGGCAGATTCCCTTGGAGTGGCTGCCAGTACTCTCCGTCCACCCCAGAATCCCCACTTGAGATATGAAATTGAGGTAAGATATCGGCCATCAATCCCAGACAATATCAAACATTAGCAGGTGTTTGAGGACGAGGAACAGGTGAAAAGGTTTCTAGAAATAGTTGGGGAATTTTCTAACATGGAAATTGACAATTGCGAGGAAGATGATGCTGAAAGCCAGCCAGGAGATAAGTGGGAGGAAAAGATGGCTGGCCACAAAGTTCTGCAACTAAAAGGGAATGTCATTCCCTGAGGACTAGTGCCCTTAGAAAGACTGTTTAACAAGAATGATGTTCCACTGTAGCCGAACAATGTCGTAGAGGAGAATCAGGTTGAAGATCTGAATCTTGGTACTGAGGCTGACCCCAAAGTTGTTAAGATGTCCAAGAAGGTCCCAGAGAAATACAAAGAGCTCTACCAAAAGCTGTTCTAGTCATATAAAGACCTGTTCGCATGGTCTTATCAAGACCTAAAAACCTTCGATATCAGTATCATGCAACATAAAATCCCAGTGAAGGGAGATGCAAAACCACATAAGCAGAAGCTGAGATAGATAAATCCTCTTCTGCTACCCTCTATTGAGAAAGAAATCAAGAAGTTGTTGAAAGCCAAAATCATTGTACCATTGAGGTACTCTGAGTGGGTGGCAAACTTAGTTCCTGTAAGGAAGAAGAATGGAGAAATAAGGCTATGTGTTTATTTTAGGAATTTAAATAGAGCATCCTTAAAGGATAATTATCCACTGCCCAAAATGGATCACATCCTGCAGAAAGTGGTAGGAGCTTCTCGGATGTTGATGATGGATGGATTCTCTGGGTATAATCAAGTGGATGTTCTACCACAAGATCAGAAGAAGACTGCCTTCACCACTCCATGGGGAACATTTATGTATGCCAGAATGCCATTTGGGCTAATTAACGCAAGAGCCACTTTTCAGAGGGCCATGGATATCACCTTCATTGGGGATCAAGACAAGTTTGTGGTGGTATACTTGGAAGACATTACTGTGTTTTCAAAAGATGATGCAGAGCACATTGAACACTTACGCAAAAATTTTGAGAAATGTAGAAGGTATGGTCTCTCCCTCAACCCTCAAAAGTCTTTATTTGCATTAGAAGAAGGTAAAATCTTGGGACATATTGTAACCAAGGATGGGGTGAAGATAGACCCTAAGAGAGTAGAAGTCATAAATGGCATCTCCCTCCCGAGAAATAAAAAGGAAGTCCAGGTGTTCCTAGGCCGAATAAACTTTCTGAGGAGATTCATCCCTAACTATGCCGAGATAGTTAGGCACATAACTGACATGCTGAAAAAGAATAATGAGGTAAAGTGGTCACTAGAATCATGAGAGGCCTTTGCCAGGATAAAAAATGCATTTGCTGAAGCCCCTGTGCTGGCAGGGCCAGATTATGCCAAACCTTTTATGATATTTTCCTTTGCGTCACCTCACACAGTGGCCAGAGTTCTGTTGCAAAAAAACGAAGAAGGATATGAGCAACCTATTGCCTTCTTCAGTCAGGTGCTTCGTGATGCTGAGCTGAAATATAACATACTGGAAAAGCAGGCATTTGATCTGGTGAAATCCCTCAAAGCTTTTCGTATGTATGTTTTGCAATCCCATGTTACTGCTTTTGTACCCACAACAGCTATTAAAGACATCCTTATCCAGGGAGATAGTGAAGGAAAAAGAGGGAAATGGATCGCTAAAATACAAGAATATGAGTTAGACATCCGCCCTACAAAATTAATCAAGGGACAAGGGTTAGCCAAAATCCTGTGTGAATCGAACTGTCAGGCTCTGGGCATCAATTTATCCATGACATCAACTGAGGACTCTGGAATGAAGGAAGAGTCATATAGAGTAGAAATAGCTTCTTAGAAGACACACATGAAGTACCTCATCAACCCATGGTACAAAGAGATAGTGGAATATCTTCTAAAGCTCAGCTGCCCTCCCAGCTATGACAAGGCTAAGTATAGATCACTAAGACTGAAGTCATAGAAGTATGTTGTTGCAAATGTCTGGCTGTATTGGAGGGATCCCTTTGGCATCCTTCTCCTATGCCTCACAGAAGAAGAGGTAGATAGCATAATGGCTGAGTTCCATGAAGGAATCTGTGGGGGTCACTACGGTTGGAGGGCTACTGCACACAAAATCCTAAAGGATGGTTTCTTCTGGCCCAATCTCTTTGGAGATGTTTTTTCCTGGGTTAGAGCTTGTGAAAAATTCCAGAGGTTTGCTGAAAGACAGAAGTTAGCACCCATGCCTATGATTCCGGTTCTCGTGGATGAACCATTTCTGCAATGGGGGATCGACTTTATAGGTGAAATACACCCACCCTCAAATGGACAACATAAATGGATATTAACGGCCACATATTATTTCACAAAGTGGGTGGAAGCTATACCAGCTAGAAATGCAACAGACGTGGTGGTAATAAAATTCATGGAAGAAAATATCATATCCAGATTTGGCTTCCCCGCCAAGATAGTGACTGATAATGCATAGGCATTTAAGTCCACAAAGTTTGTTAACTTCTGCCAACAGTATAATATTGCGCTGGGCCACTCTACAGGCTATTACCCACAGGGAAACGACCTGGCTGAATCCTCAAACAAAACTCTGGTCCGAGCACTGAAAAAGGCTATCAATGAGAATCAGAAAAACTAGGATTCCCAATTAAAATTTGCTCTGTGGGCAAACAGGATTACCAGCAAGAGTGCGACTGGGAAGTCTCCATATGAATTGGTATATGGGAGGGCAACCGTTTTTCCTATGCAGTTAGCTTTACCAGTGGCTCGATTCATGCAAGAGAGTCAGGAAAAACCTGATGACGTGACCAGGAGAATTAACCAGCTGGTGGAGCTCGAAGAAACGCGTAATCAGGTGAGTCAGAGGCTAGTTGAATACGAGGAGAAAATGAAAGATATTTTCGATCAACATGCCAAAGACAGAAAGTTACAGATAGGGGATTTAGTACTCAGGTGGGACATGCGAAGGGCTAATAAAGGTTAGCACGGTAAATTCGACCCCCTTTGGTTCGACCCCTTTAAGTTTGTAGAACAAGGAGGCAACACTACTTTCAAGTTGGAGAATTTATAGGGAGATCTGCTTGACGCCCCTGTGAATGGTCAATTCCTCAAACATTATTTCCAGTTCTGAGTCAGGTCGAGAGGGCTTGATGTATCATATTGTATATTATTTACTATTTTCATCTTTGGTTGAATAACGTATGTGTCAGGATGAATCATGAAGAAGGAAATCAAAAGTGCAGGAGAATGGCATTCACAGAAGATAAATAGGTGGTCTGCGTAGTTCTCGACACGCTCAGGGATGAACGTGTCATCCCCCGGTGGAGCCAATGTTGATCATATCAGCCCCCTGTTAAATTTTGGGTGAGCAACTCCTTTGAAACCTTTCAAATCCCCTCTTTTACCTCAAAGAAGTCCCCTTTTTCCTCTCTATCGTTGCCCTTTCCCAATTTGGAAATACATTAAAAATGGGCCAAAATCCGCTTTTGAAATGATATAAGGCCTAGCCCCTTTCAGCCAAGCCCCTTTCGGCCAAGCCCTGCAAACCACTTCCCCATGCCCAAGACCGAGTGCTTAGGACCTGTGCGCTAATCTCATTCCCGCTCCAATCACATATCGCAATCTTGTAATGTGTCGCCCCTCCGCTTCTTGCGATTGCGATCTCCCGCTGTGATCTCCAGCTGTCCATCCCCTCCCAGATCCGATGGTCCACGCACCTCCATCGCCATCGCAGACTTTGAAATGGCCGATCGCGCGATTTTGCGATTTTGGGATCTTGCGATTTTGCGATCGCGCGATTTTGGGATCGCGCGATTTTGCGATTTTGCGATCGCGCGATTTAGCGTTTTCTCCCACTCCAGTTTCCGATTGCAATTTTGCGACTTGATCTCGACCGTTCGCTGGATCTAGGATCGACGGTCCAAATCTAATCGCCCTCCACCCACGACCAGGTCCCACTTTGTACGACCGTTCCCATCGCATTTCCGTTGCATTTTTTTCATTTCATTTGTATCTCCTCCATAGTCTAAAGTTTGGCATTTTACATTAAATCTAATGTTTGATATTCATTCCACCCATTTCTCATATTTCATTCAACTGATTGATCTTCGCCGTTGGTCTACGCCTCCACATCATGATCGAACGGTCTACGATGCATTTCTCCTTCAAACCCTATTGTTCACCGTTTAAACCATATGATTGTATTTTCCACCGTTTTTCCGCATAAAGCACTGTCACCACCGCCGCACCATTGTTCTCCTGTCCTCCATAATCACCCCCGTATGCACGAATTTCATAATTCAGTCCAGTGTTTTTCAGGGTTATCAAGCGGGAAAGGCCGCCAAGATTACACAGTCCTTATTGCAGCGGAAGGTCTTCACAGACAAAGGTATAAATGAAGCAGGCAGCAGAGCCCAACACGCCAAGAGATATGTTTCTTTCTTGAAGGGTTTGAAAGCTAGTGAGGTAGAACATCATGGCATAGCAAGTCGATTCAAAGAAGCAGTTGAGCGTCAGAAGATCATTGATAAGGAGTTGGCCCGTGTTATAACTTTGAGGGCCCTACAATAGCTTGCAGCCAGCGTTGACCGTTTCGATACAGTATGGGCCGGAATCACAACAGCAAGACTTCCATCGTGCTGAAATTCCACCACTCTTTCCACGCTCCGACCATTAACTGAATATGAAGCATGCCTCCAGGAAGAAAGGAACCGAACGGATATCTTGTAAGACAAAATCGCTCGGTTAAAGGCCGATACAATTGTTTCCCCTCTGCGCCCCGAATTCACTCTCCTTCACCTAATAAAACATAAGATCCTTACTGAGGCAAGTCTATATGATCTCACCGAGGCCTTCATCAGGGTGGAAGGTTTTGCAGCGATGCCTGAACCATTAGTGGACAGTCAGCAAAGGTTCACACAGTTTTCCAGCCAGATCACCAGCTCGTCACCGAATGTGCCACCACCAGTGTCATTGACCACTTCAACTCCTTCTTATCAGTGAAATTACTGCCAATTCATGATTCAGCCCTAGTGGCCTTTTTACTTTTTACTTTACTTATTTGTTTTTGAGTTTTAGGTGGAATCTATATTTCAACCCGGCATTTTAATTTCTACCTAGACTGTTGTTTAACATTTTGTTTCAAAACGACCGAGTGCCTAACTGCAAATGATGAAAGGTCCTGATTCTTCATCATAAGTTTTGATATTTTGATATAGACCTCTAACTAGTTTCCAACATGCGGAGAAGATATTTTTCCAAAAATATCTTCTCGCTCTTGTATTGAGGTCTCTATATAAGCAAGATCAGAAGAGAAAAACAGGTTCCAGATTTTCAAAAGAATTATGCTGAGTAAAGATTGCTGTACGCTTTTTGTGACTATCTTAATAGAAATGCGAGGAGCCCGTTGGGTCTCTGCAAGAAGAATTTTTACTATATGTGAGGATTCTGGTCTAAGTGTTATATAGTGTGTAACTCTGTCTTATGTGATGTCATTTTATTGTTTATTTCTCTTTCTCCATTTTCCTATAGCATGATCTGGAATGCGAGTGGCTCACTAGTTATTGGTATAAATTTATCATCATTGGTACTTATACTGGACTGGTCAAGCACTTTAAATATAGCTCAGTCATGTTATGCTGTTTCGATTTTCACATCACTCATTGTTCTTCTATATTAAATACTGTGAGGTGTTATTCTTTCAAAACAATTGGCATGTATGGATTCTTATCTTTCTAAGCCCAGCTCATGTTAAATATGTTTGCGGAGTTCCCTCTCATTAGTAGTTAATGTCCTCTTATATTTTTTGCGCAGCAAGTTCATATGATCTTTAAATCTTTGTAAAGAATTTTAGAATCCATCCCTTCATAAAGAAAGCTGTCTTTAAGCTGTCCGAAGCATCTATATTAAGGACTCATTCCTTGCCTCTGCAACATCCTGTTATTTTGCTGACTCTAAAGAATATTTTGGTTCCATTCGTATTGCATTCCTTATGAAAGTTTGAAGTAGTAAAGAGCCTCATGCTGAGAATAGCCCTGAAATATATTTTATACTCTTTACTGCATAAGATGTCCTAGGCACTGGTCTGTTACAACTCGAGGCTGTCTCTAGGAGTGACAACAAGGGACATTAGGGAGAAGGCTGTGTATTGGGCTTATTTTATCTTTTTAAGGTAAAAAAATAGTCATTTTTGGCTAATTTATACCTTTTAAATTTGTTTAGATGGTTTTCAGAGCCTGTAGAGAGCTTTAGAAAGCCAAAAAGCTTCATTTAAGTTCTAGAGGTCATTTTCGCCAACTTTTGCCAGTAGCAGTGAAGGGCCTAGCCAGGGGAGCTAGAGGCCATTTGCAGCGAACCAGTGGTCATTCTTGACTGTAAAAATTATTATGAATCTATTTGCAAAGGTTTCAGAAAGTTTTTTGAACTTCTAGAGATCGAAAACTCAGCAGAGGAGTTTTCTTTGACCCTAGTGCCAAGGGGTGCCGACAGTGTTTGGAGGTGAAACCGAAGCAACCAGAGGCCCTTTCTAATGAAATAATAGTCTATTTCGACTAATTTAGACATTTTGGAACCAATGGAAGTGGTTTCAGAACATTTTGAGAACTTATACATCTCGAGAAGTTGATGTGAATTTGTGGGCAGCCCTGGGAAAACTGTGGAGGATAGCCTATTTTGGGGATGCTATGCTTGATGTTAAACACACACATGGTGTAGGAGAAAATATACACACACAAAGGGAAAGATAAGCATTAGTTGTATATTACCATTGATATGATGTACATTTACAATACAATGAGGTGACCCTTGGATTCATCTTCCAAGGTCACTTGGACTCCTTTGTGACTCTTCGCCTTCCACACGTACCCATAGAGGATTAGGTGTTCAAAATTCCTCCCTTAATCTGAAGGGGTATGTGTGAGTCCAAGAAGAGAGTTGTAATACAAATCTGTAAAGTATGCATGGCAACACTTAGGCTGAATCAACTCTCTGAAATGTTGGCATAAAGAGGTGGTTTAAGGATGACCACCAACACTGGAACGCAACACTTATTGCAGTTCCCAGAACTCTTCCAAATCTAGCAAGAAGCTGAGGGCTTCTGATAGAGGAAGTGTCCCTCATATTTGAAGAGGGAGACCTTCAACCTAAAATAAGGGAAGTATACAACCCGTGATGGTTTAAGGATGACCACCAACACTGGAATGCTTAATACATTTCCTGGAACTCTTCCAAAGATGGCAAGAAGCTGAAGTCTTCTGCTAGAGGAAGTGTTCTGAAAGAGGAAGAATATAAACCTCACATATATGGTTTAAGGTTGTCCATAAACCAAAGGAATTCTCATGGGCGTCCGTGTCTCTAGCTATAACTCTGAATCTGGAATGACGAATTGTGGCTCATGCTTTCTTGAACTACTGTGTCTCTGGCTACAAATATGAATTTGGAATTTGAGATTATGGCTCAGGCTCGCTTGATGTGGCTTCAAAGCTTGTAGATGACCACCATTTCCCCCCCTTCCAGGTACAAGGTGAGATGATGGCGAAAACTCAACTAAAAGTTTTCTCAATATTTTAGAACAAGTTATGACATGCGACTTAAACATCTTCTTAGCTATTGATGCCCATTGCCAAAAAGCGATCCATCCAAGATGAATCTTTGTTCTTTCAGGAGGCTTGTTTTTGAAGCATCTGTGTGAAGAATGGGTGTGCCAACCATAGTGCTTGCATGGGAAAATATCAAAATAATGATCTTTCATATGGCCAACTTGATCACAGTGTTGGAATTTTTCAATTTGTTGTTGCTGATTTGGAAGAGGAGCAGGATCTGGAACAGTTGAAGGTGAACTGCCATAAAGAAATTCGGCACTCTGAAATTTGACGGGCTTGGAGTAGTTCGGAATATGAAAGGAAAAATCCTTGTCATATCCAAGACCAATTTTGTGCTTGTTGTGGACAAGCTGTTCCCAAGGTCTGATGATGGGCTTGGGAGGTGCTGGCTGGATTTTTTTTTCTTTCTGCAAATCTGCACTTAAAATGGGTACTGCATCTTCAATTTCTTGTTGCTGATGGGAGTCTGTCTCAGTTTTCTGAACAAAAACAAGTTCAGAATGATGACTCCGCTGATGTAATTCTTCTTGCTGAAGATGAGATTCTAGTTGCAGAAAATCATTCTTTTTCTTGTGCATGATGCAAGCAAGTTTGGATATCAAAGAGAGTGTATTTACTCATCTGGATTGTGTCATCAATAGTGTATTGTATCAAAGTTTCCAAGGACTATAATACTTCATAAAATTTGGCCATTTTCCAAACAAATCAGGCTCAAGAAATAAAGGGTGTCGGCTTCAACCGATAATGCACCCATTTACAATGTAAAAAAATTGCGAATATTCTTTAGTTTGGTTTCAATCAATCTTCTTCAAAAATGGCTGCTACAATTTTAGAGGTAAATAGAAATGTCCACAGGTAAATGAATCCTTTAGCTACAAGCACCCATATTCTCCAACAAGTTCCACTCGACCCCTCTTAGAAGAAATTATGCTACGACATGGAGAATGTGGAGCTTCAAAGAACGGATAAATTATACCGTTAGCATTTCGCCCATGTAGACCCTGGTAAAATGCTATAAATGCTATCTGGATTCAATGACTCTATGACAATAGCAACATGTGACTGTCACGAGTGGAGTGTGAACTCCTACCACAAAGATAAAATTTACCTCTAAACTAATTTCTAACTGAAATATCAACTCATAATATCAAATGTCCTAACCTTAAAACACACAATAAATGCAAGGAACAGGTTTTTCCTTGCAATATTCCATATAATTTCTTACAATATCACTCAAGAAACAACACCTGCAACTCCTACGAAATCTATAAGAAGAAAGCTCGTCTCTTTTTGGAAGTTGCTTTAAAAAATGTGGCACGAGGTTGGGGGTGGTACTGCACAACAATGGCTTCCTTTTGGTTTAGGTGCACAAAACTCGAATCAAATAATCATCGATCATGCTGCTATTAATTCCGCAAGGAGAAGCGTGGATGATCACACGTCCCTATCACTCACCAATATTTTGGCTGACTGGAAGGAGACACCCAAAGCACACATTTTCATGCTTGAACTTCTAGGTCTGAGAAAGGAGGAGATAAAGATACAGGTGGAAGATGAGCGGCTTTTGCAGATGAGCAATTTTTGCAGATAAGTGGAGAACACAACATAGTGGAACGTGAGGGTGAGAAATGGCACAACATCGAGCGGTTGGTCCTCGCTAGCATAATGGTTTCTAATGCACTCCTCTTCAGTGCTGGTACGATAGTTGGCACCATGTGCCTGTCAAAGAACACTACAATGGTGACCTTGGTCGAACCCAACCATGCAGCTTTTGCTATATGGCCCCGAGGTATTCTCCATTCGTTTGGGATTTCCTCAAATTGAAACTTGATTCAACTATGTCCTGAGTCTTTGTGTATGATGTCTTCTGTCCCTTGGAAGATGAAGCGACAAGGGAAGGGTGGAGAGAGGATGCGATGGCAGTTCGGGGTAGATGAAGCGATGGTATTTCGGTGGTTGAGGCCTGTGGTATGCGGTTTGGAGGCAAAGTGTAAACACAAAAATTTAAACCCAGTGAGGAGGTGTATGGTTAGGTGGTACAGCTTTATTGTATATATGTAGCGGTATAGTGGCATACCCCGATTTCCTTCAATACTCCCCATCGTGGCTTCATGCTGGAAGCTGGAGGGGCCGAGGATGAGGCCACAGAGCTACAAGAAACCATTCAATCACGTGGAAAATACGCAATCACTCCGATATAATCACTCCAATAATGAAAATATGAACCATGAACCAGGAAATATGAACCATGAAACAGTGAATGATGCCAATAATATGGTTTCTCCCTTAGTATACACAGACACGGGTTTTTCAATTCAATACAATTTTTAACTCATATACCATAAAACCAGTGCATTACATTCACCATTCAATGTAGCATACTTCAAATTCATATTTCAGATACATGCAAACACCAAGAATGCAATTCAAAATCATATAATTCAAATAAATGTGACTAATATACCACCATAGACAGGCCTGTCAGGCGTCGACCATCATTCACCGCACAGACAATGCATTGTATTGCTAGTGGTATGGAGCATTGAGTATGGCACAGTGAATATATTCTCTGTGAATATATGGAAGCGTTATGGTATGGAGGATCCCTACGGTATGCAGCGGTGATTGGAAAAACCAAAATCACTCGCAGACAGTGGAAAAATAGGCGTTTTAGGGACTGAGTCCACAGAGGAGATACAGTGAGACAAGCAATCACGTAGAAGATTCTGAGTGAATAATTAGCGCATGTATATACTGGCCACAAAATAACAAGTGGCTAAAATTAGAGCAGGGCAAGCGATCTCCAGGGTCCAGGCTCTGATACCATGTTAAACACACACATGGTGTAGGAGAAAATATACGCACACAAAGGGAAAAATAAGAATTAGTTGTATATTATCATTGATATGATGTACATTTATAATACAACGAGGTGACCCTTGGATTCATCTTCCAAGGTCACTTGGACTCCTTTGTGACTCTTCGCCTTCCACACCTACCCATAGAGGATTAGGTGTTCAAGAGGGGACATGTTGTTTCTCATTGTTGGACTTTGCATCCAACTCGTCGTCCCAAGCACATGCAGCAAGAGGAGAAAAATATTGGCGAAGGTGGTGTTAGAAATCTATAATTTTAGCAGATTGGTGAGACTAAAACTGCAGAAACAACATCGTTTCAACCAACTTTGGGATTCTAGGATCTAGCCCTCCTGAATCGGAGAGGGATATCTCCAATAAGTGCAAAGATGGATTTGTCTTTGAAGTTTGCGGTTATGATATTAGGTTAGTTATGAAGTTCGAGGGTTTGTTTTGTTTTTTGGATGGTTGAGCATGATTACTGTTTGAGGCGGAAAGATCTATATGCAAATAGTTCCAAAAGTGAGAAGTTGCAAGAAAAAAGAGTAAGCTTCGGTCAAAATGATAGATGATTACAGGTTTTATTCCATTGGGCTATGGATTCATAATAGGGTTTAATTGGAACAGTAAGAGGCAAGAGTGGTCTATGGGGCAAGTCATCTATGTCTAAAGATCTCTTTGAAGTTTGATTTATGGAATGAAGTGGTACAATAAGAAGGGGAAGTAAATAGATGAATAACAAAGAGCAGCCCAGGATCTGGTAAGTACTTTGAAACTAGCCAGCCTTTGACCAAGCACTTGAGAAAAACATGAAAGCAAACTAGGATCTGGTAAGTACTTTGAAACTAGCCAGCCTTTGATACACTTCCAATAGAAAACATACAAAAACAAAGGGAAACTTGAAGGCAACTGTTGGAGTCGAAACTAGCGAGCCGGGCTCACCACAAATCCTATCATGGCTCTTCTTTACTTGGTTACTTTCAAGACAATAACAAAGATGACGCAGAATGGCCTAAGATCTGGTAAGTACTTTGAAACTAGCCAGCTTTTAACACATTCAAAGGGAAACGTTCAGACAGTCTTTGGGGATAAAACTAGGACCAGGGCACACCATATCTTCCATATTTCATCTCTACTTAACTATTACTGAACATAACATTCAAGAATAATATTCAGCTAAGACAATAAGACGAGGGAACACTAGCATTCCTATGCTTAAACTGAATTAAATTATTCTTAAATAAAGAAGATTGAAGAAAACATTCAGATAAAGATTTTCAGTCAGAGAATGTTACTGATATACAGTAGGTCCTAACTCTATTCATGCGGTTCTTTATAGAGAAAATGAAACACAGTGAAAACATAAATAAAATAACAAGTTACAATGAGAAAAACATCAGCGTCGACATAGACCAGGATCCCATAAATCAGCTTGTATTGATGCTTCAAACCAGTTACAGCTTTAAGTCCAATGCTTTAGTTTAGCAATCATCTACACATCTCAGCCTAACCTATCTTTCACAAGCAGAGCTCCAAGAGCCAGTGAACACTATTTACAAATAGAAGTTTCGGCTCAGATTTATTTCAAAGTTCTTCAACCAACAGTTTCTCATCTTCTGCGGAAGTATATATAGAAGAATGAGGAGGTGAGATCTGATAAAAGATCTCCAATTACAATTAATACAAATTTAAATGGTTTCTTGGCCATTGAAGGACTCAATAAGAAACTTACATAGGTGTCCTCTATATTAAACGTTTTTACATAAAGATTAAGATCGGTGGGAGCTTTTGTTGACCTTTGAGGCTCTGTGTGATGTCGGGGTTGCTCTGCAGATATTTTTTGCATTAATTTCTCTTGCAGAAGTAACTTTCTGGTTGCGTTGAGGTGAATATATTCATTTGATCAATAAATTCAGCCTCTGATTGAGTACTTTGAGGAACAGGTGGCACTGTGGTAGCTGAGGAATCAATTTGCCTCAGATGTGGCGGTGGAGGATTTTTGTCTGATCAAACACTTAAGGTGTTCTTCTTTAACCATGTTTCAAATCGGGGATTAGGATTTTGATAAACGTCTTAGCCGTAATCCCCGTAAAACTGTCTCTAATCCTCTGTCTTGATACATTTTGTTCTTCGGCACTGATACTCTTTGACTGTGCCTAATTCATGGTGTTTATGCTGATGTGCAGGGCTATACAGGGGTGATGTGGCACCAAGATCTCATGAAACCTTGATGAGACGTGAAAATTACACCCTGCGAATGATTTCTCTGGTGAATTCGAGGTGAGAGGATCATCACCCTCTGCTTTTGAATTTTCTTCATATGCGGTGGATACATCATTGAAACCCTGCAAAATACAAACAAATATTATAAAATCTTGCATATATAGGTTTTACTGCATCGGAAGGCATGTGGATAAAGCGGGGCCGTTGGATGGCATCATCCAACGGTTGAGATTGATTGGGAGAATGGCGAAATAAGCGTGGAAAAATTGTTTAAATTAGAGCCGTCTATCGCGCAGAGATCGACGGTCGGGAGTGAAAATGAGAAGTCAAAATGGAGAACGTTGACTGGGTGATCATAACGGGGAGATGAAATCTGAACCGTCGATCTGCAGATCAGATTGACGGTGGAAATTGACTGGATGGCGCACTGTAGCCTGCTTAACTATCGGGCGTCTTCAGCGAGCGATAGCCGTTGGATAGCTTTCTCCAGATCGGATGGTGGACGTGAATATCGCTGCACGTCAAATGCCGAACGATAACGCTCGATGGAGGGTGGTTTTGAAGTAGTGCGCGGAGCCACGTGTCACAAGGTAAGTGGAATCCTTGGCGATCAGGAGAAAACCGCTGTTGCCCCAAATGCGGTGCGATGAAAACCGCGCGGTTTTGGGCAACGTTGCACGGTGGGGACCACCAGGGAGATGTACTCCGCTCTGTCAATCTGCAGATTAGATCGACGGTGGAGGTTAAACTGAAATTTAGACCGGCGGAAAGTTATAAAATAATTGAAAACTGAAGAATTTAAGATAATCAAAGGTTTTATTCTTCGGGGGGAGAAGTATTTAAAGGCTTGGCACCCGATTGCGGGGCCAAGGGTCATATGAGGGGTCTTTCGACCAAGGATTTATGCGGGAAGGGGCTAAGACCCATATATGTACAAAATGTGGGTTTTCATGGTTTTCCAAAGGTTTTCAAAAGATTTGGGGGTTTCGGCAAAGTTAAAGAGTGAGTCTTTAACCTTGTAAAAGTGATTTTCATGAAGGGAAGAAGAGGAATCATGAAAACAAAGGAGTTTTTATGGGGAAAAAGGGGAGAAAATGAAGGTTAGTTTTGAGTGGGAGAAGGGGAAAATGATGGTTTTTCAGCTAGCATTTGGGCTTTTAGAAATTAGCAAGATTTCGGTAGTCTTTTGAGATGAAAACAACAATATAGGATCTCGGTAGAGGCATGAGGCCTACAAGGAGTCTTCAAGAGCCAACAAATTTTAGTAATGAAAAATTGTTCCTTGAAGGCTCAAAACAGATTTAGCCACCTTTTGGTATAACAAAATATTACAGGTGGCTAACAGTGGCTCCACTTGGGGATGGTGCCTTCTTGAAGGCATCAAGAATTCAGACTTGATTTCTCTGGGACGCTGACTTGTGCCTGATCCATTGGATTGCTCTTCTTTTGTTGGATGATCTTGTTTTTCTTTTGAAAAATAATATCAGTTATGAAAGAATACTGGACTTCATCAACACAACTTTCTACCTACCCAATCCTACTGATCTAACATATTTTCTTCATCAGAGTGAACTTGGATTGGCAAACTCTATTCACACATTTTATTCTTTTGAAAACATGAAATCTAATCTATTTCTACTCCTTATTTCTCCCTGAACTCAGATTAAACAGTTGAGCTCAGATATTTCTCTACCTAATCTACTGTCTGTTGGGATTAAACTGTCCAACAGACTTTCATTCTCTAAATTCTACAACAAAAATTTAAAAATAGTCAAGTCAAGATTGAGCTGTTTGACTTGCTATGATCTATGGCATAAGAACAAGCTGCACAACATAAATGTTTTTTCGCGTAAAATTAAATAGCATTGGAAGGCTTAAGATCCGATGCTTTAAAGCACTTCCTCATTTTTACAAATTTCTCCTCGTTTGGACTCTCTTTCGAGCCGATTACTCTTTCTTCGGTTCAGATTTTAAGCTGATTAGAACCAGATTTTTACATCTCTTGACTCAGAATTTGAAGCAGATTTGAGTCATTTTTCTTTTGAAACCTTAGGTTCATATTTTGAACATCTTTGAACCTTTAATTTATATCCTAAACTATCTACTGATAAGCCAATATTAAACAGTTTAGCAAATCAAATTCACTACCCTATCAGAAGAAAATTTAAAACTAATTAGTCAAGATTAGGCAGTTCGACTAACTAGAAGTGTGTTTTTCAGGAGTGGCATTTGAGATTGCACACTTTCAGATTTTGTTTCTCTTTTTTGGTATGGGGCTATACCTTTCTTGTTTTGTCAATCTACCCTCTTTTCTTTCTTTCATTGTTTTTGTATTTTTGATTTTTCTAACTTTCAATGCAATGGTGGATGAGGTATTTATAATGGAAAAAGAAAAAGAAGGCTTTTCAGAAGATGTCAAGGATCAAGAGAAGTAATGCTTAAGCATCCTGCCATTGACAGGGCCCCCAAAAAATTCTACTCCATCCAACTCCTGTAAGAAAAAAACATTATTACCAGCAGCTGAATGAATAGAGTAAGGGCCAAGCCATAAGTTGTCGAACTTCCCATGCTTGCCCTTGTCTTCCCTTCTTGAGTCCCATTTTAAAACTTTGTCCCCAATCTTGAAATTGCTGGCCTTTTTTCTTCTTCCAAAAATCTTTTTAATGCTCTCATGTTTCTGCAATGCTTTGTTATACACTTCCTCTCTGGTTTGCTGAAGATGAATGGTCTGATTTATTCTTCTGATCATGTCATTTTCTTCATTTTGCAGCTCTTGAATTAACTTCATCATTGGTACACCAAGGGTGTTTGGAAAAATTGCATCAGTACCATACGCAAGCTGGAAAGGTGACATACCAATGGATTTCTTCAAAGTCAATCTATCAGCCCAAAGTGCATGAATCAGCTTTGTGTGCCAAGACTTCTTGTTGTCCTTCAACAGTTTCTTGATTATGTTCACTAAGCTTTTGTTTGAGGATTCTGCAAGTCCATTACCTTTAGGGTAATAGGCCGTGGAATGCCCCAATGTTATCTGATATCTATGACAGAATTCAACCATCTTTTTAGATCCAAATGTTGCTGCATTATCAATGATGATCTTAGTAGGACAACTAAATCTGGAGAGAATGTTGGTCTCCATGAATTTTATAATGACAGAATCATTGGCCCGCCTACAAGGAATGGCTTCTATCCACTTAGTGAAATAGTCTGGGCAGTGAGAATCCATCTATGTTGGACAGAATATGGTGGATGGATTTCACCTATGAAGTCAAGTCCCCACTGTTGAAAAGCGGGGCTTCAACAATGATCGATGCAGGCGTGTGGTGCGCTTTCTGCCTTCAAACAAGCTTTCATTTATGGCAAGCAATGATCATCTTGTGTATATCGTGAAAATAGTAGGCCAATAGAAACCAACCTCAAAATTTTGTTGGCTGTTGACTTCCAGTACAAATGGCCTCCACACTCTCCTTCATGGAATTCCTGCTTAATCTTTTCTGCATCAAACTCAGGCAAACATTTAAGCAATACACCACTCGTGTTTTTCCAATAAAGACATTTATCAATAATGCAATAATTTACAGCTTTTAACTTTAGGAATCTTGCCTTAGTTTTGGATAAACCAGGAGGTGTATTCAGATTAAGAAAAACATAAACAATATTAGTGTACCAAGGAGAATTCATAAAACGGTCTTCAACAACAGGGGTTGAGAATTCTTCTTGGTTATCCAAAGCATCAATTAGATTAATACTAAGAACTTCACAATTGGATTCAGCCATTAATATAGTGTTGTGTAACCAACTCCAAAAATATAAGAAATGAGATATCAACGCCTTAGAAATAAGCCACTTCGAGGGGGCAACCTCCAATACATTACATGAATGAACAATTCTTGGATGATACAAATGAACAAAACCTCCTTCTATATATAGGAGTCCATGGGGCCACAATATAATCCTATGGGGCCACAATGTAATCCTAGCTGACCTAACAATAATAATGTAAGGGCACAATAATAACAATATGGGGGTTACAGGGGTACAATAATAACAATAAGGGGGGCTACACTAACATAATAAGGGGCTACACTATTAATATAGGGACTTAACATGCCGCTCTCCTTCAAACAAGTGTTGTCCTCAACGCTTGATTATTTCTTGATGCTTCTATATAAAATTTTCATCCTCCCATGTGAAATCTTCAACAAGAAAGTTCTTCCACTTGCTGAGATACTCTGAAATTGATCGTACTTGTTGAGTTCTTGTTTCTATGATTGCTTCATAACTTCTTTCGATGTCATGTTGATCTTCCTGTTGTTTCATTAGATTCTGCACCAAAGTTGGGTTATCCTTTGAGAGTTGGAGAACTTGTTGTTGATGCTCGATGTGATCTTCCACTAATTTATCATCCATATTTGCTATTATTTGATCCTTCAAACCATCCAACTTAGCCTCCATTTCTGTTTTTAAACCATCTATTTCATCTTCAATTGCTCTTCGTAATATTGAAACTTGTTGCACTTGGTACCGTAATTTTGATATCTCATACTGCAACTCTTCCTCTTCATGCGTCATAGTATAGCTTTTTGAGGGATTAATGGGTATGGAATTATTTTTTGGAGGCATTATAGAACCCAATACTAATAAAAATTCTAAAATATGCCCTTGGAATCAATTCAAATTGATTCTTCAAACAAGACTTATGCAATTCGGAAAAAAAATACACACCTTTTACTAGCTTTTAGGAGATATATATTGAAATTGAAATATCTCTGTAATTGAAAATCTTCGATATCTAAAATTCAGCCCTGTAGTAGCCCTCTGAAGCTTCTTTCAAATGCCACAGGTCTGACCTGATTTTGATTCTCCAAGACAAAGTTGTGTCCAATCTCCCACAATGACCTAATTCTGGACTGGTTCAGTAGAGCGAACTTGTACGACTTGCCACGTGTCACTGTTTTGTCCCTTGTCTCTGAAATTGATAGCAAAGAAACTACAGGCCGTGTACTTGCAACCACTTTTGACGGCACTCCAATCCAATCTTCAGAGAGAGAGTTATTGAAGTTTTCCCACGATCACCTCTTTGAGATGAAATTTAGGAGCCTGAAAAAGCACTACCTTCCACAGATCATATCTCCAAAAATATTGCGAACCAAGCTCTGAAATTTTTTGATGAATTTTCTCAGGATTTCAGCTTCGCACCATATGAATTTCAGATTCTGAACCTTCGTAGAAAAAAATTTATAGCGCAAATGCCACGATGACCTGTTTAGGAGCCTGAAAAAATACCTGGCTTCCACAGATCATATCTCCGAAATTATTGCGAAAAAAACTCTGAAATTTTTATACAAGCTTCCTCAGGAATTTTTCTTCGCACCCTAAAAATTTCAGCTTCTGAAACTTCGTAGAAAAAAAGTTATAGCGAAAATTCCACGATGACCTGTTTGGAGCAGCGAAACCCTAGAATCCAAGGCTCTGATACCAAATGTTGTGTAACCAGCTCCAAAAATAGAAGAAAAGAGATATCAACGCCTTAGAAACAAGCCACTTAGAGGGGTAAACCTCCAATACATTACATAAATGAACAATTCTTGGATGATACAATTTACAAAACCTCCTTTCTATATATAGGAGTCCATGGGGCCATAATGTAATCCTAGTGGGCCACAATGTAATCCCAGCCGACCTAACAATAATAATTTAAGGGCACAATAATAACAATATGGGGGTTACAGGGGTACAATAATAACAATAAGGGGGGCTACACTAACATAATAAGGGGCTATACTATTAATATAGGGACTTAACATATAGCCAGACCTTGGCCTTTGATGAGATTAGTGGGTTTTATCTCCAAATCGTATTCAAGAATAACTACAATCCACTTACCTCTCTTACCATCTGGGTCTTGCGTTAGAATGTCTTTAACAACCGAATTTGGGACAAAAACAATGGTGTGTGAGTGAAGGATGTATACTCTAAAGTCTTTTAAAGATTTCACCAAAGCAAAATCTTGCTTTTCCATAATGTTATACTTCAAAGGGGCATCCCTCAATGCCTTACTAAAGAATGCAATAGGCTGCTCTTCTCCTTGTAGATTTTTCTGTAAAAGGATAGCAACAATGGTATGTTCTGATGCAAATGAGAAGATATAAAAATCTTTTGAAAAATCAAGACTTATTAGAACTGGTGCTTTGTTTAACGCTTGTTTCACCAGTTCAAAGGACTTCTTTGCTTCCAAGGTCCATTTTACCCCTTGCTCCTTTTTTAACATGTTTGTGATAATCCTAAGGAGCTCAGCCAAGTTGGGGATGAACCTTCTCAAAAAGTTAATCTTTTCAGTGAAAGATTGCAACACCTTGATGTTTCGAGGATGAGAGATTTGCAATATGGCCTCAATCCTCTTTGGATCTATCTTTATACCCTCCTCAGAAATAATATGCCCAAGAAGTTTACCTTCTTGGAGACCAAATAGTGTCTTCTTAGGGTTCAAGGATATCCCAAATTTTCTACATTTCTCGAAAACCTTTCTTAAATGTTCTAGGTGCTCTTCATCTGTTTTAGAAAACAAAGTAACATCATCAAGGTAAATAATGATGAAGTAGCCCAATTCTTCCGAGAATGCTATGTCCATGGCTCTTTGAAAAGTTGCTAAAGCATTCATTAGACCAAAAGGCATTTTCACATACATGAAAGTACCCCATGGTGTAGTAAAGGCTATCTTTAATTGATCAGCAGGGTGAACTAAAACCTGATTATACCTTGAGTAGCCATCCAACAAAGAAATTATTTTAGACCCTACCTCCCTTTGTAAAATATGATCCATCTTGGGTAAAGGGTAGTTGTCCTTTAATGAAGCTTTGTTTAAGTCTCTAAAGTCTATACAAAGCCTGATCTCTCCGGTTTTCTTCCTAATAGACATCAGATTAGATACCCATTCAGAATATCTAATAGGGACAATAATACCAGCTTCATACATCTTTTTAATCTCCTTCTCAACCAAAGGCAGCTGAACAGGGTTTATTCTGTGTAGGTTCTATTTGAATGGTTTTCTGTTTTATTTGAGAGGGATTTTATGCTGTATTATTTCAGTGTCATAGGACTTAAGATCTTCGTAACTCCACGCAAAAACATCAGAAAAATCTTTAAACAACTCGATGAATTTGAGTTTAATGTGAGCTGGTAAAGTCTTGGAAAGTTTAATCATTTTCGGTTTAAGTTCACTGCCTATATTGCACTCTTCCACTTCGGTCTGTACAGGTTCCTATTTTGGTTTATTCGCCACATCGTTAAAATCAAACAACTCTTCCAAAGGTGCCAGACCACTTGGCAAACTTTCATATTTTGTGTGCAGAGTTTCTAACTCCTCTGTTTCTAACTCTGAATTTAAATCTGTTTCGTTTTCAAGTTTGCTAGACAACAAATTTATATTAGCAAGTTTAGGAGATGGTTCTTCTTCACCAAGAAAATTTTCTTCACCGCAGTCTGTGTCATAATCTGAGTCCGAACTATGTAGTTCAAATTCATTTCTGAATAGCATGAAGTCTTCTATTTGTTTGTCTCCATCAAACACCTGCCAATACTTTTTATTATCAGGCACAGCTGGTCTAAATTTTATCTGAGTTGAGAAATATTTGGTTTCATATGGCATTAGACATTTCCTAGCTGTAGAGGCTAAATTGTGGGCTATAAGGTTTCTTTTTCTCAGGACAAAAATCAGTTTGGACTCCTCAAATGTTTTCAAAAGATCCATGACATCATTACGATAGGCCCTAAGTCTGGGATGATTTGCGTTATACTCCACATTGACTTGCCTAATGATTAACTCAGAATCCCCACACACACTGATTCTCTTGGCTCCTAACTTTTTTAACAAATGTAAGCCTAAGAGCAGGGATTCATACTCCGCTATGATGTTGGAACACTGAAAGTTCAATTTGCAAGAAATGCATTCTGTGTGTTTTCTTTCAGTGTTGCAGATCCAGACTCCTGCACCAGCTTTAGTTCTAGTGCAGGATCCATCAAAATACATACTCCATAAAGGACTATTCTCAGTTCCATCTGTTTGGTGAATGTCCTCTTCAACTACTGTGCTTTTGGAAGTTTCTTGAATATCAACACTTAGTTGTTTTTGTTTCAACTTCTACAGATTTTCATTTATTTGAGGGTTGCTTTCTTGACTGTCAAGCTTTAAAATCCATGGACTCATGACGGGTAGATCAAGACCTTTATTTGGTTTACCAATATTTTCAAGTGCAGTAAACTGTTTTGACATTTCTGCATTGTGTTGCTCTTCCTCCCCATTAGGCATTAATTCTGTTAAAGTGATTTTTTCAGTAAGTGTTTCATTATTGAACATGATAAAAGAATCAAGGCCTATACTCACAGAATACAGAGGAGAGTTTTGTGGTCTTTCTTGACTTGTAACTGTGTATTGCATATGGGACTCCCTGTAAAGTTTTCTGGTCTGATTGAAAACAGGGATAGTCGCATAGGTCATGTCCATTTGCATAGTCCCTTGTAACTTAGCCCCCTAAGATCTTGATAATAACATTTCGTACTTTGGGGGCACATCAGCCACAACAATGTCCATGAATAAGCATTTGGCTTGAATTTGGGCTAAGTTAACGCAGAGGTCTTTGATTAATCCTAAACATTTTACTCTGCTGGAATCGAAGGAGTACAGGTCTTTATAAGGTTTGGTGATTTCTAGACCCAGGCTCTCCATTACAGCTTTTGGAATTAAATTATGAGAAGCCCCTGAATCATGCACATCGTTGTGTATAATTTTGTCATGAATGTTTAAACTTACATAAAAGGGAGGGACAGGTCCCTCTTGATATCTTCCTTCAATATTAGGACCAAAAATAAGCTCTGGTTGGTCATCATTAAGATTGAGAGTGTCCTCATTTTCTTGAATGTTTAAAGCCTTCAAAATTTGGGTCCTATATACATGTTGGGCAGCTAAATCGGTTAAGGGAACAAAGATTTTGATCTTCGAAACTTCCTGCTCCAGGCTGAAAGGGATTTGACTTTGTAAGGTGTTGGATTCAGCCTTACTAGCTGTCATTCTATCAGCAACAACATCTTGCTGATTTGTTCTATTTACAGTTGACACAACGGTTGTAACATGAGTACTAGCTGAAGTACTAGTACTACTTATGTCCGCACTCTGTTTTTCAAGGTTTTGAGTGCCTTTCTCTTTTCCTTTATCAGAATTAAAAGCCACTATTTTGTCCTTTGGTTTGACCGTCTTAGGCTTGGTCATAGTGCTATTTTGTGAAGATTTGTCAAAGGTTTTGTTGTTGGGAGTTTGTTGACTGGTTTCGCTTCTAACGTTATATTCTCTTTGAGTTTCTATGATGACGTTTTCCATGTCTTGATAACAATTTTCATCATCATCTCTTTTGCCATCATAGGGTGTGTATAGACCTTGTTTTTTATCATAATGAATCTCGAAGTCATCATTATCTACCCCCAACATGTTGATATCATCTTCCTCTGTTATCTCATCTGTTTCTTCATCCTCATTCACATAGTTTTGATGAAAAGGAGGTGTGATCTGTTGATCATCTTCCCTAGGTCTGTTTGGAGGTTGATTCCTTCTTAAATTCTAATTCTGGTTCTGGTTTCTATTTTGAGGAGTAGTTTGATTTTTACTTGCTTGTGCTCTCTCAAGAATGCTCATTTTCTTCATCATCTCCTCCATCATTTTTTCCAGTTTTGAGTTTGAAGTAGAAGGTGTATTTTCCTCTCTAAAAGAGACTCTCTTATCGTTTTTCATTCTTGCTCTCTTCTCCATTAAATTGAATTCTACAGAAAGAGCACCTCTTTGCATATCTTCAAGGGTTGTAAAATCTCTCTCTCTTAGCGAATAGGTCATGTCAGAGTCAAACCCTTCAGGAAACTTGTTTAAGGATGAGCCCTATGGAGGCTTTAGCTCTAGGGAAAGTGCATTATATACACTGTTAAATCTAGCGCAATAATCTTGTACACTTTCCCCTGGGTTCCTGTGGAGATTGTTGTAATCAGAAAGGACTTGGAGAGGGTTTTTCTTCACTTCCCACTTGTTTAAGAATGTTTGATGGAAACCTTGGAGATCATTAATACTATGGGGGGCTAAGGCTTTAAACCATTTTCTTGCTTCTCCCCCTAAGCTCTGAGAAAATAATCTAATCTTGACAGAATCATCATCAATTTCATTTTTGTCAAAGTAGTCATTCATCTTATCCACATGTTGTGATGCAGTTGTAGCATTGCTAGCATCATATAATGGAATTTTGGACTGATAGTCCTGTGGAAGATTGACTAATGGTACAGGAAGGACTAAGGGAGCATACCATGCTGCCATGATATGTGGTGGGGGTGGATTCACAAGAGGTGGATTGACAAGAGGGAAAGTGGGCTGAAGTGGAGTGGTTTGAACATTGGATGAAGGATGGACAGAAGTGGATGGAACAACAGTAGATTGCTGAGCTGATCTTGGATGAGAGACACCTAAGTTATAAAGAAAATGTAAATCAGGAGGTGTTGATTCTCTTCTACCATGATACTCACTTGTTTCAGGAGATGAAAGAGAAGACTCAGAATCTAGCTCATCTAAATCACCAAGAGACCTAGTTCTAAAGGGATTTACTAAGTCAACTCGTGATTTTTGTAGAGCTAAAAGATTTTCAGGGACTGAATTAGCTCTTAGGGGTGATCTGAAAACAGTTGAAGATTATATCTTAGGATACCTCCTAAGGATACTTTCTGGGTCATCAACTATCTCAAGTGGATCAGGGTCAGGGTAGGCTCTAGTGTGAATCTTTCTAGGAGCCACTATGCTGTGTTTCTCAGACCCAAATAAACAAGAAAAGTTCAACCAGATATCACAATATTTGAGAGGTTAACTAGTTTGTTCGCACAATTTTAATCCTATAGTCCTCTAGCTGAGTTTGAATGATCTTATAATGATAAGGGTTCTTCCCAGTGGAGTCTTAAGGTCTGTTCAGGATTGTGGAGTCGCCAGGTGGAAGATTTAGGGCGCTTCTAGGAAGTACACTGTCCACCACAGTGCTTGTGAAATATCCCTTTTCAAAGATATCCCAGAACACAACAATCTCTAACCAGAGATTGACTGGGAGGGCATTCACCAGATATTTCACCTCTAAAAGAGGATGAGATCCGGAGGCTACCTGGCCCTTTCCAGACTCTGTCTAAGAGTATGAGGTAAAACACAACAAAGGAAAGTGAAATGTAAGAGTGAGTGTTTTACTACCAATATGAAGTATTTTTGGTATTTTCTAAGTTATTTTTCAGTTGTGTGGTTTCTAAGAATATGCTATCTCTGTTTCAAAACTTAGCTATGGTTATGAGACAAAGACAGTCTACTCTTATGGCTAAGCTAGCTGATTTTCCAAGGTTAGATAAAGTCTTATGAGAACCCTAGGGTTTACCTAGTTTGTCACTGATTCAAACAAGTCTCATCATGATTACCATTCTTTGGTAGTGCTTGAAAAGGATGCTTTTTACTCTCAAAGTTTTATAAGAATGAAAATGATTCTGGGTTTCGTCCCCAGTGGAGTTGCCAGAAATGTTAGGAATCTGTAATTTTAGAAGATTGGTGAGACTAAAACTGCAGAAACAACATAGTTTCAACCAACTTTGGGATTCTAGGATCTAGCCCTCCTGAATCCGGAGAGGGATCTCTCCAATAAGTGCAAAGATGGATTTGTCTTTGAAGTTTGGGGTTATGATATTAGGCTAGCTATGAAGGCCAAGGGTTTGTTTTTTTTTTTGGATGGTTGAGCATGATTACTGTTTGAGGCAGAAATATCTATATGAAAATAGTTCCAAAAGTGAGAAGTTGCAAGCAAAAAGAGTAAGCTTCGGTCAAAATGATAGATGATTACAGGTTTTAGTCCATTGAGCTATGGAGTCATAATAGGGTTTAATTAGAACAGCAAGAGGCAAGAGTGGTCTATGGGGCAAGTCATCTATGTCTAAAGATCTCTTTGAAGTTTGATTTATGGAATGAAGTGGTACAATAAGAAGGGGAAATAAACAGATGAAGAACAAAGAGCAGCCTAGGATCTGGTAAGTACTTTGAAACTAGCCAGCATTTGACCAAGCACTTGAGAAAAACATGAAAGCAAACTAGGATCTGGTAAGTAATTTGAAACTAACTAGCCTTTGATACACTTCCAATAGAAAACATACAAAAACAAAGGGAAACTTGAAGGCAACTGTTGGAGTCGAAACTAGCGGTCCGGGCTCACCACAAATCCTCTCCTAGCTCTTCTTTACTTGGTTACTTTCAAGACAATAACAAAGATGACACAGAATGGCCTAAGATCTGGTAAGTACTTTGAAACTAGCCAACTTTTAACACATTCAAAGGGAAATGTTCAGACAGTCTTTGGGGATAAAACTAGGACCAGGGCACACCATATCTTCCATAGTTCATCTCTACTTAACTATTACTGAACATAACATTCAAGAATAATATTAAGCTAAGACAATAAGACGAGGGAACGCCAACATTCCTATGCTTAAACTGAATTAAATCATTTTTAAATAAAGCAGATTGAAGAAAACATTCAGATAAATATTTTCAGTCAGAGAAGGTTACTAATATACAGTAGGTCATAACTCTATGCATGCTGTTCTTTATAGAGAAAATGAAACACAATGAAAACATAAATAAAATAATAAGTTACAATGAGAAAAACATCACTATCGACATAGACCAGGATCCCATAAATCAGCTTGTATTGATGCTTCAAACCAGTTACAACTTTAAGTCCAATGCTTTAGTTTAGCAATCATCTACACATCTCAGCCTAACCTATCTTTCGCAAGCAGAGCTCCAAGAGCCAGTGAACACTATTTACAAACAGAAGTTTCAGCTCAGATGTATTTCAAAGTTCTTCAACCAACAGTTTCTCATCTTCTGTGAAAGTATATATAGAAGAATGAGGAGGTGAGATCTGATAAAAGATCTCCAATTACAATTAATACAGATTTAAATGGTTTCTTGGCCCTTGAAGGACTCAATAAGAAAGTTACATAGGTGTCCTCTATATTAAACATTTTTACATAAATATTAAGCTCGGTGGGAGCTTTTGTTGACCTTTGAGGCTATGTGTGATGTCGGGGTTACTCTGCAGATATTTTTTGCATTAAGTTCTCTTGCAGAAGTAACTTTCTAGCTGCGCTGAGGCGAATATCTTCATTTGATCAATAAATTCGGCCTCTAATTGAGTACTTTGAGGAACAAGTGGCACTGTGGTAGTTGAGGAATCAATTTTCCTCAGATGTGGCAGTGGAGGCTTTATGTCTGATCAAACACTTAAGATGTTCTTCTTTAACCGTGTTTCAAATCGGGGATTAGGCTTTTGATAACCGTCTTAGCCGTAATCCCAGTAAAACTGTCTCTAATCCTCTGTCCTGATACATTTTGTTCTTTGGCACTGATACTCTTTGAATGTGCCCAATTAATGGTGTTTATGTTGATGTGCAGGGCTATACAGGGGTGATGTGGCACCAAGATCTCATGAAGCCTTGATGAGACGTGAAAATTACACCCTGCGAATGATTTCTCTGGTGAATTCGAAGCGGGAGGATCATCATCCTTTGCTTTTGAGTTTTCTTCATATGCAGTGGATATATCATTGAAACCCTGCAAAATACAAACAAATATTATAAAATCCTGCATATATAGGTTTTACAGCATCGGAAGGCATGTGGAGAAAGCGGGGCCATTGGATGGCAACATCCAACGGTTGAGATTGATTGGGAGAATGGCGAAATAAGCATGGAAGAATTGTTTAAATCAGAGCCGTCGATCGCGCAGAGATCGACGGTCGGGAGTGAAAATGAGAAGTCAAAATGGAGAACGTTGTCTGGGTGATCATAACGGGGAGATGAAATCTGAACCATCGATCTGCAGATCAGATTGACGGTGGAAATTGACTGGATGGCGCACCGTAGCCTGGTTAACTATCGGGCGTCTTCGGCGAGCGATAGCCGTTGGATAGCTCGCTCCAGATCGGACAGTGGACGTGAATATCGTTGTGCGTCAAACGTCGAATGATAACGCGCGATGGAGGGTGGTTTTGAAATAGTGCGTGGAGCCACGTGTCACAAGGTAAGTGGAATCACTGGCGATCAGGAGAAAACCGCCGTTGCCCCAAAGGCAGTGCAATGAAAATCGCGCGGTTTTGGGCAACGGTGCACGGTGGGGACCACCGGAGAGATGTACTCCGCTCCGTCGAGCTGCAGATCAGATCGAAGGTGGAGGTTAAACTGAAATTTGGACCGGCGGAAAGTTATAAAATAATTGAAAATCGAAGAATTTAAGATAATCAAAGGTTTTATTCTTCGGGGGGAGAAGTATTTAAAGGCTTGGCGCCCGATTGCAGGGCCAAGGGTCATATGAGGGGTCTTTCGACCAGGGATTTATGTGGGAAGGGGCTAAGACCCATATATGTACAAAATGTAGGTTTTCATGGTTTTCCAAAGGTTTTCAAAAGATTTGGGGGTTTCGGAAAAGTTAAAGAGTGAGTCTTTAACCTTGTAAAAGTGATTTTATAAGTGGAAGAAGAAAACTCATGACAAACAGAGGATTTTTATGGAGAAAGAGGGGAACAAATGAAGGTTAGTTTTGAGTGGGAGAAGGGGAAAATGATGACTTTGCAGCAGTATTTGGGATTTTAGAAATTAGCAGGATTTCAGAGTCTTTTGAGATGAAAACAACAGTATAGGATCTGGTCAGAGGTAGGAGGGCTTCAAGAGTCTTCAAGAGCCAACAGTTTTTAGAAATGAAAATTGTTCCTTGAAGGCTCAAAACAGACTTAGCCACATTTTTGGTACAGTCAAATTTTACATGTGGCTAACAGGTGGAATCACGAATTCCATTATTGATGTGAAAATGGAAATTTCACATGAGGAAGAGTTGTAGTAGCAAAAGTCGCCATGGAAGTGGCTTGGTAAGAAGTGGATGGAATTCTTAACACAATAAGACTTACTCGTTTGTACCTATGTAAATTTCGGATGTATGCATGTATTTTATGCTGTAATCTCTCATTTGTTTGAGCCACCTTGGATCATTGATCAAGGTAGTGATGTCCAGTTTCCTTCTGCAAATTTCTCGCGATAAATTTCTGAGTGAGTGCAAGAAAGACAGTTGTGGACTGGAGGACAAGCACATTCAGGAAGGGAAGCTTCAATTTATTTCTAGTTATGGTTCAAAGTCACTAGCCATGCAAGGCAAGTGTTTGGAGGCTAAGAAAAGAGGGTGTTGTACTCTCATTTACTGTACAAATCAATATATCAGTCTTTTGGGGTCCAAAAGACTCTTAGTTGGGAGGTGTGATCAGAACTAGATCATGGACTAGAATGATAGTTCAAAATTCAAAGTGCCCAGAAGAGTTTCAAGCCTAAACGACTGGAAAGGTCTCGTCACTGCAATTCTGGCGCCGTGAACGGTTCTCAAACCGAGATCGTATGCAAAAGTTATTGAGATTTGAAATTGCCTAGTAAACTCCAAAAATGAGTTGACCAAGTTTGACTTTCAAACTTTGAAAAAATTTAAAAAAGAATATTCTTTGGAATATTCTTTTGAAATATTTCACATGGGTGAATGAGATTACAACAAGTGGGAGTTGCTGATTTGTTGTTTGGTTGACTTTTGGTTTGGGTGGCCTATCAGAGGGTACCCCTGGCAGGTGGACATTTTGGCAGTGTAAAATTTTTTGTTTGTCCGTAGGATTTGAACCCTGGTCTCCCCGCTGCCAGGCATGCGACCCGACCAATCGGAATCCGTAGTATTTCTTAACTACAATGGGTCACAAGCTCTATTTGTGTTTTAAAATTACATATGGCAGAAAAATATTAAGGGCTAGCCCGAAAACACACAAATAGCTGCTATCACCGTGGCCTAAAGGCCTTAACACCTAGCAGTTACGGTTTAATGGTGGTAGTGAAACTGTGTTATGTGCCAGCAAACAATCCGACATTTAATGCGAAGGTTGGTTGGATAAGTCGTGGCTAAGCTGATGGATCCGGCGGTCACATGTGACTGCCCATATGTTCAAAATTAATTGCCAACCTCCTAACCGTGGAAAAATTTGGGTGCGGTTTCGCCAATTCAGGCTTGATTTCTATTTTTGGGATTTTAACTGGAGTCCCTCCTCTTTTAGTGGGGTTATTGGGGGACATTAGGCATTTTTCTTGCAGAAGTCATAACTCTCTCATTTTGGAACCAAATTGAGTGAAATTTTAGTCAATTTTGGGTTTATTTGACCTTATGAGCATTTTGGAGTAGGTTTCAGGTCGAACAGAAGTCATATTCAGAGGTTTTAGCTTCGAGGAAGATGAAGGAGCCATCAGGGCCATCAAGGAGAATGCTGTGTATTAGGCTTATTTTATCTGCTTAAGGTAAAAAAAATAGTCATTTTTTTCTATTTTCTACCTTTTGAATTTTTTTATATGGTTTCATAGCCTGTAGAGAGCTTTAGAAAGCCGAAAAGCTTCATTTAAGTTTTAGAGGCCATTTTTTCCAGCTTTTGCCAGCAGCAGTGCAGGGCCTAGCCAGGGGAGCTAGAGGCCATTTGGAGCGAACTAGTGGTCATTATTGATTGTAAAAATTATTCTAAATCTGTTTGAAGAGGTTTTATAAAGTTTTGAGAAATTCTAGAGATCAAAAACTCAGCAGAGGTGTTTTCTTTGACCCTAGTGCCAGGGGGTGCCGACAGTGTTTGGAGGCGAAAACGGAGCAGCCAGAGGCCGTTTCTGATGAACGAATAGTCTATTTCAACTAATTAAGAAATTTGTAACCAATGGAAGTAGTTTTAGAACATTTTGAGAACCTTTATAGCTCAAGAAGTTGATGTGAAGTTGTGGGCAGCCCTTGGAAAACCGTGGAGGATAGCCTATTTTGGGGATGCTGTGCTTGATTTAAGCAATTTATTAGTTGAAATTTGGTGTATGATCATTTTTGGTTACAGAAGTAGTGGTTTCAGTGATTTAAATAGAATTCTGAGGGATTTTTGTTAGAAAATTAAATATTATAGAGCAATGAAACACATAAAATATGCGGAAAATACAAGCACAAAAAACACATAAAACCAGAGAGACACAGATATACGTGGTTCACCCAGTTTGGGCTACGTCCACCCCGAACAGCCAGTCCTTCCTTTATATTATCCAACAAAATGAAGAGACAAAACCTACAGCAGATCCGCTGTAATATCCTCTGTTCTCTCTCACAGTCTCCCTCTCTGTTTCTCGCTCCGAGAATACACACATCATATACAGCCATAATACAATGCCCCCATATATACAAGGGGGTTGCCTTCTAGGGCAAAAAAACCCTAATCTAAACATAACTTCTACCGTCAGATCATTTGCCTAATGAACGGCCCAGATTGACTAGAAATTACTATACTTTTACAAGGACCCCCCACGGCAGCGATTAAATTTCGGGCGGCGTTGCCGCCCCTTTTAAGGTACAGGGGTCCAATGTTGTGATACAAAGTAAAGAAGATAATCAGGCTCCATACCCAACAATTTTGTGCCATTTAGAAGCTCAGAGTAGCTTAGTGCACCGACATAAGGAAATGTGTTAACAGGAGCCTAAAGATGTATGAAGAATTTGGACAACCCTTAGAGGGATGTTAAATGGTATTCTCAGCCCTTTGAATCATTTTTGTATTCATTGGTGGTAAGCATGAAACTTGTAAAAGAACAATTTCCTTAATCCCAAAGAGTCAAGTCTAGTTGACAAGACTCAAAGGAGACGTAGCCCACGAGATTTCGGGTGAAATCCTATATTATATTGCTGTTGTGTTTACATATTTTATTGCTGAATTATGTTGCTGATATACATTTTAAATTACAGAAAGAAAAAATAAACTTAAGACACATAAACAGTAAAAAAACATACACCACATTCAAGCCAAAATTCCGCAAAACATCAAGTTCAAGCTAGATCATTTAATTTAAAACTGAGTGGTAGGTTCTTGCAATACACACAATTTATCTAGACCATTTTTAGATCAGGTTGGTATCATAGAACTTGGTTTTCTTGATTGACCTAGAAATAGCTTCATTGTATAGCTTGAAAGGTGTTTTAAACAGTGTAAAATATTGACTGTTTTACTATTTGCAAACTGACTATTGTTTGTGTTTGCATGAGATTTGGGGATAGCTACTGAATAGTTAAGTATCAGAGAGGACAAAAAGGAAGAAAGGGATGAAGGCATCTTCCTTACCCCAAAGGACCTCAAGGTCACCCTTAGAACACAAAATCGTCAAAAGGTGATTGTTTGTTAAGAAACTCTTGGAGTTTGTTTGTTGTTGGCTGCTTGAATAAGAGTTTGTCTTTACAGCCATTTGGTTAAAAAAGCTTTGTCATTTGTGTTGAAAGCTTTTGAGAATTTTTTTGAAGTTAATTTTTTCATTGACATCATAATGATAACTTCTACAAGTGAAGTTTCCTCCTTCACAAGATTCTTCGATGATGATATGAAGCGTGAATTTATTATATTGAAGGACATGGCACAGATCCAGTTTGAGGATAGAAGAGAAAGCACTAAGTTTCGTGAGAAATTGTTTGCCATGAAGCAGGAGAAGGAAGAAATTCTTCAAAGGTTGCATGATATGGAGTTGCAACTCCATCAAGCCCAAGAGGCTTTGACCAAGAACATGCGTGTAGAAGAGGTAATCCATTCTAATTTGTCTTCAGTTTCCTCTTTAGAAAGAAGTGTTGGTTCTTCAAAAAGCATACGAGAGGTATAGGGTCCAAGTTAATGATTAAAATGGGAAGGCAAGGGATTAGGAAAGCATGCAAAAGGCATGGTTGAACCCCTTTTTGTTGAGGAATGACCCAAGAATCTTGGTCTTGGTTATGTGCAAGAAAGACAGTTGTGGACAGGAGGACAAGTGCATTCAGGAAGGGAAGTGTCAATTTATTTCTAGTTGTGGTTCAATGTCACTAGCCATGCAAGGCAAGTGTTTGGAGGCTGAAGAAAAGAAGGCGTTGTACTCTCATTTACAAATCAGTATATCAGTCTTTTGGGGTCTAAAAGATTCTCAGTTAGGAGGTTTGATCAGAACTGGATCATGGACCAGAATGATAGCTCAAAATTAAAAGTTCTCGGAAGAGTTTTGAGCCTGAACGACGAGAAAGGTCTCGTCGCTGCAATTATGGCACCATGAACGGTTCTTAAAACCGAGCTCGTATGCAAAAGTTATTGAGCTTTTAAATCGCCCAGTAAACTCCAAAAATGAGATGACCAAGTTTGACTTTCAAACTTTGGAAAAATTAAAAAAATAATATTCTTTGCAATATTCCAAGGAATATTCTTTTGGAATAATCCACAGGGGCGAATTAGATTAAGACAAGTGGCAGTTGTTGATTTGTTGTATGGTTGACTTTTGGTTTGGGTGGGCAATCAGAGGGTGCCACGTGGCAAGCCTAGAGGCCGCCACGTGGCCCTTGGCTGATGGAAATTTTGGCAGTGTAAAATTTTTTGTTCGCCTGCAGGATTTGAACCTTGGTCTCCCCACTGCTAGGCATGCGACCCGACCAATCGGACTCCGTAGTAGCTCTTAACTACAATGGGTCACAAGCTCTATTTGTGTTTTAAAATTACATATGGAAAAAACATATTAAGGGCTAGCCCCTCAGGGCTAGCTCGACAGCACACGACCAGGCGCTGTAACCATAGCCTAAATGCCTTAACACCTAGCGGTTACGGTTTAACGGCGACAGCGAAACCATGTCATGTGCCAGCAAACAATCCGACATTTAATGCGAAGGTTGGTTGGATAAGCCAGCGGATCCGGCAGTCACATGTGACCTCCCATATGTTCAAAATTAATTGCCAACCTCCTAACTGCCAAAAAATTTGGGTGCGGTTCCGCCAATTCAGGCTTGATTGCTATTTTGGGATTTTAATTGGAGTCCCTCCAATTTTAGAGGGGTTTTTGGGGAACATTGGGAATTTTTCTTGCAGTAGTCATAACTCTCTCATTATGGAACCAAATTGATTACAATTTTAGTCAATTTTTGGTTTCTTTGACCTTCTGAGAATTTTGGAGTAGGTTTTAGGTCGAACATAGGTCATCTTCAGAGGTTTTAGCTTCGAGGAAGATGAAGGAGCCATTAGGGCCATCAAGGAGAAGGCTGTGTATTAGGCTTATTTTATCTGTTTAAGGTAAAAAAATAGTCATTTTTGGCTAATTTCTACCTTTTGAATCTATTTATATGGTTTCAGAGCCTGTAGAGAGCTTTAGAAAGCCGAAAAGCTTCATTTAAGTTCTAGAGGCCATTTTTGCCAGCTTTTGCCAACAGCAGTGCAGGGCCTAGACAGGGGAAGTAGAGGCCATTTGCAGTGAATTATTGGTCATTCTTTACTGTAAACATTATTTTTAATCTTTTTGCAGAGGTTTCAGAATGTTTGAGAACTTCTAGAGATCGAAAACTCAGCAGAGGAGTTTTCTTTGACCCTAGTGCCAGGGGGTGTCGACAGTGTTTGGAGGCAAAACCAGAGTAGCCGGAGGCTGTTTCTGATGAACGAATAGTTTATTTCGACTAATTCATACATTTTGGAACCTATGGAAGTGGTTTTAGAACATTTTTAGAACTTCTACAACTCAAGAAGTTGATGTGAAGTTGTGGGAAGCCCTGGGCAAACCGTGGAGGATAGTCTATTTTGGGGATGATGTGCTTGATTTAACAATTTATTAGTTGAAATTTGGTGTTTGATCATTGTTAGTTACAGAAGTAGTGGTTTCAGTGATTTAAATAGAATTCTGAGGGAGTTTGTGCCATTTAGAAGCTCAGAGTAGCTTAGTGCACCGACATAAGGAAATGTGTTAACAGGAGCCTAAAGCTGTTTGCAGAATTTGGACAGCAATTAGAGGGATATTAAATGGTGTTCTCAGCCATCTAAATCATTTTTTTATTCATTGGTGTTAAGCATTAAACTTGTAAAAGAACAATTACCTTAATCCCAAAGAGTTGAGTCTAGTTTACAAGACTCAAAGGAGACGTAGCCCACGATATTTCGGGTGAACTCCTATATTATATTGCTGTTGTGTTTAAATATTTTATTGTTGAATTATGTTGCTGATATACATGTTAAATTACAGCAAGAAAAAATAAACTTAAGACACCTAAACAGTAAAAAACACATACACCACATTCAAGTCAAAATTTTGCAAAACGTCAAGTTCAAGCTAGATCATTTAATTTAAAACTTAGTGGTAGGTTCTTGCAATACACACAAGTTATCTAGACCATTTTTAGATTAGGTTGGTATCAAAGAACTTGATTTGATTTATTGACATAACAGTAGCTTGATTGTATAGCTTGAAAGGTGTTTTAAATAGTGTAAAAGATTGACTGTTTTAATATTTGCAAACTGACTGTTGTTTGAGTTTGCTTGAGATTTGGGGATAGCTACTGATTAGATGAGTCTTGGAGAGGACAAAAAAGAAGAAAGGGATGAAGGCATCTTCCTTACCCCAAAGGACCTCAAGGTCACCCTTAGAACACAAAATTGTCAAAAGGTGATTATTTGTTAAGAAACTCTTGGAGTTTTTTTGTTGTTGGCTGCTTGAATAAGAGTTTGTCTTTACAGCCACGTGGTTAAAAAATCTTTGTCATTTGTGTTGAAAACTTTTGAGAACTTTGTTGAAGTTAATTCATTGACATCATAATGAAAAATTCTACAAGTGAAGTTTCCTCCTTCACAAGATTCTTCAATGAAGATATGAAACGTGACTTTATTATATTGAAGGACATGGTGCAGATCTTGTTTGAGGATAGAAGAGAAAGCACTGAGCTTCGTGAGAAATTGTTTGCCATGAAGCAGGAGAAGGAGGAATTTCTTCAAATATTGCATGATATGGAGTCTCAGCTCCATCAAGCCCAAGAGGCTTTGACCAAAACATGCGTGTGGAAGAGGTAATCCATTCTAATTTGTCTTCAGTTTCCCCTTTAGAAAGAAGTGTTGGTTCTTTCGAAAAGTATACGAGAGGTATAGGGTCCAAGTTAATGATTAAAATGGGCTATGAAGGCAAGGGATTAGGCAAGCATGCACAGTTGAACCCCTTTTTGTTGAGGAACGACCCAAGAATCTTGATCTTGGTTATGTGCAATTTAATGATGAAGACTCCAAAGCCATGAAGGCATCTGACGCTAATTTAAAGAGAAATTTTGTTTCAAGTTCTATGATGAAAATATGTCAAATTTGTTTCAAATATGATTGCCATTGCTTTCAGCCTTTGTTGCAGCAAGAATATGGTAGACATGCAGCTTATGGCAAGCGTGCGATTTTAGACAGTTTTCAAGACAAGAACGATGATGTTAGTTTGAAAATGAAAGCTGGAGCTTCTACTAGTTCATCTCCTCATGGAGGCCAAAAGGATGAACATGCAAAGCAAAACAAGAGGTATAAATCTTTCCATGATCAATTTGATTGTGTTTCTGCAAGGCATTATAATTTTACATGCTTGAATGGAAGAAAGATTTGCTGTACATATTGCGGTTGATTTAACAATGATGTTTCGAGATGCTGGATGAGGAAGAAAGCATACAGGAAGCAGAAAAGGCAATGACTACTTTCAAAGAAGGTGCATAATATTTGCACTTATTTCCAGAAGAGGGGACATGTTGTTTCTCATTGTTGGACTTTGCATCCAACTCATCGTCCAAAGCACATGCAACGAAGGTGGAATCACGGATTCCATTATTGATGTGAAAATGGAAATTTCACATGAGGAAGTGCTGCAACAACTAAAGTCGCCATGTAAGTGGCTTGGTAATAAGTGGATGGAATTCTTAACACAGTAAGACTTACTCCTTTGTACCTATGAAAATTTCGGATGTATGCATGTATTTTATGCTGTAACCTCTCATTTGTTTGAGCCACCTTGGATCATTGATCAAGGCAGTGATTTTCAGTTTCCTTCTGCAAATTTCTTGCCAGAAATTTCTGAGTGAGTGCAAGAAAGATAGTTGTGGACAGGAGGACAAGCGCGTTTAGGAAGGGAAGCGTCAATTTATTTCTAGTTGTGGTTCAAAGTCACTAGCCATGCAAGGCAATTGTTTGGAGGCTGAAGAAAAGAGGGTGTTGTACTCTCATTTAATGTATAGATCAGTATATCAGTCTTTTGGGGTCCAAAAGATTCTCAGTTGGGAGGTGTGATCAAAACTGGATCATGGACCAGAATGATAGCTTAAAATTCAAAGTGCTCGAAAGAGTTTCAAGTTTGAACGACCAGAAAGGCCTCACCACTGCGATTCTGGTGCCATGAACGGTTCTCAAAACCGAGCTCGTATGCAAAAGTTATTGAGCTTTGAAATCACCCAGTAAACTCCAAAAATGAGTTGACCAAGTTTGAATTTCAAACTTTGGAAAAATTAAAAAAGGAATATTCTTTGGAATATTATTTTGGAATATTCCACAGGGGCAAATGAGATTATGACAAGTGACAGTTGCTAATTTGCTGTTTGGTTGAATTTTGGTTTTGGTGGCCAATCAGAGGGTGCCACGTGGCAAGCCAGGAGGCCACCACGTGGCCCCTGGCTGGTGGAAATTTTGGCAGTGTAAAATTTTTTGTTCGTCCATAGGATTTGAACCCTAATCTCCGTGCTGCCAGGCATGCGACCTGACCAATCAGACTCTGTAGTATTTCTTAACTACAATGGGTCATAAGCTCTATTTGTGTTTTAAAATTACATATGGCGGAAAAATATTAAGGGCTAGCCCCTTAGGGTTAGCCTGATAGCACATGACCAGGCACTGTAACCATGGCCTAAAGGCCTTAATACTTGGCGGTTACATTTTAACGGTGGCAGCATAACCGTGTCATGTGCCAGCAAACAATCCGACATTTAATGCGAAGGTTGGTTGGAAAAGCCGTGGTGAAGCCAGCGGATCCGGCGGTCACATGTGACCTCCCATGTGTTCAAAATTAATTTCCAACCTCCTAACCGTCGAAAAATTTGGGCGCGGTTCCGCCAATTCAGGCTTGATTTCTATTTTTAGGATTTTAACTGGAGTCCCTCGACTTTTAGTGGGGGTTTTGGGGGACATTAGGCATTTTTATTGCATAAGTCATAACTCTCTCATTATGGAACCAAATTGAGTGAAATTTTAGTCAATTTTGGGTTTCTTCGACCTTCTGAGCATTTTGGAGTAGGTTTTAGGTCTAACAAAGGTCATCTTCAAAGGTTTTAGCTCTGAGGAAGATGAAGGTGCCATCAGGGGGAAGGCTGTGTATTGGGCTTATTTTATCTGTTTAAGGTAAAAAAATAGTCATTTTTGACTAAATTATACCTTTTGAATCTTTTTATATGGTTTTTAGAGCCTGTAGAGAGCTTTAGAAAGTTGAAAAGCTTCATTTAATCTCTAGAGGCCATTTTTGCCAGCGTTTGCCATCAACAGTGCAAGGCCTAGCCAGGGGAGATAGAGGCCATTTGCAGTGAAAAAGTGGTCATTATTAACTAAAAAAATTATTATGAATATGTTTTCATAGGTTTTAGAAAGTTTTGAGAACTTATAGAGATCGAAAACTCAGCAGAGGAGTTTTCTTTGACCCTAGTGCCAGGGGTTGCTGACAGTGTTTGGAGGTGAAACCGGAGCAGCCGGAGCCCGTTTCTGATGAAAAAATAGTCTATTTAGACTAATTAAGACATTTTGGAACCAATGGATGTGGTTTTAGAACATTTTGAGAAATTCTATAGCTCAAGAAGTTGATGTGAAGTTGTGGGCAGCCCTGGGCAAACCATGGAGGATAGCCTATTTTGGGAATGCTCTGCTTGATTTAAGAAATTTATCAGTTGAAATTTTGTGTTTGATCATTTTTGGTTACAGAAGTAGTGGTTTCAGTGATTTGAAAAAAATTCTGAGGGAGTTTGTGCCATTTAGAAGCTCAGAGTAGCTTAGTGCACCGATAGAAGGAAATGTGTTAACAAGAGCCTAAAGCTGTTTGCAGAATTTGTACAGCCATTAGAGGGATGTTAAATGGTATTCTCAGCCCTTTGAATCATTTTTGTATTCATTGGTGTTAATCATGAAACTTGTAAAAGAACAATTACCTTAATCCCTAAGAGTCGAGTCTAGTTGACAAGACTCAAAGGAGACGTACCCCACGATATTTCAGGTGAACTCCTATATTATATTGCTATTGTGTTTACATATTTTATTGATGAATTATGTTGCTGATATACATGTTAAATTACATCAAGAAAAAATAAACTTAAGACACATAAACAGTAAAAAAACATACACCACATTCAAGCCAAATTTCAGCAAAACATCAAGTTCAAGCTAGATCTTTTAATTTAAAATTGAGTGGTAGGTTCTTGCAATACACACAAGTTATCCAGACCATTTTCAGATCAGGTTGGTATCAGAGAACTTGGTTTGCTTGATTGACATACAATAGCTTGTTTGTATAGCTTTAAAGGTGTTTTAAACAGTGTAAAAGGTTGACTGTTTTACTATTTGCAAACTGATTGTTGTTTGAGTTTGCTTGAGATTTAGGGATAGCTACTGATTAGCTAAGTCTTGGAGAGGAAAAAAAGGAAGAAAGGGATGAAGGCATCTTACTTACCCCAAAGGACCTCAATGTCACCCTTAGAACACAAATTCATCAAAAGGTGATTGTTTTCTAAGAAAATCTTGGAGTTTGTTTGTTGTTGGCTGCTTGAATAAGAGTTTGTCTTTATAGCCATTTAGTTAAAAAAGCTTTGTCATTTGTATTGAAAGCTTTTGAGAAATTTTTTGAAGTTAATTTTTTCATTGAAATCATAATGACAACTTATACAAGTGAAGTTTCCCCCTTCACAAGATTCTTCGATGAAGATATGAAGTGTGACTTTATTATATTGAAGGACATGGTGCAGATCTTGTTTGAGGATAGAAGAGAAAGCACTAAGATTCTTGAGAAATTGTTTTCCATGAAGCAGGAGAAGGAATAAATTCTTCAAATATTGCATGATATGGATTTGCAGCTCCATCAAGCCCAAGAGGCTTTGACCAAGAACATGCATGTGGAAGAGGTAATCCATTCTAATTTGTCTTCAGTTTCCTCTTTAGAAAGATGTCTTGGTTCTTTCAAAAAGAATACAAGAGGTATAGGGTCCAAGTTAATGATTAAAATGGGCTATGAAGGCAAGGGATTAGGCAAGCATGCACAAGGCATGGTTGAACCGCTTTTTGTTGAGGAACGACCCAAGAATCTTGGTCTTGGTTATGTGCAATTTAATGACGAAGACACCAAAGCCATGAAGGCATGTAAGGCTAATTTAAGGAGAACTTTTGTTCCAATTTCTATGATGCAAATATGTCGAATTTGTTTCAAAGATGATTGCCATTTCTTTAAGCCTTTGTTGCAGTAAGAAGATGGTAGACATGCAGCTTATGGCGAGCATGCGATTTTAGACAGTTTTCAAGACAAGAATAATGATGTTAGTCTGAAAATGAAATCTGGAGCCTCTACTAGTTCATCTCCTCATGGAGGCAAAAAGGATGAACATGCAAAGCAACACAAGAGGTATAAATATCCCCATGATCAATTTGATTGTGTTTATGCAAGGCATGATAATTTTATGTGCTTAAATGGAAGAAATATTTGCTATACATATTGTGGTCGATTTAACCATGATGTTTTGAGATGCTGGACGAGGAAGAAAGCATACAGGAAGCAGAAAAGGAAAATACTACTTTCAAAGAAGGTGTATAAGCTTTGCACTTATTTCCAGAAGAGGGGACATGTTGTTTCTCATTGTTGGACTTTGCATCCAACTCGTCATCCCAAGCACATGTAGCAAGAGGACAAAAATATTAGCGAAGGTGGAATCACGGATTCCATTATTGATGTGAAAATGGAAATTTCACATGAGGAAGAGTTGCAGCAGCAAAAGTCACCATGGAAGTGGCTTGGTAAGAAGTGGATGGATTTCTTAACACAGTAAGACTTACTCCTTTGTACCTATGAAAATTTCAAATGTATGCATGTATTTTATACTATAATCTCTCATTTGTTTGAGCCACCTTGGATCATTGATCAAGGCAACGATGTTCAATTTCCTTCTACAAATTTCTCGCCAGAAATTTTTGAGTGAGTGCAAGAAAGACAGTTGTCGACAGGAGGACAAGCATATTCAGGAAGAGAAGTGTCAATTTCTTTCTAGTTGTGGTTCAAAGTCACTAGCCATGTGAGGCAAGTGTTTGGAGGCTGAAGAAAAGAGGGTGTTGTACTGTCATTTACTATACTGATTAGTATATCAGTCTTTTGGGGTCCAAAAGATTCTCAGTTGGGAGGTGTGATCAAAACTAGATCATGGACCAGAATGATAGCTCAAAACTCAAAGTGCTCAAAAAAGTTTCGAACCTGAACGAATGGAAAGGTCTCGTTATTGCGATTCTAGTGCCGTGAACTGTTCTCAAAACCGAGCTCATATGCAAAAGTTATTGAGCTTTGAATTCACCCAGTAAACTCCAAAAATGAGTTGACCAAGTTTGACTATCAAAATTTGGAAAAATTAAAAAAAGACTATTCTCCTGGAATATTCCACAGGGGAAAATGAGATTACGACAAGTGGCAGTTGCTGATTTATTGTTTGGTTGAATTTTGGTTTTGGTGGCCAACTAGAGGGTGCCACGTGGCAAGCTTGAAGGCCGCCACGTGGCCCCTGTTCAGTGGAAATTTTGGCAATGTAAATTTTTTTTTCGTCCGTAGGATTTGAACCCTGGTCTCCCCGTTGCTAGGCATGCGACCCAACCAATCGGGCTTCGTAGTAGTTCTTAACTACAATGGGTCACAAGCTCTATTTGTGTTTTAAAATTACATATGGTGGAAAAATATTAAGGGCTATCCCAACAGCACATGACTAGGCGTTGTAACCATGGCCTAAAGGCCTTAACACCTAGAAGTTATGGTTTAACGGCGGCAGTGAAATCGTTTCATGTGCCAGCAAACAATCCTCCATTTAATGCTAAGGTTGGTTGGATAAGCCGCGGCTAAGCCGATGGATTCAATGGTCACATGTGACAGCCCATATGTTCAACATTAATTTCCAACCTCCTAACCGCTGAAAAATTTGGGCGCGGTTCCGCCAATTCAGGCTTGATTGCTATTTTTGGGATTTTAACTGGAGTCCCTCCACTTTTAGTGGGGTTTTTGGGGGACATTGGGCATTTTTCTTGCAGAAGTCATAACTCTCTCATTATGTAACCAAATTGAGTGCAATTTGAGTCAATTTTGGGTTTCTTCAACCTTATGAGCATTTTGGGGTAGGTTTTAGGTTGAACAAAGGTCATCTTCAAAGTTTTTAGCTTCGAGGAAGATGAAGGAGCCATTAAGGCCATAAGGGAGAAGGCTATGTATTGGGCTTATTTTATCTGTTTAAGGTAAAAAAATAGTCATTTTTGGCTAATTTATACCTTTTTAATCTGTTTTGATGGTTTTTAGATCCTGTAGAGAGCTTTAAAAAGATGAAAAGCTTCATTTAAGTTCTAGAGGCCATTTTTGCCAGCTTTTGCCAGCAGCAGGGCAGGGCCTAGCTAGGGGAGCTAGAGGCCATTTGCGGCAAAACAGTGGTCATTATTAACTATAAAAATTATTCTGAATCTGTTTGCAGAGGTTTTGGAAATTTTTGAGAACTTCTAGTGATTGAAAACTCAGCAGAGGGGTTTTCTTTGACCTTAGTGCGAGGGGGTGCCGATAGTGTTTGGAGGTGAAACCGGAGTAGCCGGAGGCCATTTCTGATGAACAAATAGTCTATTTCGACTAATTAAGACATTTTTGAACCAATGGAAGTTGATGTGAAGTTGTGGGCAGCCCTGGGCAAACTGTGGAGAATAGACTATTTTGGGGATGCTGTGTTTGATTTAAGCAATTTATCAATTGAAATTTTGTGTCTGATCATTGTTGGTTACTACAGTAGTGGTTTCATTGATTTAAATATAATTATAAGGGATTTTATGCCATTTATAAGCTCAGAGTAGCTTAGTGCACCGATAGAAGGAAATGTGTTAACAAGAGCCTAAAGATGTTTGCAGAATTTGGACAGCCATTAGAGGGATGTTAAATGGTATTCTAAGCCCTTTGAATCATTTTTGTATTTATTGGTGTTAAGCATGAAACTTGTAAAAGAAAAATTACCTTAATCCCAAAGAGTCGAGTCTAGTTGACAAGACTCAAAGGAGACGTAGCCCACGAGATTTCGGGTGAAATCCTATATTATATTGTGTTGTGCTTACATATTTTATTGCTGAATTATGTTGCTGATATACATGTTAAATTACAGCAAGAACAAATAAACTTAAGACACATAAACAGTAAAAAAAACATACCCCACATTCAAGCCAAAATTCCGCAAAACATCAAGTTCAAGCCAGATCATTTAATTTAAAAATGAGTGGTAGGTTCTTGCAATACACACAAGTTATCTAGACCATTTTCAGATCACCCCCCAACCAAAAGAGGAGGTACATAAAGAGGGTTAGACTGCCCCCTAGGCACAGATGAAGCCATGGATTTCCCACTCAATGGTGGGAATGCAGTAATAGTAAATGGAGAATAGGGGATAGAAGATACAAATGACACAGTTATTTGACCAATGGTGACCGTCGGTCAAACAATAGGCTAAGACACCGTGGCCACATTCGAAAGAAATGGGCTAGAAGATGGAGGAATACCCGTTGACCAAAGAAATCTGGAAATAAGGGTGTACCACCGGAAGCTCCAGAAAAAAAGCTTTCCCAAAGAGGTATAACTGTGTGGGAGAGTAGACGCAACATAACTAGATGGTATATCAGTTCCACTACTTGTATCGTGAGGTGTGGATCCAAACAATTCTCCCTCGAAGAGAAAAAACGACAAAGAGGCTTCTGAGATATACGAGCTAGAGGTTTCCTGAAGAGTGATTTGAGGAGCGCTGATTAATGGAACATCATTAGCATTAGATGCCATTTCGTCAGGAAACAACTGATGGAATGTAGAGCGAGATGCTACCAGAGAAGCATGAAAAGGGATTCTGGGCTGATCAAAAGCGTTGTAAGGTTGCTGAGGCGAGACTACAATCGGATCAAAGGGAAGATCCGATGGAAAGGCCGAGAACTTTGCAGTTGGTTCGAGGCTTTTTGAACCATATTCTTCTAATGTTGTCCAAGGATAATTGTTAGGAGGTGCTCGAGATGATATGGGTTGAAAACTGATGACAATTCCAAACTCTTCACCTTGTGCTTCGAGGGGTCCAACCGGAAAATGAGGGACCTCAGGAGGAGGTTTTTTGAGATCCGTCATGGGAGGGAGTCGGCGAATTTGACGATTCAGCCATGATGACCTTTGAGAAGAAGATAAAAAATGATAGAGGTAAACAAAATCACAACTTACCAAGAAATAAAAATTTGGAGAACTGCACAGGTGAGATTTTCTTGTGGGTGGTTACTTTTAGAATTAACAATAAATAAATAATAATAAAAAAGGGTTTGCTAGGCATAAAGGTTTACCAAATATCCGTGAACTACAATATACACCTTGGTGATCAAATGAAATACAAATGACCAAGGACTTAACGTATGGAAGCCAATATCCCCGAATGTTGTGTTTGGTGTATCACTCTACAAGGCGACTGACTCGGTTACGTATGGCAGGCTTGCAACCTAGTGGTGTCTCCCCAAATATACGCGATGGTACCTGGGAGTCCAGTCCATAGTAGTATTATCTAATGTGTAACCATTTGATGATAGATCCACAAATATAATTATCATACATCAATATACTTCCATAAGCAGGACGAGATATCACCCCTGGGTTGTAATGTAGACCGTTAGTGACATCTCCTAAGTTTAACAATGCCATAACATGTCTCTAGCCTAGACCACTAAATATTCTCATTAATTCCAATGCTTCTTAAGGTAAATTGGGTTTATTTTAAGTTGATCTTGATTAAATTTTCAGTTTCAAGGCTCAAAACTAATGTCACCTGAATCCTTATGGTGCAGAAAAAATGAAAGAAAAGAGGCTTTCAATTTCAACGAATCCTAAACTATCTAGGGAAGAGAAGCAAGCACGAATGTACTCAATGCAGCAATGATAATGCCCCCCCCCGGTCCCCCAAACTAGTTTAGAGTTATGAAAATGCAATTCTTTTCCAATTGAATTCACTTTCCCAACAAATGCAACTTATTGAAAATGAAAATGCTTTTCCTTTCACTAAGATGCATGAAAATATATATTTTTTTGTTTTTCACTTTGAAATGTAATCAAAAGAAAAAAAAATGAATGAAAGAAGAAATGCAAAATCCCTTTACTCTTCTTTCAGTCGAACCAAACAAAAATTTCTTTAAAGAATGCATGAATGAAATGCATTTCACTCTTCTTAAAACGACAAAGATAATCTAAATAAAAAAACGAAAAATAAAATCACTTCCAATTTCTTTTGAATTTAGGCAAAACACACTCTTCTAGACTTGTGCACCAAACAAACTGTAATCTTGTGCTTAACACTGAACCGTAGGGAAACAGTCAGAAATGCAGAGATGACCAAAGCATAAACCAACCCTCTTCGAAACAAGACAAGAAAAATGCAGCAAAGGGTGTTTGAAATGGAAAAAAATTCCAAAGCTTACAACAAATCAAAGAGATGAAACAAACTTGATCAGAGAATATGGGTATGTCAAACACACAACAAGGAGATCACTGAGATCTCACAGACTCCTTCAAGGGCCAGGACACACTGGAAAATGAGAAGGGAAACTCGAATTTTCCCAAGGCTGAGATCAACGCTTCTGTGCTAAGCAGAAGGATGTTGACAGACCAATTAGTGTGGTTGTACTATATAGAACAACATTTCCAGAGCTACTGTGAAGACAGAAAGGGCGATGGTTGCTAAAAACAAGGAAAAAATAAAAAGAGTCTGACACAAACACCAGACCTGACACAGTGAATTGAATAAAAATCCTTACACAAGTTGACAAAGACCTAAGCATATTTAAATTTCAAAAATTGGTGAAACTGATCCAAGATCAGTTTGGGGAAGGAGGACTTAAAAGGCTAAATCTCCCTAGTGGAGTCGCCAATTATTTTGTCAAGATAAATCCCCTCTGCGGATAAAGGAAATTGTCGGGTCTTAGAATTGTCCTTAAAAATGCATCCACTCACCATCATGTCCATTATATCACCTCCATTTCACCTCCATTTCACTACCATGTCACTACATTCATCTCACTTTCATCATCATTTGGGTTACCCTTGTGTTTTCCAAACATTATTAATTTCTAGTGTTTTTAAGTGAATTTGTGATCAAAAGTTAGGAAATAATATGCATATGCGTATACCTTAAAAGTGGAAAGCGTTTTGTGACATGTGTAGGTTCATTGGAAGCTTCCAAGGCCCTCTTATGTGGCTCCCAAAGATCAAATTTGAAATTATCTTCATGATATGAAGAAGATTTGAAGGAGGGATATGTGGCCTATGGTTAGCAAATTGGTTGAGAATATTATGGATCAAAAGAGAGGAAAAAGGATCCTCATTAATGAGGAGGTTGCTTAGGAATTTTTATAAATATGAGATCTCTCTCCTTTATTTGTAACAATGGAACTCTTGTTAATGTAGCTTGTCATCTTATTACTTTGTAATTTTGGAGAAAATGAATAAAGATTTGAGGTTCCAAGCATGGAGGGAGATGTGAAGTAGGAGATATCATGGAGCATATTAGAGTGCAAGATAGAATAAGTTTTATTGCGAAATTTTGTTTTGATATTAGTTTTTATTTCATTCAAGTATGCCATTTCATTTTAATTTTTATGTTGTTTTCATTTCATTGAAAGTTTGATAGTTTAGATTTTCCATTCATGCAAGTGTGTTCGATCGGTCAATTGTAGATTTACTTTTCATGTAAGAGTGTTTTTGAATTCATGAAGAATGTTAGATTAGTTATTTACATTTACAGTTGACTGTTGAATCTTATGCTCACTAGATCATCTCATGAATGTGACTCTGTCATCTTCCAAATGGATAGATTTTGGCATTCGACTATACAACAACCATAGGTTTCTGATTTATGCATGTGTGTTAGATTAGTTTTCAATTCTGAAAGCATAGATTAGAATTTCAATTATGCGCAGTTGAAGTTATATTTCATGCTTTTATGGATCCTATCATTGCCGTGACATTACCTCCCAATTGAGATCCATAACTTACATTTGATTACACAACAACTATGATGGTTAGACTAGTTTTGAATTTTGCAAACGTAGATTAGAATTCAATTATGCAAGTAGATTAAATTTTAATTCCTGAATGCAGAATAGATTTTCAAGCTAATATAGGAATGGTGTGATTAGGTTAGTTTTTATTTTTCATAAAATAATCCTTAACATATATTGTGCACATATGTCTCACAAGTCCTACGGATCCCGGATTGATAATTTATTTTAGTAATCTAATACAAATTATTTTACTCAACATTTTGGCGCTGTTGCCGAGGAGGCGTACATAGGGATTAGTGTTAGTTTAGAATGTCATTTCATTTGTTAGCTTAGTTTCAATTCCATCGCAATTTCTTTTTTGGAAATTTCAGTTTTTTGTTAGATTAATTTTTCATTTTACCTAACAATTTCATTTTTTTATGCAATTTCATTTTCATTTTTTTTCAATTATTTTATTTCATTTTTTTTAGAAATCATTTTTTTTTAGTTTTTAGACTTTGAAAAAATAAAATTAGTTTTTCGGGTTTGACCAAAAAAAAAACATTTCTTTCAAAATAAAAAGGAATACAATAAAAGTCAACGTTGATATTATTTTTATTTATTTATTTATTTAAATAAAAAAAATCTAAACCAATGCATTGCATATGAAAAATTAAAAACTAAAAATTGGGAGTTGAAAATCAGAAAATTGGGATTTTTGGAACGACTTGAGGAATATTAGTGCCACATCTCATTTCCACAGTGTCTTGTAATCAACCAAATGAAATATAATACATTAAAAAAAAATTAAAAAAAAAATCTATGCAAACAATTATGATCCAAATCTGAAATCTGGTCAACATTCCAGTGATATGAGTTTAATTCTTGGCAAATTTAAATTGCTCAGTGTTCTTTGATGGGAAATGTGAATCAAATTCTAATTTTCATAAGCTATGGGATTTATTTAGCGAGAAATTAGCACCAATATGAAATATCTACCTCTAAATCAATGGGATCTCATTTTTTTTTGAAGCATGCCGACCAAAAGAATTTGAGGATGACGTTAGAAACATGCCGCCTGGACTTTTCAGAAAGTCGTTATTTAGCTTACACATGAAATACTGCGCACATAATTTCTCTAGCCCATGAGAAAGGCACTGTAAATCAGTAAGCATGGCAATGGCTTCTCCACGGATTCTCATTTGTTTAGTGTTGTTGCTAAAATCAGTGTATAACATGAATGATGACAAACTAAAATCTGAGCATGACATGAGTATTGACGAAATATCAATCACTTCAATCCTCCAGCAATCCATAAATTTAAATATGAATATGGAGATACATTTTATGCATACAATGTTTTGATCAAATATCTCTTCAGGGTTCGAAGCAGTGCTTTGTGGATACAGAAGAGGATCAACAAACAATGTCCAGACTAAACTAACTGGGGAACTGAATTTGATCCTAAAATTAAAGGCTATCATAATGGAAACAGTGAACCACATGGATGTTAATGACCCAATGGGTGCGGCATAGCTGATTGGGACATTTATATTGCTTGGAGGAAATCTAGCAGACAAATCACAAGAGCCATCAATAATTGATTTTACGAGAAGAGCATTTCCAGAAAATGTACCAGTTTAGAAACACATTTTTTGATCGACTGAGGGTGAATCTGGAAAAAATAAACACGGTTTTTTCTCAGAACGGGGTGAATTAAATAACCCATAAATGGTTTCCTCAATTTCGTAACCGTTTTAGACAAATTCGTGGTTCTTCGGAGCATCATTTGACAGACTGCATGAGGAAAAACAATTTTAATGCACAGAGAATTGTTTCAACACAGCACGCTGAAGGAGAAGAATTCAAGTTAAACACAAATTATGCTATATCATTCGATCCACATGGCACATAACCCAATTGTGATAACCTTTTATTTCATGTGAATGCGATGTTGCAATTACAGTGGGTTCACTTGACAGGACATTATCAACAGTAGAAGTGTAGTCTCAGCTGTCACCATCATCATCCTCACTAAGAAACCTGTCTTTTCCAAGAACTAATGACTTTAGTGGCTATGGGGGACACACATATTCAAATGATGCTCCCAACTTGTATAGGTTGTGTATTGTATTTCTTACATTTAGCTGTATAAGTTATGCCATGCCATTTATTTTATGTGCAACTATATGCTGTTGTCTACCCTGCATCATATCTCTTCTTGGTTTTTGAGAATTTTTTGAGAATTACTGCATCAATAAATAAGTAGGGTATTTTCTCGTTTTTCTGGAGGAGGTACTGATTAATTCAAATATCAGACTGATTACATGCATAACTATGTATACTTAACTTCCTATTCAATATTTTTAGCTACAAAAACTAGGCAAATCTGTAGCTACTGCGCAATTCTGTACCTGAACATCAATCTTGCAGCTGCAGAACTTCACTGTTTCACACAAATTTCAAATCAGCCTAAATTTCTCATACGATATCGAATTTCGATGATTCAAGAGTCGTTGGAAAGATCTCGACGAGGTATACACAATCAGAAAGATATCATCAGAGTTTGAAAAAATAAATAATAAAGAAATTTCTGAAAAGACACAACAGGTAACTTGAGGCACTAGTTTCGACACAGGTATAAATTATTTTGGTTTTCCTTCATGAACTTGTTTTATTAGTACCAATTCTCAGTTTTTATTGTGTAAATATCATAGCCAGAGAGATTGATCACCTCTATCTTTTGATAGTCTTACATTCCATTGCATAAGAAGTACTATTTTTTTTTGTAGGTTCCAGGAGGAATGACAAATGACCGTAAGCGAACAATGTCTCTCTCAGAGACCACATTTATTTCACAAGAATATGATAAACAACAAAGATGAAACATCAATCCATGAGAACATGCTAATACATATTAGATCCAACACTTGCAAGCCTTTCAGATGCCATTGTCTCCATTACATCCATGCTTCTTAATAAAACATTCACCTCATTTCCCTTCATATTTTCCATTCACATTCATTCTTCATTCACATTCACTATCCATTCGCATTCATTCACTTCCATCCACCCCTAACTCATGAATAAAAGCAATCAGCTCACTTACATGTTGATTAAATTCGTTATAATTTTCCTTTTCATGTTCATTTTCCTTTCCCAAATAAATCGTGCTTCAAAGAAAACTGTATATCTATAGTTCTTTCTGAGTTTTAAAAATCTTCAAAAAGTAACCTGAGTCTTGCATGCCTTAATGTCAATTTATCTTGCCAAAAAAAATGGGAATACATTAATGTCCCTTGTTTGACGGATCTTCTAGGTGAGTTGACATCAACAAATATATTCATACCTAGTAAGGTGTGCTTAGGCATATTGACTCCCATTTTCATCAATGGTGAGAGGCCTCGTGTTGATTAGTGGCATACATTAATGACCACTAATTCAACAATTTCTTACTATGTTCGACATCAAAAAATTCATTCACATAGATAAGAATTGGGCCAATGTGTGATAATGACATGAAAACTATCAGATCCATCATTATTCAACATTTGTAGTAGATGTAGTAGATATATAAGATTCAACAAATTCAGTAGCAGCAATAAAGATTCACTTTCACAACTTCATCCATTATTTGCACGACCAATTGAAGAAGCATCAAACCATATTTTTGTATCAGCTACATATGCACAACTTATCCATTTCATAGGTAAGTGAAGGTATGTTATTTTCTAACTTTTTATCATGCAATTCCTTAAAATGCTAAAGTTATAATTTTTGGAAAAACACTCCACAATATTCCTTTTCTCACTTCATAAAATTTCAAAAACCATCAGTTGGGGGGAAGGGATATCACTCTATATATTTACATCTTATGCCACATCACTTTCATATAACCAACATACAACTACTATTGCATTAAGATTTACAAATATTATATGTCGTGCAAATCATCAAATTGATGAGCTTATGGCTAATTGAAAAGATAAATTCTCAATGTTTTCAAGATATTTGGATGCAACAAAGAATAAAAAGTATTGTTACACAAGAACCAATACTCATTAATTTTGGTTGTCACACAAGAACCAACCATAAAAAAATCAACTTTGGTTGTCACACAAGAACCAACCATAAAGATGAATGTTGCAATCCAATGTATTTCAAAGAAAACTTTGCAAAAATAATGAAGTTATCAAATTCTATGATAATGAAAAGTTAAAGGAGAATTAATACAAGACAAATATCATTCAAAAGAAAGAAAAATCAAAGATCAGATGAATCAATGTAATAGGTTGCATGAGGACATGCAACAAATTCAGTTGGGGGGTATGTTGGGTCTCAGAATTGTCCTTAAAAAGACATCCAGTTTCACCATCATGTCCATTATATCACCTCCATTTCACTACCATGTCACTACATTTACCTCACTTTCATCATTATTTGGGTTACCCTTGTGTTTTGAAAACATTATTTATTTCTAGTGTTTTAAGTGAACTTCTGATCAAAAGTTAGGAAATAATATGCATACGCTTATACCTTAAAAGTGGAAAGAGTTTTGTGACATGTTTATGTTAATTGGAAGCTTCCAAGGCCCTCTTATGTGGCTCCCAAATATCAAATTCGAAATTATCTTCATGATGTGAAGAAGATTTAAAGGAGGGATATGTGGCCTATGGTTAGCAAATTGGTTGAGAATATTATGGATCAAAAGAGAGGAAAAATGATCCTCATTAATGAGGAGGTTGCTTAGGAATTTATATAAATAAGATATCTCTCCTTTATTTGTAACAATGGAACTCTTGTTAATGTAACTTGTCATCTTATTACTTTGTAATTTTTGAGAAATTGAATAAAGCTTTAAGGTTCCAAGCATGGAGGGAGATGTGAAGTAGGAGATATCATGGAGCATATTAGAATATAAGATAGAATAAGTTTTATTTTTCAATTTTGTTTTGATATTAGTTTTTATTTCATTAAAGTATGTCATTTCATTTTAATTTTTATGTTGTTTTCATTTCATTGAAAGTTTGAGAGTTTAGATTTTCCATTCATGCAAGTGTGTTCGAAAGATCGATTGTAGATTTACTTTTCATGTAAGAGTGTTTTTGAATTCATGAAGACTGCTAGATTAGTTATTTACATTTAAAGTTGACAGTTGAATCTCACTAAATCATCTCATGAATGTGACTCTGTCATCTTACAAATGGATAGATTTGGGCATTCGGGTATATAACAACCATAGGTTTCTGATTTATGCATGTGTTAGATTAGTTTTCAATTTTGCAGGCATAGATTAGAATTTCAATTATGCACAGTTGAAGTTATATTTCATGCTTTTATGGATCCTATCATTTCCGTGACATTAGCTCCTAATTGAGATCCAAAACTTGCATTTGATTACACAACAATTGTGAAGTTTAGACTAGTTTTGAATTTTGTAAGCATAAATTAGAATTCAATTATGCAAGTAGATTTAATTTTAATTCCTGAATGTAGAATATATTTTAAAGTTAATATAAGAATGGTGTGATTAGGTTTTCATAAACTAATCCCTAGCATATATTGTGCACGTATGCCTCACAAGTCCTACAGATCCCAGATTGATAATTTATGTTAGTAATCTAATATAAATTATTTTACTCAACATTTGTATCCCAGATCCCCTTGTGCTTTACAATGAACCGAAGGCAAACAGTCAGAGATGCAGAGATTACCAAAGAATACACCAATCCTCTTCAAAATAAGACAAGAAAAAATTGACAAAGGGTGTTTGAAATGGAAAAAAGTTCCAAATCTTACAACAACTCAAAGAGAAGAAACAAACTTGATCAGAGAAGATGGGTAAGTCAAACACATTGCAAGGAGATCACTGAGATCTCACAGACTCCTTCAAGGGCCAGGACACATTGAAAAATGAGAAAGGAAAATAAAAATTTCCCAAGGCTGAGATTAACACTTCTGTGCTAAGCAGAAGGGTGTTGAAAGGCCAATCAATGTGGTTGTACTATATAGAACAACGTTGCCAGAGCTACTATGAAGATATAAAGTGCACTAGTCACTAAAAACAAGGAAAAAATAAAAAGAGTCTCACACAAACACCATACCTGACATAATGAAGTGACTAACAATCCTTACACAAGCTGAGAGAGGCCTAAGCAGATTTAAATTTCAAAAATTGGTGAAACTGATCCAAGATCAATTCGAGGAAGGAGGACTTAAAAGGCTAAATCTCCCTAGCGGAGTCACCAATTATTTTGTCAAAATAAATCCCCTCTACGAACAAAGGCGATCTCTCTAGCCCTAGAGAGGGTCTAGCAACACGAGATTCTTTCTAACATAAGAATTATTAACTAATGATTACAATGCAATGAGGAAAGAGACATAAATACTTTTTTGCAATCACTATCCCTAGATTCGTTGATGGTGACCTCGATCCACAATCCTTGCAGGCCCGCTTCCTGCTACTGATGGTGCGCGAATACCTGCGGACGATCAAGAGACAACCAGGCCTTGATGTTGGAGGTGTCCTTAGGTTAAAATATGAGTCCTTCACCCAGCCCAAAAGAATTCCTTCTCCCGTGCACTTAGGCTTTATCATGATGCTAGCATGCAAAGGGATGATTGTTTAGATGAGTCTAACAATGATCAACCGAGTTCTAAACTTGGGGAAATGAGGGATGTGAATTTATAGCAAGGAGAAGGAGGTTGGGAGCCCATGAAAGGAGGAAGAAGGTCCACTTTCTAAGGGATGATCCCCCATGTATGAGATTATTAGACCCCTATATTTCATGGTATCACCATATGACTGATTATTGATTAGATTTTGTCATGATTGAAAATGATATTCCATGGATATCATTTATTTTCAGAAAATAAGGAAGAAAGTGTTGCTGATAAGGTGTGATAGTGATCAAACTTCATTTCTGACTTCATTCCATTTCATTCACCCTCTATGCCCTCATTTCCTCCATATTATAAAGTTCTACACCTTATTTCTTTCAAACCCCTTCTTCAGCTATTAACACCCAAATTTTATAGTTAAAAAAGGAGCAACAATAGAATCAAAGGAAGCAAAGGCAGTAGAGAAGTAGTTGAGGCAGCAAAAAAACAAAGAGCAGAGTCTTAAACATGATTGGGTCAAGTCGTGTGCATGTTTGGGTTGATTCGTGAATGTTAAAGCAGGGTAAGTCGTGAACGCGAGGCAAGTACTCTACCAACAACTAAGAAACGAACGGGTGCAACCAAAGAAACAAAATCGGCAAACCACAACAAGAGAGTAGTGAGGACCGTTGATCTGAGAATCGATCAATGATGGAGATTAAATCTCAATCAAAGATCACAAGTTTTTCAGGATGGATGCAAGGGTAAATGTTAAAGTCAGCAAAATGCGATTTGTGATGAAGTGGGACCCATTGACCCATGGCGCGCAAATAAGCCTTACCTATTGCCCGCACTTCGCAACCCGCAGGTTTTTAACCTTACCTCTTAAGACTTATGCCAAATATTGTTTTTCCATCGATGGGATGAAGTGGGACCCGTCATACCTTACTGAATTATCGAAACCGCATGATAAACTTATTTCTGTAATATTCCAAATTAGGAACAACTCATGATTCATGCATCAAAAATGCATTTCCAGCAACATATGCAATATAATACTGAAATGGACCCTTGGATCCCATAAATAATCAATATTCAATCTAAATCCAAGATTAGAGCAGAGACAAAGAAAACTAGGTGGGTTAAACAGCTCTCCGACACCTAGGATTGCCAAAAAGTGCTAAACCCCCAAGATTGCAAAATGCTGGAGCAGCTGCTCAAGGGACTGCGCAGTCTAAGAGAGGGTTTACACATAAAATCATAGGAGAAAAATATATCTACTCATGTATTGATAAATAATGCTGAATAATAGAGATCTAATCTCCTTATACAAAATACAAAAGAAACCGGCAAGGGTTTCTTGTCAAACACTCTACATACAAAATGTGATATTTAGTAATTTACTGAATCAACACTGCAACACTAAAATAGATGAGTGTACAAGGCTGGGAATATGTCTTATCTTATGTATATTCCTCAAGGGCTTCCTCCCATGAAAGGATGAACCTCTCAATCACAAGGAAACTCAGCAACAGAACCACGAAACCATGCAATGAGCACTACCTCCAAAATAACGCATTCCCTAGTAGGAACAACGCTGGGAATGTATGGGAAATCTGTGGTCTGATACCACAGATCTGAAATAAGCTTATGAGCTCTCCAAACATATTTCTCAAGTGAAGGAAACCTTCCTCCAATGAGAAACTAGCTCAGGAACTGGGATTCCAATCCCTTCCACTACTGCACCTAGAAACACTGCACAATCTCTGGTAAAGATGTGCTGATGAAGATGGCTGAAGCTTGGCATGAAAAACTGATATGGAATTATGAATGAAAACTCTCCTAATGAGGCTCCTCAAAGGAAAGAGGTGGGATTCTCGCCCGGGAACACCCAGTGCTAAACAACACTGCAACTTTGCTAAGCAGCAAAGCAGCAACAAGTCTTGGTAGACAAGAATAATAATCTAAGACATGAAGAATAATGCTGACATCCTCTTCCTTATATAAAATATGAGTTTTCTTGCCCTTGTAACCACTCAATTAGGTCATCTCTATCCAAAGATACATCTCCCTCTAAAATTGTGTTATTCCTCCTTGGATTCCTCCTCCTCCACAACTGCGCTGTTGACTTAGTCAAAGCACCTTTATTTTATCCCTCTTCACACATGGAGGTGTTTTATTAAGCTAGAAAGAGTATCCTCCAAAGTGTGCAAAAAAAAATGGTCCACATCAATCAAAGGTGGAAAGTGTGAATGGAAACTTGCTTGCTGTCTCATGGTCTCCACAAAGTAGGAGTGATGATCATCATGGTGAATGAGTGCCTCCCTCACCCATGCTATCATCCAATTGAAGTGAGTCACCCTCCAACATGGTAACTCATGAAAAGTCTCCTCCACCTTGTGCTCCTGAAATGTAGATGGGCTAAATAAATGAACATGATAGGCAAGTGGGCCTATCCCACGCTATCCTCCTCTCCACTGATGATAAGTGTAGAGGGTATGCTGATCTTAGGCTGCAACATGATTGCCCTCCAATGACAAGAAGAAGATTGAGTCTCCAAGGACCCTCCTTCCAAATTCATGAGTCATGTCAACCCAAACCATTCCATACAAGATGAATGGCACATCATCACCACATGGTATCCAAATCAGAAAATGGATGAAGGTTATGTGTAAGTTTGGATGATACATATGGTCTCTCTGGTGGATGCAGCGTAGTCCTTTCAACTGCTGATTTAGAGCATCAAGTGGTAAGTTGCTCTTCAAAGAATTTCTAGCTATGCATGTTAGCTCATCTACAATAAAGTAGTAAGCAACAATATAGATCAGCTGTATACAATCAACACAATACAACACTTGCCCCAAGTCATGTAGAGATGGGTTATCAATAATACAAGATTTGGCCCTAAAGTGACCATGAAACCCATAAATAATCTTTCTCTCTTGTGGAGCAATGCACTATTTACATATGGCGAGAAAATACAAATACTCGATAGAGTAATCAATAAGCACATAAATTTCTTTCTTACCATGCATCATGTGTGAGCTGAAAGTGAGGTCCATGTATAAGTTCCCCCATGAGGATTCCCTTATAGAAATCTGCAAGAAGAAGGGATACATATAATCCTTGGAACACTTCATCAATAAGAACACTCTCCCATGTGTTAGCGCTGTAGGCCTTAGAAATAAGGCTCCATGACTCCTCCCTTTGACATTCCATATGCCAAAGCCATCCACCATCATGCTGCCATATGAGAAGATCTCCTTCCTACATGGAAGTCTCTCATGATCCTTCATCGCTGAAGGGTAGCCTCCTTGCACCATGAATGTGCCTTCCTTCTTTATGGAAATATCATGAAAAGTATGGGAAGAATTTTGACCATACTCCCCCAAGTGTAACCACAGCAACAACAACTTTTGCTGCTACCTCATCTCTCCCTCATACAAGCCATGAAGTAAGATCATGATGGTAAACTTGTATGATGCCCCATACAAACAAGTCTTCTTCTGCTCTATCATATGGGTGCCATGCCATCCAATTGGTTTATCTCTCCATACAAAGCTTCCCTTGAGCAAAAACACATCAGCAATACATGGAAGCAAGATAAAATAAAAACAAGTTGCCAAATGACAACCGGAGAGTGAATCATGGTCCTTCTCATGGAACCAGCGCAGTGCATCCTTTGCCTGCATCAAAATAAGAAATAAAAAGTGCTATACCAACCACTTGTTTGCTGCCATAGTCATCTCACAAGATGAAATCATGAAGTTACAATATGGTGTCAATGGTGCACACCAAGAATCATGTGGCTTCCCCCACAAACCATCAAAAAGATAGCCAAAATCAATGCTACAAGTAGCTGTAAGTACATCAACATACAATATGAAAGAAGAGATAATTCTTCTTGTTACATAATGCTGCTCAAATAAGGAAAAGAAGTACAATACAAAATATGAAATGATACCTTCTCCATCATGTACTTGAGATATTGAGCTAAAATGGCTCAACTGGAAATTCTCCCTCACTCCCAATGAGTAGGAAGGTGGCTGTGACATCCTCTCTATCACCATCCGGGCTATTCATCTCTCCATATGCTGAAATATGTCATGATGAATGCCCTCCCCCTCCATCATATGGAAATATGCATCAAAGTGCATAGAGGAGAGGTCCTCATGTGCTGCATGTACCAGCTTCTCCTTGAGACTAGAAGATCTAGTCAAGAAGATCCTGCCGGAATAGATGACCACATCATCCACCATGTATCTGTCATATCCATTCGAGTCATTAAGAATCATGCATGCACCAAGATCCTTGGACTACTCTAGCAAGATCTGAGATCTCCAATAAGGATCAATCCTCCCAAGAGACAACGCTGGTGATCTGGCATGTGAAGCTCTCCTCATGCATCTGCCTGCTACTTTGACATCCCCCATGACAAAGTATTCCTCCAAAATCTTCACCTCTCCAAAATCCAAGAGTGATGAACCCAAAGACAAGATGTCTTGCATCAACTCCAGATCAGGTGGCCTCCCAGGTGGAATGCCTCCATGTAGTGAGACATCAATGTCAAGAGTAGACTGCACATATGGTTGGGAAACCTTGCCCCTGCCCTTATAGCTCAAATCAGTCTGCCTCCTTCTTGCATTGGCTTTTTGAAATAGAGAAGGGTGTGTGCCTCTCATCAAGTGATGCTGCTCTTCCTCCCTACCTCCTCCTTCCAGCTGTAATGCTGCACAATCATGCTGCTCACTGATTGTGCTTGGACCTCCATGTATGAGATCCTGGGGAACTTCTTGCAATGTTACAAGAACCCCTCTTGTGGGAGCATGTGATCCTCCTCCCTCTGCATGAGGTAATGGATGTTCTCTAGATGTGACAACGTTGTTGCCCTCATCTTCCTCAATGTGTATGGGAAACATCTCAATAGTTGTATCCTCTTGTGAGAAAGAGATCCCCATGCCCTCTTGTTCAAGGATATGAACTGGAGGTCTTGCATCCGAAAATGTGTAATGCAAGATGTCAGTTCCTCTCATGGTTTTATGAAGTGGAGTTTCCTCCATCTTATGCAAGGGTTTTGTTTTCTCGAGGTTTCCTTGCTCATGTGCCTTAGGAAGTTTTTCACCAAACCTCCCCACCAATGTCTCTATGAATCTTGCATAGGAGGAAGTGTTTACATTTTTTAAATAAAAATATTAAAAAATACACCATGCATGAGCCTTACCTCTAAAATTCAGCGCTGTAACTCTGATAGCTTCCTTTATGGAAATATGGTGTAGATGCAAATAGGAGTCTAACTCCTTCACCCAAGCTCCAGCGGAACATGTAGGTGATTTGGTGAAAGTAGATAGAAGAAATATACCTGCATCCTGCTGCTTGCTCTTCTCCACCTGGATCTTGAAAAACTCTTGGAAATCAGTATGATCTCTAAACATTTGAGTTTGAGATTCATACTCCCTCAACAACTCACTAAGAGTCATCCCCTTAGGCATTCTTCCTCCACCCATCCATCTCAAGATAGCTCTGGGCACTTGACTATGCTATGCATCATGGAGTGCAGATGCATGCTCACACTCACCATGTGAAAATCTAGATTCAACTCTAGATTCAACCTACTTTGGAGATCCCATCTCCAATTTCATTTTCTTCAGCTCTCCTTGAAAGCTCTGCATAGATTTTGGAAGAAGCTTTGTAAGCTTGTATTCATTTCTTCCTTCACATACTGAAGCTTTCTAGCTTCTGTCCATCTCTCCTTCCTCTGATAGCTGGATCTCACAGGCTGAGCCAGAGATCATGCTCTGATACCACTGTAATATTCCAAATTAGGAACAACTCATGATTCATGCATCAAAAATGAATTTCCAGCAACATATACAATAGAATACTAAAATAGACCCTTGGATCCCATAAAATAATCAATATAAAATATAAAACCAAGATTACAGCTGAAACAAAGCAAACTAGGTGGGTTAAACAACTCTCCCACACCTAGGATTGCCAAAAAGTGCTAAAAGCCCAACACTGCAAAATGTTGGAGCATCTGCTCAACGGATTGCGCAGTCTAAGAGAGGGTTTACACATAAAATCATAGGATAACAATATATCTACTCATGTATTGATAAATAATGCTGAAGAAAAGAGATCTAATCTCCTTATACAAAATACAAAAGAAACCGACAAGGGTTTCTTGTCAAACACTCTGCATACAAAATGTGATATTCAGTAATTTACTGAATCACCACTGCAACACTAAGCACAAGAGTGTACAAGGCTGGGAAGATGTATGATCTGATGTAAATCCCTCAAGGACTTCCTCCCATGAAAGGATTAACCTCTCAATCACACGAAAACTCAGTAGCAGAACCACCAAACCATGCAATGAGCACTGCCTCCAAAATAACGCATTCCCTAGCAGGAACAATGCTGGGAATGTATGGGAAATGTGTAGTCTGATACCGCAGATCTGAAATAATCTTAGGAGCTCTCCAAACATATTTTTCAAGTGAAGGAAACATTCCTCCAATGAGAAACTAGCTCAGGAACCGAGATTCCAATCCCTTCCACTCCTTCACCCAGCAAGACTGCACAATCTCTGGAAAAACTATGCTGATGAAGATGGTTGAAGCTTGGCTTGAAAAAATGATGTGGAATGATGAATGAAAAATCTCCCAATGAGGCTCCTCAAAGGAAAGAGGTGGGATTCCCACCCGGGAACACCTAGTGCTAAACAACACTGCAACTTTGCTAAGCAGCAAAGCAGCAACAAGTCTTGGCAGACAAGAATAATAATTTAAGACATGAAGAATAATGCTGCCATTCTCTTCCTTATATAAAATATGAGTTTTTTTTCCGTTGGCCCCACTCAATTAGGTCATCTCTATCCAAAGATACATCTCCCTCCAAAACTGCGTTATTCCTCCTTGGATTCCTCCTCCTCCACAATTGCACTGTTGACTTAGTCAAAGCAGCTTGATTTTATCCCTGTTCACACATGGAGGTGTTTTATTAAGCTAGAAAGAGTATCCCCTTTCACACTTGTAGTTTTTTTATCCTCCTTAGGAGATTTATGGGCTTTTCTACCCATTTATTCACCAGCTAAAGCTACTGCTAACTCTAATGTTCCATTTAGCTTTGAGGCTAAAATTTTGGAACATTTCAGTTTTCGCCTTAAAATTTACCTTTCTCCACCTTTTCACTTTATCTATATACTTTTCTATTTTCACCTCTATATCATTGTTTTACCTCCACTTTTCCCCATTCCCCGATTGCGATTAAAGTGGGGCCATTCTACCTGACACGTCACCCTTCCCCCATGATCAGGTGATCATGTCCTAAGTTGTAAAAATGCTCGTAATTGCTCAAAATTGGTTGGAACCTGAGCGACCGGATAGGCCTTGTCAATATGATCCTAACACTGCAAACAACACTCAAATCCGACACTGTATGTGAAAGTTATTCAAGTTTGAAAATTCACAAATTCAGGCAAAAGTCCAGTTTGACCAGAGTTGACTTTGACTTTGGAATTATTAAAAAAAGAATATTACAAGGAATATTCTTGGAATATTCCCTAGAATATTCCATTTGAGCCAATTTTGTTATGACAAGTAACATGCTTTTACTCGTCAACAATTTGACTTTGGGTTTTTGGGCCAATCAACGGGTGCCACATGGCAAGCTTGGATGCTGCCACGTGGCCCCTGGCCTGTGGAATTTTAGGTGGAAAAAATTTGTTCTGTGACCTGACCGGAATTGAACACCTGACTTCATTGCCACTAGCACCCATGGCTTACCATCATACCACGAGTAGTTCTTAAATAGAATGGGGCGGAGTTTATATTTAAGGTTTACAAAGGTTTTAAATGGCGGCAAAAGGGGGCTAGCCCCCACACCATATGACCCCAGTCCGAAGACCTTGGCCTTAAGGCCTACAAACCGGTAGGTATTGATTAGTTGACCGTGACATGTGGCCGCTCCAACAAATGATTTTATGCCATGGTTTAAAAAAAGTTGGAGTTAGTATTTACGTGGTTTGTTAAACCGTTAACCCAACGGTTAATTCGGCGGATAATGCGGTAAACATGTGACCGCTCACACAAAATTTAATTTCGCACCAAAAGGTTCCACCTATTTTGGAGTAGTGTGCCATTTTTGGCGGGATTTTCCAAATTTCCTGTTGCTCCACATTTGGTGGAGTTGTTTTAGGCCAAACTGGACAAAATTTGTTTTGGCCATATCTTTCTGATGGGAGATCCTTTTCGAATGAATTTTTTTTTGATTTCGGGTATTTTGAGAATTCCAGAGCCAATGGTATAGGTTTCAAAGGCACAAAATCTCATATTCAGGTACTTTTTTCAGCAGATAAGCTTGGAAAGCCATCAGGGCCTAGGGAGTGTTGGAGCTGTATTGGGCTATGGTTTACCATTAGAGGTGAAACTACAGTCATTCCTTACTATTTTCTATGTTCTAAGCTCATTTATACAGCTATTTTTGTCTGTTTAGGATTTCTTCACGCTGTATAACCATTTTTTAGGATAATAAGAGCAAGGACATGCCCATTTGGGGGCCTTGCTCCCGGCAGACGTAGCCCAGGAGGGGTGAAATCCCTTATCATATGTTGTGTTATATTATGTGATTTATATTGCTGTGTTTTTCCAGAGTTAAATATGCTAAACAGTAAAAGGAAATAAGCCTCCTACACACAAAAATACTCAAAAATTTACCAAATTTGTTCCAATTGCAAAACATATAAAACAGTTTGCACACATAAGTTTATGGAAAATGAATACCTTGAACATCAAACAAGTAATTTCATTTTCATATCATTAGTGTTTACTTATATTATTTCTATAGACAAAGTCTGTAAACGGCCAGGTAGCCTCTGGATCTCATCCTTTCTTTAAAGGTGACATATCCAGTAAATGCCCCTATAGTCAATCTCTGTAATAGAACTAAGAAGTTCTCACATTTTCAGATCACATTTAATTTAATGAAAATGGATACCTTGCACACATTTTCAAGTACTTCCATTTTCAAATCAGTTGGTATCAGAGCTTTGGTTAAGCTTGGTTATGCTTATGTTGAGCATTTGTTTTTGTGCAAAAGGTGTTAAAATAGTGTAAAAGTTTGACTATTTTATTGGTTGCAAATGGTTGCTTGTATGAGTTTTCTTGAGTTGAAAAGTTAGTTGTTGATAGATAAGTCTTGGAAAGGAAAAAAAAGAGTTGTAGCCTATTTCCTTATTCCAAAGTACCTCAATATTATCTTTGGAAAACAAATTCACTTGATTAGTTTTTGCTATAAAGCTATTGGAGTTTGTATTTATGGCTGCTTGAAAAAGAAGGGGTCTTTAAAGACATTTGCTTAAAAGCTTGTCATTTATTGGAAAGCTTTGAGAAATTTTCTTTGGAAGTTCCTTTTGTTATTTGACCATTTAAATAATGTCAAATTCTTCTACAAGTGAAGTTTCCTCCTTCACGAGATTCTTCAATGATGACATGAAGAATGAGTTCATTAAGGTGAAGGACATGGTGCAGATTCTCATTGAGGATCAAAGAGAAAGTGTTAAGCTTAATGCACAATTGTTGGCTATGAAAGAAGAGAAGGAAGTGATTCTCCAAAGGTTGCATGACATGGAGAAACAACTCCTTCAAGCTCAAGAAGCTTTGTCCAAGAACAAGCGTGAGGAAGAGGTAAACCATTCCAACTTGTCTTCAATTTCCTCCATTGAAAAGTGTGTTGGTTCTTTTGAAAGACATACAATGGGAATCGGGTCCAAATTAATGTTTAAGATGGGCTATCAAGAAGGAAAAGGTTTGGGAAAGCATGCACAAGGAATGGTTGACCCTATTTCTATTGTGGAGCGACCCAAGAATGTTGGTCTTGGTTATGAGCAGTTTAATGGCGAAGACTCCAAATCCTTGAATGCATGTGATGCAAATTTAAAGAGAACCTTTATTCCAAGTTCTTCTATGCATATATGTCAAAATTTTTCTAAGGATGATTGTCATTGTTATACGCCATCATTGCAGCAAGTAGAGGGTAAACATGTCGCTTATGGCGAGCCTTCAAGTTCAAACAGTTTTCAAGACAAGAATTGTGATGAAAGTCTGAAAAAGAAAGGCGTCTCCTCTACTAGTTCATCGTCTTTCAAAGATAAAAAGGATGAACATTCCATGCAGAAAAAGAGGTTTAATTATTCACATGATCAATTCGATTATGTTTCAGCAAAGAATGATAATTTTTCTTGTTCAAATGAAAGAAATTTTTGTTGCACATTTTGTGGTGGATTTAACCATGTTGCTTCAAGATGTTGGTTGAAAAAGAAAGCACATAGGAAGCAAAAGAGGCAAAGAGAAATTTCTCAGAAAGTGCTTAAGAGTTGCACATTTTGTCAAAGGAAGGGACATGATGTCTCTCATTTTTGGACTTTGCATCCAACAAATCGTCCAAAGCACATGCAGCTAGAGGAAAAAAAGTTTGGCGTAAGTGGATCTACGGAGTCCATTATCGATGTGGAAATGGAAGATTCACATGAAGGTGTATTGCAACTGCAAAAGATGCCATGGAGTTGGCTTGGTAGGAAGTGGATTAACTTCTTAATGCAGTAAGTCATCTTCATTTTGTACATGCAAATTTCAGATTGGTATGTTGAGAAAACTTGGTCGGGATTTGACACAAGTACATGGCTCATTCAGCAAAATTCGCCATGTGATCAGTTGGCAATTCAGGAAATTTTTTGAAGGCTGTAGAGAAGAGGATGTTGTTATTCTCTCATTTTCTGTGCTACAGTTCAGTTTCAGAATTTCAGTGAGCTTTTGTGGGTCCAAAAGCTTCCCATTTGGGAGGTGTGATCAGGTGATTATGTCTTAAGTTGTAAAAATGCTCAAAATTGGAATTGTTCAAAATTAGTAGGAACCTAAGCAACTGGATAGGCCTCGTCGATACGATCCTAACACTATGAACAACACTCAAATCCGACACTGTATGTGAAAGTTATTCAAGTTTGAAAATTCACAAATTTAGGCAAAAGTCCAGTTTGACCAGAGTTGACTTTGACTTTGGAATTATTAAAAAAAGAATATTCCAAGGAATATTCTTGGAACATTCCTTAGAATATTCCCTAGAATATTCCATTTGGTCCAATTATGTTATGACAAGTGTCATGCTTTTACTCGTCAACAGTTTGACTTTGGGTTTTTTGGGCCAATCAACGGGTGCCACATGGCAAGCTCGAAGGCCGCCACGTCGCCCCTGGCCTGTGGAATTTTCAGCGGCAATTTTTTTTTTTTGTGACCTGACTGGAATCAAACACCTGATTTCATTGCCACTAGCGCCCACGACTTACCGTCATACCACGAGTAGTTCTTAATATGAATGGGGCGAAGTTTATATTTAAGGTTTACAAAGGTTTTAAATGGCGGCAAAAGGGAGCCAGCCCCCACACCATACGACCCCAGTCCGAAGACCTTGGCCTTAAGGCCTACAAACCGGTGGGTAGTGTTTAGTTGACCGCGATATGTGGCTGCTCCAACAAATGATTTTATGCCATGGTTTAAAAAAAGTCGGAGTTAGTATTTACGTGGTTTGTTAAACCGTTAACCCAACGGTTAATTCAACGGATAATGTGGTAAACATGTGACTGCTCACACAACATTTAATGTCACGCCAAACGGTTCCACCTATTTTGGAGGAGCGTGCAATTTTTGGCGGGATTTGCCAAATTTATCGACCTTAACTCCAGTTGCTCCAAATTTGGTGGAGTTGTTTTAGGCCAAATTGGACAAAATTTGTTTTGGCCATATCTTTCTGATGGGAGATCCTTTTGGAATGAATTTTTTTTGGATTTCAGGTATTTTGAGTATTCCAGAGCCAATGATGTAGGTTGCAGAGGCAAAAAATCTCATCTTAAGTTACATTTTCAGCAGAGAAGCTTGTAAATCCATCAGGACCTAGGGAGTGTTGGAGTTGTATTGGGCTATGGTTTACCATTGGAAGTGAAACTATAGTCATTCCTTACTAGTTTCTATGTTCTGAACTCATTTATACAACTATTTTTTCCTATTTAGGCTTTCTTCACACTGTATAACCATTTTTGAGAATAATAAGAGCAAGGACATGCCCATTTGGGGTCCTTGGACACGACAAATGTAGCCGAGGAGGGGTGAACTGCCTTATCATATGTTGTGTTATATTATGTGATTTATATTGTTGTGATTTTCTAGAGTTAAATATGCTATACAGTAAAAATAAATAAGCCTCCTACACACAAAAAGACTCAGAAATTTACCAAAAGCACTTTGTTCCAATTGCAAAACATATAAAACAGTTTGCACACATACGTTTATGGAAAATGAATACCTTGAACAACAAAAAAGTAGTTTCATTTTCAGATCATTAGTGTTTACCTCTATTATTTCTATAGACAGAGTCTGTAAAGGGCTAGGTAGCCTCTGAATCTCATCCTTTCTTTAAAGGTGACATATCGAGTAAATGCCCCTACAGTCAATCTCTGTAATAGAACTAAGAAGTTCTCACATTTTCAGATCACATTTAATTTAATGAAAATGGATACCTTGCACAAATTTTCAATTACTTCCATTTTCAGATCACCCAACCATCTATCACATTTCACAAATTACAACTTATTCCATTCTGCCAAATGTTAAAACCTGCGATCGCCGATGTGCGATATCGTATCGCACAATTTTTAACTTACCATTTGAAATGCCTGCAATGTATTTTGTTTAACTTACTATGCGGTTGGTCCCACCATAGCCGCTCCACCCCCACTTCATAGCCATTTTAAGTACATTGAAATACATTGACATATCTTATGAAACATCATAAACTTTACCTTACCACTGAAATCATTCACTGCTTTATAACTCCTCCAATGCAGTGGGCTCCATCCTCCTTTCCACATCATCCTCTGACAACGAAAATCTCATGTCGCATGTTTTAGTAGTTAACCTCCGATGCTTATAACACTCCCACCTTACCTTAGTCCGGTCCCACCTTACCTGCCATGTCACTCTGCCCTCCCCGTGCTTTGCACTTTGCATCTGTTAGAGTTTACCTCTACGCTTATAACTAAACCTTAAGAGTTGCGATCTGTGAGTTGCGGTCTGGTCCCACCTTCCCTCCACGCCACCTCCCACTTCGAATCACATCGCCGATTACATTCTTCATAGCTTAAACTGTAAATATTGCAAAGTACATGGATGCGATGTAGTTTCAGAACTAAAATCTAAACATTTCCAGGTCCGAGTATATGATTTTTTACGTTGTTTTGCTTGAAAAAGGGTTGAAACATGACAAGAAGGATTCGGGTAGCAAATAAACACCATAGGTTGAGTCGGGATGCAAATGGAATTCATGCAGAATTTTTATGCTATAACGACAGAAACGGTAAAGGCAGCAAACTCATCGACACAGTCACTAATCAATGTAAAGTGGCTAACCCTGCACCAGACTTAATTACCCAATGCCGATATTTTAAAACGAAGGGCCAGATGTTAGATCCATCATTCGTTGCCTCTTCAGGATCATCACATGTCACCTTCAAGCCTACTTTTGATTTACGAAGAGCCGCCTAAGTTTTTCATTCTTGAAGATTTACCTAAATTAATTCTACAGGCGGTGTTTTGTCAGAGATTTTCTTTGTTTGGGCCTTGCATGAAAATACTTTTCTAATTTCAGTTTGTTTGTAATTAATGAAGTTTTCCAAAGTAAATTAGGGCAACCAACTCAATTTTTGGTTAAATACAGCTTGAATTTTCATTATCAAGGGTTGGATATTGTTAGCCCCTGCATTGTAAGAAATACTATACTGGAGAACTATAATTTTGGAGCTGGACATCAATAATCAAAGACTGTTTTAGGATTCTTGAGCCGTGTTAAAATGGTGATGTGTTACTTCTCTATTTTAAATGTTCCTGTTGTTTTCCCTACTATGCATCTGTTCATCTAATTTTAAATCAGAAATTTTAGGTTAAGATTTGCTATTGGAGCACCTTAATTCTATCTGCATTTATAATATGAATGTTTTCTGCTGAAATTTGATTAAAGAATTCTTAACTGCTCTTTAGTCACTACTGAACCTTACTTTCTCTTTCACCTCATAATTCATAAAACTCTGAAGATCCATTTAGAACAGTTAGCTTTCCCTGTGATGATATTGATGTTGATGTGCCATTCCAGCCTTTGATTCCATATCCAAATGGAATAGTCTCTACAGACCTACTCATCCAACCACACAATCAAACAAACAAACCTCTTTATTTCTAAAACTAGCCTAATATCAACATTTGGAATTATGAAGATAAATCATAAAAATAGAGAGATCCCTCTCCGAGTGTAGGAAGGCTAGGTTCTGGAATCCAAAGTGGTGTGATGTTGTCCTCTGTTGTTTGTTCTTTCCAATCTTACAAATTATGAAGTGATAACAGAGATCAAGGCTCTAAAATTAAAGAGCTCGACCTTATCATCTTTGTTCAAAAACCAATTCACCGCCCTTGAGCTTCTAGAGGTCGAAGCTTATCCTCCATTTGAGGAAGAACTTCCAGAAAGGGGATCAATGCGGTTTTCAAAGAAATTACAGTGCTGACAGCGCTGGGCCAGAACTGGCAAAAGGACGTCAGCATGGTCATGGCAGCAAGAAGAGCGTTGACCCAGGAAATTAGGAATTTGACCAAGTTTCTTCAGTAATATTTCAAGGAAGTATTCTTTAGATGTTAATGGGGACATGTTATCATATTTATTGATGATGGAAACATTGCATACGATTCCTTCACGGGGAATTTTAGGATCAGGGATGTGAAAATGAGCATGGTGAAATTTTTTTGTGTAACAGAGGGACACCACGAAGTTGTTGGACTAGAACCTGAAATACTCGATATAGGGAAGCCCGCAAAAATGAAGAAGGTTAATATCGGATCAGAAGAATAACCAAAATTTGCAATGATTGGATATTATTGGGATGAAGACACAGTTAGAGAAATTACATAGCTATTTCATGAGTATCAAAAGCTCTTCCCCATGAATTTTTCTGAATTGAAGGGCATATTAGGGGATCTAGGAGTTATGAGGATTCCCTTGAAACTTGAAGTGAAGCCAATAAAGCAAAGGAATTGTAGGTTGAATCTGAAATACAAGGAGAAAGTGAAGGAGGAGTTAAATAGAATGATCAAAGCTGGGATCATCAAACCTGTCGAAGAGTCTGAATGGGTAAGCCCCATGGTATTTCAGGAAAAGAATACAAAAGGAGAGATCGAAATTTGTGTTGAATTGAGAAAACTAAATGATGCATGTCTGTATGACCCCTTCCCTATACCATTTACATACGAAGTATTGGACATTGTAGGAGGATATGATGCATATTCTTTCATATATGGATTTTCGGGTCACCATCAAATCAATATTTCCCCAGAAGATATACATAAGACAACTTTTGCTACAGAGTGGGGCTCTTACCAGTACACGGTGATGCCTTTTGGCTTGAAGAATTATCCTGCCATATTTTATAGAGTTGTAGTTACAGATTTCAAAGAATATATACACAAATTTTTGGAAGTTTAATTTGATGATTGGATGGTCTTTGGGATGTTAAAAAACCATGTAGCGAGCTTGAGGTTGATGCTAGATACATGTAGGCAATACAAAATATCATTAAATTTGAAAAAGTGTATCTTTTGTGTGTCATTTGGCATACTCTTGGAACATGTGGTTTGTAAACAGGGATTAATGGTGGATCTCACAAAGATCATAGTTATTGTGAACTTCCCAGTGCCAAAAATAGTGATACAACTGCGCATGACACTTGGACACATTGGTTATTACAAAAAGTTTATAAATGGGTATGCACTGATAACTGTGCCAATGGAGAAGTTATTGAAGAAAGATGTCACTTTTCAGTGGGATGAAGAATGCTAGAAAATCTTGGACATGATAAAAGAGAAAAGGGTGACTATGCCTATTCTGGTTTTCTTGGACTATAATAAATAATTTCATGTACATGTTGATGCATCTTCCATAGCATTGGGTATAATACTGGCACAACAAGGAGCAGAAGAAATTGACCAGCCCATAGATTTTGCAAGAAGAAAACTGTCAAAGGTGAAAAAGAACTATTCCACGACAAAAAGAGAAGGATTAGCTATGTTCTATGCATTACATAAGTTTAGGCACTACTTGTCGGGAGTGCATCTCAAGATGTTCATGAATCACTCTGCACTGAAATATTTTGTGAATAAGCCTATTTTAGGAGGAAAAAATTGTCGATGGTTTTTGTTGTTTCAGGAGTATGACGTCGTGGTAGTCAAACCAGGAAGATTGAATGTCAGGCCTGATCATTTGTCAAGGTTGGAGATAAGAGAAGAAACCACAAGTATCGAGGATAACCTACCCGATGCATAGCTATTTGCAATTAGGGTAGTGGATGATCAATTCACAGATATTATTTAGTTTATGACCATAGGAATGGTGGCCACGGAGTATGCTATGAATCAAAAGAAGGAGTTGGTAGTCAAAGCAACCAATTTCTCGTTGATTGCAGGACACTTGTACACAATGGGACCAGATGAAATACTGCGCAGATACGTCCCTGAACATGAAAGGCAGAGTATCCTAGCAGAATCTCATGGAGGAGTTGTGGGTGGATATTATGTAGGAAAGGCCACTAGACATAAAATCTTATGAGATGGGTTATGGTGGCCCACAGTACATAGGGATGCAAAAGAGTTTTTTCAAGCATGTGATGTGTGCCAAAGAATAGGGAAGCCATCTAGAAGGGATGTGTTGGGATCCTATGATTTAGAAAATTGGCATAATAAATGACAAGGCAACTTATAAACCAGTCTTTAGAGCTCTAGGATCTAGCCCTCCTAGTCTCAGAGAGGGATCTCTCAATTGTTTGCAAAGATATGACTTGTTTGCTTGTAAAAGGTTGATTTAGGCTAGTTATTAAGCATGAGTTTGTTTGATTGTTTGATGGGACATGATGATCTAGGCAGCATAGACAGGAAAGGGAAATCTCTAAGTCATTGGGTAATGGAGTCAAGTAGAAGTTTGTAACAAGTTTTTAGATTAGTTAGGGGTATCAAAGGGCAAATCTAACTTGGCTATTAGATCAACAAAGTTTTCAGGTGAAATGAAATGAACATTAAGAGTTTAGAATGAAAAGTAGAACTAAGGGCAATTAAGAATCTTTAATTATATGTAATTCTCAACAAAGGGACTGAAAACATAATTTAAACATGAAGAAATTTTCCATAGACAGGGCTAACCATGAATTCTACAAATCATACTTCAGCAAATGATAATCTCAAGACAAACTTTCAAAATGAAATCTAAGAGTTGAGGAACACTCTATTTCATCAAAGATTTCACTTCCAAGGATAAGAAAACATTCAAGGTTCACAAATAACTACATTCATAGAAGAGGGAACTCCTAAACATCTGTGATTACATCTATAAAGACCTTCAAAACAATTATTTGAGCAAGTACAAAGGGTATGATCAAAACAGACCTCTTTGGCAGACTTTGGACAATGGTACTTTAAAGGGAAACTTCAAAAACAATTTTCAAATGGCAGCAAGTAGCAGGGAGAACCATAAATCATTCTTGAGGCCACTGTATTGAACTATTTAGGAAATGAACAATCATAAGGGTTGAAAAAGCAGTCAAACTACTTAATAAAACCTTCAGCAGATGAAAACATAAAGACAATGAAGACTAAACAGGTCTAAGGTGCTTCTAGTAGACATTTCTTAGCCTAAACTTTTTAGTCTACTGTAAGTATGAGAACGATGAAAACATAATGGAAAATAGGAAAAACATTAACAATTTAGAATACTTCACCAACAGCCAAGCTCAGGGTTCCAATAACAGAGCTTTCTTCATCCACAAACAGGTCAAAACATCCACAGGTTCCAAAACATCAAATTTTTTTCAATATCAGCGGAGCTATGTATTACTTCAAAGAGTTATCAAATGCCCCACCCTACAATGAGTTCCAGTGCAGTGTATATACTGTAAATGAGGAGGTGGAAACATCTAGGGTTCAAAATGTTATTAATGACATAGTAAATGCACTCCTATCCTTAAAAACCATGCAAGGCATAAGGTAGGAATGTTTCTCAACTACTTCTCTATGTAATAAATCTGTATTTACTTCTTGAGGATAAAATAGCTGAAAAATTTGAGGCCTTTTCCTGTTTTTACAATAACTGTTTGTCAGTTTTTTTAAACATCTTTTTGTGTAATAACTGCCAATTTGCCCTTTGAGGTATAAAGTAAGTGAAAGGTGTCATTTTTGACTTATCAAGTGAATAATTGCCCCTTTGATGTATTCGAGGCTATCTTTAAACCTATTTTGCCTTGATTTCATCATAAAACTGTGTTTTAAGGCTCTTTTAGCGTTGATCTGCTAATTTAAACTTTTAACACTTTTGTATGTCTCTTTATACCTTGATACTCTGTTTTAACTCTGATTTTGTATTTTTGAGGCTGATCATACCTTCTTCGGTATTCAATTTTTCCTTTTTCTGACTGTATCCACCTTTAAACTATGTTTTATCATTAAAATTATAAGATTAAACTTTTAATCCTTCAATATTCTGCCTCAACCCTTTTTAGAGTGACTATTCGCTAGCTTTCCCTTTAATCCACTGTTTTTAGCCTTTAACCCCTCTCAGAACTACTTCAAAGCTTTCTCAGTTTATATTTAGCAGTGTCTTCATCTTTTAATCACCAGATAAGCTTTTAATCCCTGTTTCTTTTGCCTTTCTTCCTATTTTACTGATTTTTCCTTTGTTTTGTTGTGTGCAGGGTCTCTTCTGGTGCACCAAGGGTTTGATTGTATAACCCATGCTTATAAGTACTAATCAAGCCATGAAATGAAAACATGACAGTCAATTTATTTGTTACTTGGCCTCTGTTTGGATTGTTAAAGTCATTACTTTCTGGCCCGACCTTTTATAGACTGTGGGAGGGTTTTCGGCCCTTAAAACCGCCATAAAACCTGTAAAAACCAGTAAACACATTATATAATCCTGCGGGGTTGGAAAAAATGCTTTCAGAGGTTGAGGAGTGGCAGAGGAGTAGTGGAGGAATGCTGTAGAGGGGGAAGAGAAAACTGAGAAAAAAGGGTTTTAAAATGGAGTTAAGTGCGAAAAAATGGGCAAAAGTGGTTTTGAAAAGCACCAGTGGTTTTCGCGCGACAAATGGGTGGTAAGCAATTTTTTGTAAAAAAAACGTGATCAAATCATTTCTCGACATGCGTCCTTTACGAAACCGGTGGTTTCACGTGGAAATGAGGTGTTAAACCTCGGGAGGCAAATGCGCTCGATATGCGCTCCTAACCGTTGGATGAGGGGGGGCAGATCTGACGGTGCAGAGAGGAGCATGATGGAAAGGTGCGCGGGTAGGAGCTTAGTGGGAGACAGGTGTCGAGAGGGGATTAGGCAAGAGGTTAAATAGTGGGTGGTAGGCCCCGGCGGGGTGGAAAGAAAAGGGGCCAAGAAAAGGAGGAAGATGTGGTTTGATGGAGGGATAAGGGACCAAGGGCTAAGGAAACAGGGGTTGATCGCATTGTAAGGGAACAAAGGAACGGGGGAGGAAATGAAATAAGGGCCAATGCGATGGGGGCTATAGTTTAGGGCAAGGGTATGGTCCTATGGAGGAATGAGTGACTAGGGGCCAGAGGTAAAGGAACTAATCGCATCAGCGGGGGAAGGGGAAGCGATGTGACAAAAAAGTATAACAACGCCGATGCGATTACAATAAGAATGCCTGATGTGATTACAATAAGAATGGCCGTTGTGATTAAAATCACCGATGCGATAAGCGCTGACCGTTGGATCAAAACCTAATCAACGGTGGAGATCGCGTCGGGGCATCGCATCAGAGGGGAAGGGGGAGCGTTTGTGATAAAAAGTGAACATGCCGATAAGCAATGGCACGATAAGGGCTTAAGCTTTTAGCACGAGGTTTTTAGGCCTCGGTTCTGTAGTTGAAAGAAAGAAGGGGGCTTAAGTGGAAAGGGCTTAAAGCCTTAAAGGAGCAGAAAGGCTATTGTGAAGGTTTTTATGCGTTTTTTGTGGGTTTTTGAAGGTCCGATAGTTAAAAGGGAGGTTTTTAAATCATAAAAAGGATTTTTATGAGTTTTAAAAGACATTTTTGAAGGTTTCTTAGGATAACGAAGGGAAAATGAGAAGGAGAAAAGGGGATTCTTCAGGGGAAAATGGAGGATAAATAAGATGGAAAAATGAGTGAAGATGAGCTTAGATAATGATGGAAAATGGTTTGAAAAACAGCTTCCTTGGAACAACAAGCTTAATTGGTGGATTCATTGAAGGGAACAACTGCATAGGGAACAACAATGCTAAGGAATAGCAAGCTAAGGAACAAAAGGCTTCAAGAATGAGCAATTTTCTATGAAAATAATCTCTTGAAGGCTCAAGACTTGTTTTAGCCATCATTTGCTGTGACAAAAATTACTGATGGCTAACAGTGGCTCCATTTGGGGATGGCAGTTCCTTGGAGGTGTCAAGAACTTTAGAAATTTATCTCTGGGATGCATACCTGTGCCTTAATCCATTGACAATTTTTCCTCCTTGATCAAGCTGCTTTAAAAGACGACCAATACTTTATATCAAGCAGATTTATTCCCCAAACAACTACCTACACAACCTTCTTCCTAACATTTTTCTTCATAAGGTGCATTTGGACTTGCAAACCTCAAACATCAACAATTTGTTCTATTTGAAAAAACAGGAAAAACTAATCTAAATCTACCCTTATTTCTTCCATGAGTTCAGATTAAATTGTTGAACTCATAAATTATCTACCTAAGCTACTATCTACCAGGATTAAACTGTCTGGCAGATTTTATTCTCTATTTTCTAAAACAGAAATTGAAACCCAGTCAAATCAGGATTAGACTGTCTGATTTGCTATGGTGTCTATGGCTGTATGTACAAGCTGCACATAGAATTTATTTGCAGAAATAAAAACAAAAATGTGAAGGTTTAAGATCTAAAAAATAAAAGACATCATTCACTCTTTCTTGCAGCTCTGGTTTTGATCTATTTAGAGCCATTTCCTTTCTATCCTAATTTATTCCACTGATAAGCCAAGTCTAAAAAAATCTTATCGATCTGTGCTTCTACTAACTTATCAACAGAAAATTGAAATATATCTTAGTCATGATTAGACTGTATGACTAAAATAGCAGTGTTGTTTTTTGGTAGTGGCATTTAAGCTTGCACACTTTCATAATTTATTTCTTTTTTGGTATGGGGCTGTACCTCTTTTGAATCTACCCTCTTTTCTTTTCTATTGTTTTTGTGTTTTTTATTTTTTCAAATTGAAAAAGCAATGTTATATACAGTGAAAAATAAAAGCCTTGAAATTTAGGACTCTTGACAGAAGTAGTGCTTGAGCATCCTGCCATTGACAGGACCTCCAAATAAATCTTCTCCATTCGGCTCTTGCAGAAGGAATGCATTGTGACCCCTGATAGAATGAATAATGTAGGGACCTTTCCACATATTTTCAAATTTTCCATGTTTTCCCTTTTTTCCCTCTAGAATCCCACTTTAAAACTACATTCCCAACTTGGAAATTATTTTCTTTAGTCCTTTTGTCAAATAAATTCTTGATATTCTCTTGGACTATTTGTGTTCTCTTGTACACTTCCTCTCTAGACTGCTGTAAATGAATGGTCTGAAGACTGCATCCATGCCATAAACCAGTTGATAGGGGGACATATTTATTGATTTTTTGGTGGTTAATCTATCAGCCCATAAAGCATGAATAAGCTTACTATGCCATGATTTCTGATTCTGTTCCAACAGTTTTTTGATAATATTGACAAGGCTCTTCTTGGAGGATTCAGCTAATTCATTCCCTTGAGGATAGTAGGCAGTGGAATGACCCAATGTAATATGATATTTATGGCAGAAGTCAACCATTTTCTTAGATTTGAAGGCAACAACATTGTTTGTGACAATATTTTTGGGACAACCAAATCTGGATAGTATGTTGGTTTCAAGGAACCCGATAATGACAGAGTCAGTAGCATTGCTAGAGGGTATGGCTTCTATCCACTTGGTAAAATAATCAGTGGCAATGAGGATCCACTTATGCTGGGCTGAAGAAGATGGGTGAATTTCCCCAATGAAATCCAAGCCCCATTGTTGAAAAGGAGCCTCAACACTGATGGGATGTAAGGGTAAGGGTAGGAGTTTTCTTTTGCCATAAAAAATTTGACACCTATGGCAAGACATGACAAGTTTCTGAGTATTTGGGAAAAGGGTGGGCCAATAGTAACCAGATCTGAGGATTTTATTTGCTGTAGTCTTCCAGTACAGATGTACACCACATTCTCCCTCATGTAGCTCATGCATAATTTTTCCTGCATCAACCTCAAGCAAACATTTAAGAAATATTCCAACAACATTCTTCCAATATAAAACCCCATCTAATATGCAATAATTTACAGCCCTCTGCTTCAAAAATATAGCTTTAGTTTTAGATAGAGAAGGAGGGGTATTCAGATAAAGTAGCACATATATGATATCAGCATACCAAGGAGAATTCAGAAAATTTTCTTCAATAAATGGAGCTATGAATTCTTCTGTTTCTTCCAAAACATCAACCATATTCATATCTAGTGCTTGGAAGTTTGATTCAGCCATGAGTTTTGCTAATCCTTGCCCTTTGGTTAGTTTGGTAGGCCTGATTTCTAAGTCATATTCTAAAATAACAACAATCCATTTTCCCCTTTTACCATCAGGGTCTTGATTTAGAATATCCTTGACAACAGTATGTGGGACAAATGCAATGATGTGAGAATGTAAAATTTAGACTCTAAAGTATTTCAATGCTTTTACCAAGGCTAATGCTTGTTTCTCCATGATGTTATACTTGAGTGGAGCATCTCTCAAGGCCCTAATAAAAAAGGATATTGGTTGTTCATGCCACATGTCATTCTTTTGCAGTAATACTGCAGCTATTGTATGTTCAGATGCAAAGGAAAAGATATAGAACTCTTTGGTGAAATCAGGACTTATGAGAACTGGTGTTTGAGTGAGAGCTTGTTTCACTAGTTCAAATGATTGTTTAGCTTGTATTTTCCATTTAACACCTACTTCTTTCTTAAGCATGTTTGTGATATTTCTTAATAGCTCAGCAAGGTTGGGGATGAATCTCCTTAAAAAATTATCTTCCCAATGAAAGATTGTAATTCTTTGAGGTTTCTAGGATGGCTGATTTTCAATATGCCATCAATCCTTTTAGGGTCTTCCTTGATTTCCTCTTCAGAAATTATGTGGCCAAGAAGCTTTCCTTCTTCGAGACCAAAGAGTGTCTTTTTGGGATTCAAAGATAAGCCATATTTCCTACATTTCTCAAAAAAATTTCTTAAATGAATCAAGTGTTCCTCATCAGTTTTAGAGAAAATAGTAATGTCATCAAGGTAAATGATTATAAAATAGCCTATGTCTTCTAAAAAGGCTATGTCCATGGCCCTTTGGAAGGTGGCCCCTGCATTTATTAAACCAAATGGCATTTTCACATACATGAATGTACCCCAAGGTGTAGTAAAATCAGTTTTATGTTGGTCACTTGGGAGTACTAAAACCTGATTGTAACCTGAAAACCCATCCAATAGTGAAATTCTTTTAGATCCAACCACCGTTTGAAGTATATGATCCATTTTTGGTAAGGGATAGTTATATTTAAGGGAGGCTTTATTTAGATTCCTGAAATGAATGCAAAGCCTAATTTCTCCAGTCTTTTTCCTAACAGATACTAAGTTGGAAACCCATTCTGAATACCTGATGGGAACTATGATCCCAGCATCATACATTTTCTTAATCTCTTTCTCAACTAAAGGCAATAGAACAGGGTTTATCCTTCTGAGTTTTTGTTTGAAAGGTTTCTGATTTTCCTTAAGAGGAATTTTGTGTTGAATGATGCTGGTGTCATAGGATTTTAGATCTTTGTATCCCCATGCAAACACATCTTTAAATTCTTTGAAAAGTTCTATGTTTTGCTGTTTTATATGAGCTGGGAGAGTGCTGGATAGTTTTATCATCTTGGGTTCTGCTAGGCTGCCTATGTTATGTTCTTCTATGTTTGTTTCCATAGGCTCTATTCTTGGTTCTTTGGCTACATCATTGAAATCAAAAAGCTGTTCTAATGGTGCAAGACCTCTTGGAATTGTATCATTTTTACATTGTAAAACTTCCAGGTCTTTCTAATCTGCGTTGTAAATTATTTCTACTCTAAAAGGATGTTCAAAATGGTTTATATCAGCAGAAAAAGACAGCTTTGTTTCAGGGTATTGTTCTTCATTAAAACAATTTTCCTCATGGCTTAAAAAAGGTGTTGGTATGGCAAAATCATTCTTTGATTGTAGAAAATCATCTATGTGTTTGTCTCCTTCAAATACTTGCCAGTAATATTCATTGTCAGGTATTGCAAGTCTATTTTTTTACCTTTATATTAGATTGTTCATTCGTCTCTAGTATTTGGCAATTACTAGCAGCAAAGGAAAGTTCATTTGCTAAATTATTTTGAGCTCTTGGGATGAAAATGAGTTCATATTTTTCAAAAGTTTTTAGGAGATCGAGAGCAGCATTTCTATACTCTCTAAGTTTTGGGTTTTTGGTTGAATATTCCCCTTTGACCTGTCTAATAATTAGCTCAAAATCCCCTTGGAATGATATTCTTTTGGCTACTAAATCTTTGAGTAAGTGTAGGCCAATAAGGAGGGCTTCATATTCAGCAATGTTATTTGTGCATGGAAAATCCAGTTTATAGGAAAATCCTTTGTTTGTGTTCTGTATCCATACACCAGCCCCTGCACTTAATTTGATACAAGAGCCATCAAAGTTTATTTTCCAAGGTATTTCAATCTCATTTTCATTTTGTTTCTGCTGTTCAAGGTTGCTAAAATCTGGAATGTTCTTTTCTTGAATTGATGGCAGATTTGACTGTTCTAGTAGAGTAAATTCTCCTTTGTTTTCCTTTTCTAGTTGGCTGATTTCATCTTTATTATATAAGATAAAGGAATCCAAATTTGAATGGATGGAGTATATGGGAGAATTGTTTGGCCTATCTACGTTGCTCACCATGTATTTCATGTGGGATTCCCTGTATAATCTTCTAGTTTGGTTAAATACTAGGATGGTGGCATAAGACATGTCCATTTGAAGGCTCTCGTGTAGTTTGGCTCCCCATGATCTAGATAGAAGCATGCCATACTTAGGGGGAATTTCAGCTACTACTATGTCCATTACTAGACTCTTGGCAGGAATTTGTGCTAAGTTAACACACAAATATTTGATTAGGCCTAAGCATTTGACCCTGCTTGAATCAAAGGAGTATAGGTCTTTGTATGGTTTAGTAATTTCTAAGCCTAGGCTTTCCATTACTACTTTGGGCATAAGATTGTGTGAAGCACCTGAGTCTAGCATGGAATTATGCAAGATTTTGTCATGTATATTCAGGCTGACATAGAAGGGAGGGACAACCCCTTCTTGGTATTTTCCTTCAACTTCAGGACCAAATAATAACTCTGGTTTATCATCTGTCAACTTTAAAGTATCAATGTCACTGCCTATGTTCAAAGCTTTCAAAACTTGGTTTTTATATACATCTCGAGTTACAAGTTAAACCAAGGGTATGGTGATTTTAATTTTGGAAATTTCCCCTTCAAGGCTGAAAGGAACTATTTTTCTTGACATATTTACATCTGTTTTGTCATTCACAATTCTTTCAGCAATTCTGATTTGCTGATTTTTATTCGGACTACTATTTGGGACAGATTTGTTAGGGCCACTAGCAGAAGTACTAGGGCAGCTTTGTTCACCACTTTGCTGACTATTTTTGTCTTTATTTATATCAGTTTTCTTGGCTAAAGTGTTGGTGTTACTTGCAGTCTTTTTAGGCTGATTTTATGAAGTTTTCTTAACAACAATACTAGTTTTTTTGTCATTAGAAATTTCTGGGCTCCCTTTGCTTCTAAGATTTACTGTTTGTGTACCTCCATGATAGAATTTTCAAACCCCAATCTGTAATCTTCAGAATCTTCATGGTTGTTTTCAATTTGTTTTGAAGAGAAGAATCCTTGTTCTTCTTTAGTGAGAAAAACATCTGTCTCACTATCAGATCCTATCAGATTCACATGATTTTCTTCCAACCTTTCAACTTCCCTTTCTTCTTCTTGATCAATATAGTTTTGTTGAAAGGGAGGCATAATTTGTTGGTCATTGTCTCTTTTCCTATCTTGATTAGGGTCTCTTCTGAGATTTTGGTTTCTATTTCTGTTTTGGTTTTCTCTAGGAGGCATTATATCATTGAAATTTATCTTTTCAAGCATCCTCTCCATTACCTTCACCAAGTTATCAATTTTAGTATCTGATGATGAGGTTGGTGCTACTATATCATCCCTGTATGTAAATCTTTTTTCTGCTCTCATCCTAGCTCTTTTCTCAAAAAGATTTGCTTCTACACTTAAGGCTCCCCTCTGCATATCTTCTAAAGTTGAGGGGTCTCTTTCTCTCAGCTGATAGGCCATTTTAGGATCAAAGCCCTCTAGAAATTTAGCCAAGTCTAAGCCTAATGGAGGTTTCATGTCTGGGGGAAGTGCATTATAAACACTATTGAATCTAGTGCAATACTCTTGGACACCTTTCCCGCTGTTTCTTTTGAGATTGGTATATTCTGAAAGGATTTGGAGAGGGGTCTTCCTAATTTCCCATCTGTTTATGAATGTTTGATATAAAGAAGGGAGAACATTTATGTTGTGAGGAGCTAAGTTTTAAAACCATTTCTTAGCTTCTCCTCCTAAACTTTGAGAGAAAATTCTCATCTTAATGGTATCTTCTTCTATTTCCATGTAATCAAAGGCATCATTCATTTTATCTACATGATGTTGGGCAGTAGTAGGTTCATTTCCAATGAAATGGGGGATTTTGGATTGGTAATCATTCGGTAAGGGAACTAGAGGTTGTGGTAACACAAGTGGAGCATACCATGCTACCATGATAGGAAATAATAGGGGGATTTACAAGAGGTGGATTGACAAGAGGAAAAGTGGGCTGAAATGGAGTATTTTGAATAGTGGATGTGTGGATAGGAGTAGAAGAAACACTTGGGCCAAAAAACTGATGATTAGCAGATTTGTTATGGTAAGAGCTGCAATGATGAAGAAGCTGAGAATCAGGTGGAATAGAAGGTGAAGTTTCTCTGCTAAAGCTTTGTTGCAAATCTGTGGTTTCAAAGTCAGCTTGATTTAAGTCACTTTGAGACTTATTTCTGAATATGTTCTTTGTAAGGTAGGTCAAAGTGAGGATCTTTCAAAACTGTAATTTTTCAGGGACATATCTTGTTCTTGGGATGGTCCTGTCAGTAGTTGGTTTTCCAGATCTAGAATTCTGCCACAAAATCCTTTCTGGATTGCCAACTATGGTAGGGGGAATTAGGATCTAGATGGAATCTGGTATGGACCCTATGTAAAGCTAGATTTCAGTTTTCCAAAATTTTTAGAGAGTGTTGAAGTTTTTAGGACTGTTTTTCAAGATTTTTCCTCTCACAGTGATTTCTATAATAGAGGACTAGATTTCTAAACTTTCTCAGGGCTGGTTAACATAATCCTAAGGAAATATGGAGTACTAGTAAGGTAATAGGCCTATTGGGGCTAGTGGAGTCACCAGGTGGAAATTTTTAGCTTTTATGAAGGTAAAATGTTTTATGGTCCACCACCAATGGTTTATTTGAAAACCAATCTGAAATGTTTTGGGTTTTCTGAGTTTTTATGTGGTTCTCTGGTTATGAGAGTGTCCTATACCTGATTCAACACTTAGCTAAGGTGGTGAAACAAACAGAGTCTACTCTATGGCTTATTTAGCTGTTTTATTCAAGTTTTGATAAGGGTTTCTTAGAATCCTAAGGGTTACTTAGATTGCCACTGATTCAGACAGATCCTATCATGATAACCATTATGTAGGTAGTGCTTGAAGAAGCTATATTTCACTTGAATGAACACTGAGTGTCTTTGTTAGGGACTTTTAATCAAAAAGGTCCCACCGTGATCGCCAGGATGTTGGGATCCTGTGATTTAACAGATTGGCATACTAAATGACAAGGCAACTTATAAACTAGTCTTTAGAGCTCTAGGATATAGCCCTCCTAGTCTCAGAGAGGGATCTCTCAATTGTTTGCAAAGATATGATTTGTTTGCTTATAAGAGGTTGATTTTAGGCTAGTTATTAAGCATGATTTTGTTTGATTGTTTGATGGGACATGATGATCTAGGCAGCATAGACAGGAAAGGGAAATATCTAAGTCATTGGGTAATGGAGTCAAGTAGAAGTTTGTAACACGTTTGTAGATGAATTAGGGGTATCAAAGGGAAAACCTAACTTGGCTACTAGATCAAAAAAGTTTTCAGGTGAAATGAAATGAACATTAAGAGTTTAGAATGAAAAGTAGAACTAAGGGCAATTAAGAATCCTTAATTATATGTACTTCTCAATAAAGGGACCGAAAACATCATTTAAACATGAAGAAATTTTCCATAGACAGGGCTAACCATGAATTCTACAAATCATACTTCAACAAATGATAATCTCAAGACAAACTTTCAAAATGAAATCTAAGAGTTGAAGAATGCTCTATTTCATCAAATATTTCACTTCCAAGGATAAGAAAAAATTCAAGATTCACAAATAACTACATTCATAGTAGAGGGAACTCCTAAACATCTGTTATTACAACTATAAAGACCTTCAAAACAGTTATTTGAGCAAGTACAAAGGGTATGATCAAAACATACCTCTTTGGTAGACTTTGGACAATGGTACTTTAAAGGGAAACTTCAAAAACCGTTTTCAAATGGTAGCAAGTAGCAGGGAGAACCATAAATCATTATTGAGGCCACTGTATTGAACTATTTAGGAAATGAACAATCATAAGGGTTGAAAAAGCAGTCAAACTACTTAATAAAACCTTCAGCAGATGAAAACATAAAGACAATGAAGAGTAAACAGGTCTAAGGTGCTTCTAGGAGACATTTCTTAGCCTAAAATTTTTAGTCTATTGTAAGTAAGAGAATGATGAAAAAATAATGGAAAACAAGAAAAACATTAACAATTTAGAATACTTCACCAACAACCAAGCTCAGGGATCCAATAACAAAGCTTTATTCATTTACAAACTGGTCAAAACATCCACAGGTTCCAAAACATCAAATTCTTTTCAATCTCAGTAGAGCTATGTATTACTTCAAAGAGTTATCAAATTCCCCACCCTACAATGAGTTCCAGTGTAGTATATACACTGTAAATGAGGAGGTGGAAACATCTAGGGTTCAAAATGTTATTAATGACATAGTAAATGCACTCCTATCCTTAAAAACCATGCAAAGCATAAGGTAGGAATGTTTCTCAACTACTTATCTATGTAATAAATTTGTCTTTACTTCCTGAAGATAAAATAGTTGAAAAGATTGACTTTGAGGCCTTTTTCTATTTTTAAAATAACTGTCTGACAGGTTTTTTAAGATATCTTTTTGTGTAATAACTCCCAATTTTCCCTTTGAGGTATAAAGTAAGTGAAAGGTGTCATTTTTGACTTATCAAGTGAATAACTGCCCCTTTGATGTATTAGAGGCTATCTTTAAGCCTATTTTGCCTTGATTTCATCATAAAACTATGTTTTAAGGCTCTTTTAGCCTTGATCTGCTAATTTAAACTTTTAACAGTTATGTCTGTCTCTTTATACCTTGATACTTTGTTTTGAATCTGATTTTGTGTTTTTTAGGCTGATCATGCCTTCTTCGGTCCTCAATTTTTCCTTTTGCTGAATGTATCCACCTTTAAACTGTGCTTTATCCTTAAAATTGTAAGATTAAACTTTTAATCCTTCAATCTTCTGCCTCAACCCTTTTCACTGTGACTATTCACTGGCTTTCCCTTTAATCCACTGTTTTTAGCCTTTAACCCCTTTCAGAACTGCTTCAAAGCTTTCTCAGTTTGCATTTAGCTATGTATTCGTCTTTTAATCACCAGATTAAGCTCTTAATCCATGTTTCTTTGGCATTTCTTCCTATTTTACTGATTTTTCCTTTGTTTTGTTGTGTGCAAGGTCTCTTCTAGTGTGCCAAGGGTTTGATTGTATAACCCGTGCTTATAAGTACTGATCAAGCCATGAAATGAAAACATGGTAGTCACTTTATTTGTTACTTGGCCTCTGTTTGGACTGTGAAAGTCATTACCTTCTGGCCCGGCCTTTTATGGACTGTGGGAGGGTTTTTGGCCCTTAAAACTATCATAGAACCTGTAAAAACCAATAAACACATTATATAATCCTGCGGGGTTGGAAAAACTATGTGCATATGCTGAGGAGTGGCAGAGGAGTAGTGGAGGAATGTTGTAGAGGGGGAAAACGAAGAAAACCGCGAAAAAAGGGTTTTAAAATGGAGTTGGGCACGAAAAAATGGGCAAAAGTGGTTTTGAAAAGCACCAGTGGTTTTCACGCGATAAACGGGTGGTAAGCTATTTTTTGTAAAATGAACGCGATCGAATCATTTCGTGACATGCGTCCTTTACGAAACCAGTGGCTTCGCATGGAAATGAGGTGTTAAACCTCCTGAGGAAAATGCGCGTGATATGCGCTCCTAACCGTTGGATGAGGGGGGGGCAGATCCGACGATGCAGAGAGGAGCGCGATGGAAAGGTGCATAGGTGGGAGCTTAGTGGGAGACAAGTGTCAAGAGGGGATTGGGTAGGAGGTTAAATAGTGGGTGGTAGGCCCCAGTAGGGTGGAAAGAAAAGCAACCAAGAAAAGGAGGAAGATGTGGTCTGATGGAGGGATAAAGGACCAAGGGCTAAGGAAACAGGGGCTGATCGCATTGGAAGGGAACAAAGGAATGGGGGAGGAAATGAAATAAGGGCCGATGCGATGGGGGCTATATTTTAGGGCAAGGTTATGGTCCCATGGAGGAACGAGTGACCAGGGGCCAAAGGTAAAGAAACTAATCGCATTGGCAGGGGAAGGAGAAGCGATGTGACAGAAAAGTATAACAGCGCTGATGCGATTACAATAAGAATGGCCGATGCGATTAAAATAAGAATGGCTGATGCGATTAAAATCACCGATGCAATAAGCGCTGACTGTTGGATCAAAACCTGATCGACGGTGGAGATCATGTCGTGGCATCGCATCGGAGGGGAAGAGGGAGCGTTTGTGATAAAAAGTGAACATGCCGATAAGCGATGGCGTGATAACGGATTAAGCCTTTAGGGTGAGGTTTCTAGGCCTCGGTTTTGCTGTAGAAAGAAAGAAGGGGGCTTAAGTGGAAAGAGCTTAAAGCCTTAAAGGAGAAGAAAGGATCTTGTGAAGGTTTTTATGTGTTTTTTGTGGGTTTTTCAAGTTCTGATAGTTAAAAGGGAGGTTTTTAAATGATAAAAAAGGATTTTTATGAGTTTTAAAAGACATTTTTGAAGGTTTCTTAGGATAATGAAGGTAAAATGAGAAGGATAAAGGGGGATTCTTTAGGGGGAAATGGAGGATAAATAGGATGGAAAAATGAGTGAAGATGAGCTTAGAAAATGATGGAAAATGGTCTGAAAAACAACTTCCTTGGAACAACAAGCTTAATTGGTGGATTCATTGAAGGGAACAACTGCATAGGGAACAACAATGCTAAGGAACAACAGGCTTCAAGAATGAGCAATTTTCTATGAAAATAATCTCTTGAAGGCTCAAGACCTATTTTAGCCATCATTTGCTGTGACAAAAATTACTGATGGCTAACAGGATGAAATGCCAATAAATCCACAGGTGATATTGCAAGAATTTTACAAATGGGATATTGAATTTTTTGGACTTATCAATCCACTAGGAAAGAAGACTAACATGAGATACATAATCACTGAAACTAATTACTTGACAAGGTGGGCCGAGGCACAATGAGTGAAGGATTGCAGGGAAGATACCGCCCTGAAGTTCATATTTGAACATATTTTGTCCAGATTTGGGTGTCCAAAGATATTAATGAGTGACCGGGGTTCATGTTTCTTGAATAATAATATTGAGGTGCTGACAGAAGATTTTTAAGTACAACATCAGAAAAGTACTCCATATCATCCTCAGGCAAATGGGACAATCGAAGTTTCAATAATATTATGAAGAATGCACTTAGAAAAGTGTGCAATTGTTGGGCATGGCCCAACTTGGTCCAATTTTGTGTCAAAGAATTTGCATTTTGAGGAAGAGAAGTGCATGGTACAACAAATATGAATCTACCGTGCAGATTTTAGGGGCTTTGGGGCGGGTTGAAGCCCCTCTTTTTGTAAAGGGTTTGATTTTATTTTTTAGTTTTTGTCTTCCCATGGTATGTGGACCATGGTATTGTGTATATGTAAAGGCTATATAAAGAAATATAATGTCAAGTCAAAGTGATATCTTGTATTATTGATGAGAATGAACTATTGAATACATGTTTTTAATTCTCTTTGGGTCTTAAGGGAAGGCTCCATAACTGTGGGCGCGGAGGCCTTGAAGAGTCTGCAACTTTATGCATAGAAAAGCTGTAGTTGTGTGCACAGATCAGATAAATTTTGTATTGAAGAAGAATTATTATAATAAAATAAGAAGATGATTTGAGTATCTCTGTGTTTACATGTGTAAATCTTCTTATTATCTATATTGTGAATTTATTTGTATGCTTTCTGTTATTTTTTGATGATAGAGGCGCAATGCGCACTAGTATTATTTGATTAATGAAGCATAGATTGGCATATATTGTTAAGTAAATGAATGCATAAACACAGTTCATAATAAGCATAATATATAACTTTAGTAGTAGATCCACATCCTATTGTCCCTCTGGATGAAGAAACCTAGTTCTAACACCCCCCAATATTGCTTGGTGTGAGACTACGATCTGCACTGCAGGTCATTGCCAAAAGGGTCGATAATAAAGCATTTTGTTGGTGCAAAGTTAACTTCGAACCTGTGTCAAAGCCCCTCCAAGCCAAAAAATGGTTCCATTTCTGGGACTGGGATTTGATTGAGGAATATGTGGATGTCGCATCCAACAAGGAAGGAAATCCAAGACTGAGTAGATAAGAAGGAGCGGGATTTTTCAACGCAAGAAAAAAAATCAGCGATTATTGACTGAATCTTGGTTACAAAGATATATTTTTACAGAAAAACACGATATTTCATTCTCAGCATTCAAAAATGAGCTACATGAATGGTCATCGAGGATGACTGAGAATAAGACCTAATTTAAGAATGATGAGCCTACTCTCTGGAGCCTTGAATTGATATGACGACTCAAGGATACCGATAACAAGATCTCAAGAGTTGTTGATTTATGGATTGATAAAATCCTGGGAGAATTTATTACTGAGTTCACTATAGACACATGTGTATCCTACAACAAAGCCAAAAAAATAATTTTCAAGGGTCCACGAGGTAAGTACTTGAATTATTTAAAGTTGCAGATTAACATTCTTTTATGTGAAAAGGGTGTGCTGTGGATGCAATCAGATTAATTTTTGGAAGAAGTAAGTCTACATCGATGCGAAGTGGAAAGAGATACAGATTATATCATGAAAATTTCATTGAGACTAATTACAGTCCATTATTGAGTGAATCTGAAAGAAAAGAAGGACGAAGTAACCCCGCAACCCCTAGAGGTGTGTAGCAATTAGGAAATGAGAATAATCAGGGCACCTTTGGGATTGCCCATCCCTCTACTCCCCTCACCCCTCATCCCCTTCCCCCTTACACACCAAGAGACATTGCTTATGAGGCCAGGATGCCTACTTTTAGAGGTCAGGGATTAGAAGATCCTGAGAAATTTTGGTTTGTCATTAAGGAAGTATGGAAAGAGCGATAAATCACCAAAGAATATATAAATAATTCACAGCGTGTCACAACACCGCAAGAAATAGAGTTGACATGGCATATACAGTATTCTACAATGAATCAGGCTACCACATTGGATGATACAAAGAAAGCATTGAATGCAGAATTTAATAATCCAAAGTCATAGTCACAATATATTACTGAGTTAAAGGAGATGAAACAAGCGACAAATGAATATGTTTGTGAATTATATCAACGGTTCAAGATGCTAATGGGACAAGTGAACTTCATAGCTCTGGAGGAACAACATAAGGAGTGGTTCATAGATGCGTTATTGCAACATATCAGGTTACCGTTGACACAACATAAGATATCAAAAAAAGCCGAAGCCCTCAAGATCGAAATGAAGGTGGAGGCTTTGCCAGTAGAAGATACCCATATAGTGATGCAGCAGATCCAGAGCCAATTAGCTACATTTCATTTGGAGTTTGTAAGATCTGAGGAAAGGAAAGGAAGTTAGGCCAGAAATTCGATCAGAAGTATGGTGCATAAAATGTAAAGTAGAAGCCCATTATAAGGACCAAGTCCCTGTGTTCAGAGAATACCTCAATAGTAGAGCACATAATCCATTGAACCTAGGATCAATCGTATGATGTGACTTATGTAATATTACAGGTAAAAATCGCACGAAAGAGTGTTATTTGTTGAAAAATTATGTGCAGACCCCTAAGCAGTTGTTCTGTAACTTTTTTACATAAGTGTGGCATGATGAGAAGAGTTTTCGCAGTTATGATTTAATGATGGAGAATACTGTGAGAGATTATAGAATCCAAGTTGAAGAACGTGCACATGAGTATCAAGGTCAACATGCAGGTCGAGGAGGATTCCAAGGATGATAAGGAGGAGGAGAAGGAGGCACTAGTCGAGGACATGACCATCTTATTTGTTACAATTACGGAGAAGTAAGAAACTTTGCGAGGGACTGTCAGAATCCAAACTCAACATGTAAGTATTGTAAATCTTTAGATCATGTGATAGAAAAATGTGTTATCCTTATGACGAATATGGAGGAGAAAAGAAACCAGCAGCCCACACGAAACTTGCAGATGATGACCATTGAACCAAGGGAAGATGACCCATGCATTAACATAGTAACAGGAAGTGGCGTAGTAATAGGAGACGATAAAGTCGAAGGAAAGAAGCCGATAGAAGATACATGGGTTAGGAAGACCACAAAAAATGCCCCTGGTTTCAATATGCAAAGGGAAAAAGAGACATTCATGGAGGCGAAGAGAAGTTTCATGGATCCCAGAGTTTCGACATTGAATATTGATTTGAAAATGGGTGGATAACTTGTTATGCTTTTCAAGCACCTCCCACTTAGTTAAAAAAATTAATATCTAGCTTATTCTTGACTGTGCGGAATTGAATTATTGATTCAGGTGTATGTTTTTTTTACTGTTTAAGTGATTTAAGAAAATTTGGTTTTGCTGATATTAAGCATATACAGCAACCATAAAGTGTAGAAAATAAGCATCAACACATAACATCAAATTTAGTAAAGGAGTTCACTCGAATATCGTGGGCTACGTCTACTTGAGCTATTGTCAATTAACTTGGCTCTTTGGGATTATGATGGAAAATATATTTTACAAGTAAACTACTCAATTATAATGGTTATTTGGACTATACCATTGGGTTTAAAATACCATCATACCCCTGGAATGGCTATAATCTCGCTGAAAATAGGACTACGCTTCCTTTGACTTGACTTCTTCTGTCGATGCCCTTAAGCTTCCCTGAGCTTCTCTTTGGCACAAACTCCATGAAAGTACTTTTATGTCCCTGAAACCCCACCTACTTTCTACAACATATATCATACACCCAAAAAAAACTGTTCATTTGCTCCAAATGAACACTGGCTTCCCAAACTAGGCCTCCATCCACTGTTGGCCCTAGGCTGCCCAAAACTTCCTTGTGGCTTATCAACCTTCAGAAGTCTCCAAATCAATTTTAAAATCACTTCAATGGATTAAAAATGTCCAAAATATTCATAATAGACTATTCACTTACTGAAATTGGCTTCCAGCTGCTCCGGTTATGCCTTTAACACTTGGTGGCACCCCTGGCTCTAGGTTCACTAAAAATTTCTCTGAAGAATCTCAGCCTTCAAAAGTCTTCAAAAGTTTCTGAAAATACTTCCATTGGATTCATAAGGTTCAAAATATTCAGAATAAACTACTGGTTTGCTGATAATGGATACTGGCTGCTCTAGATAGGTCTCATTCTCCTGCTGGCACCTGATGGCCCTTGGAAATTATCTAAAGAATCTCAGCCTTCAAAAGTACTCTATTGGCTCTGAAAAACTCACCATTAGTTCCATAATGTCTGAAGCATCAAAAATTGACTATTGGTGTACTAATAAAGGCCTCTAGCTACCCTGGTTAAGCCTCATTCATTTGCTGGCCCCTGGTGGCCTTCGTGGCCCCTAGAACTTCTCTAAACAAAAATCACGCTCAAAAGTTCTCTAATGGCTCTGAAAACCTCACCAATGAGTGTCCAAGAAATTTGAAATTAACTTATCACACTCTTAGAATAGTCGAATCCTGCTCAAGCTAGAGTATCATCAATTTTGTCCGGTAACCCATAAAATAACTCCATTAAATGTGTAGGAACTGTAGTTAAACTCCAAAAATAACATCATCGCCCTAAATTTTGGGCGAGCTCCAAATGCTCTGCCATTTCTAAAAGTTACGATAAATATAACCATTGGGGTGGCCACATGCACCCCAAACCCCACGGTATTCGTTGGCGGTTAGCGTAACAGAAGGCAGAAACCATTGGTACTATGCCATGTGAACATGCAATTTATGGCAGCTTGGCGGTTAGGGGCTTAAGCCCTTGGGCTGGGGTCACGGGCTGGGGGCCACGTGGGGAGCGATGGCCCCTCCAGACCCCCAAATGCGAAACCTTTATAATTTAAAAAAAACCCGATGACTATAATGGTTAAGAATCACTGGTAGAGCGAGCAGTTAAGCTGTGTGTGTGTGCGCTCGGAGGTCTCGGGGTCGACTCCGGGGACACAAACCAAAATTTTATCACGCAGTCCCGAGGACACGTGGCAGCCTCAGGGCTGGCCACATGTCACCCTCTCATCGGTTGTTCAAAAAACACGTACAATCCATTGTCAAATAGGATCGCACCACTTGTCATCCTGTAACTGGCCCGAGAAGGAATATTCTAGGGAATATTTTGAAGAATATTCCAGGAATATTCCCTAAAATATTCTCTTTTTTTTTTACTTTTCAAAAACCTAGTCAACCCTAGTCAAATGTCAAAAATTGCAGTTTACTAGAGTTTTCAAATCGCGATAACTTCATACAGTGTTGGTTTTTCGAACAGTTCGCGACACAAGAATCAAGAAGACGAGGTATATCTGATCGCTCAGGTTCGACACTCTTCTGAACAATTTGAAATTTGAGCTATCACTTAGGTCCTTGATCCAAATCTTAGCACTCGTCTCCATTATGAATCTTTTGGACCCAAAAAGACTGATTACCTATTCAAGAGATGAGAGTACAAGACCCTCACATTTCCAGCTTCTGTACACCTTGCCTTGCTTGGCTTAGTGCCTTTGAGCCCCAAACACCAAGGTAGTCAACACTTCCCTTCTTGAATGCTCTTGTCCTTCTATAAAGAACTGTGTCTTCCTGGCTCATCCATAAATTTATGGCGAGAAATTTATAGAAGGTATCTGAACATCATTTCCTTGATCATCAATCAAAGGTGGCTTAAACAAATGTAACTTTCCAATAGAAATTCATACATGACTGAAATTTGCATATGTACAAACAAATGAATGTATGCCTTACTGGGTTAAGAAGTCAAACCACTACTTACCAAGCCACTTCCATTGCAATTTTTGCTACTGAAAATATTCTTCATGTGAAACATCTGTTCTCACATCAATGATGGAATCTTTGGTTCCAATTTCTCCACTCTTTTTATCCTCTTGCTTCAAATGCTTGGGATGATTGGTTGGATGCAATGTCCAACATTGGGCAGTAAAATGACCCTTTCTCTAGCAATATGTGCAAGTATTTTGCACCTTTTTCTCAAGTTTCCTTTGCTTCGTCTGTTTCCTATATGCCTTCATCCTCTTCCAACATTTTAAAACTTCATGGTTACACAGACCACAATAGGAACATCAACTCTTTCTTCCTTTCACACATGCATATTTTCCATGCTTAACAAAAAAATAATCAGCTTGACTATGGGAAGAATTATACCTCACATGTTGCTTTGCATGTCCATCTTTTTTACCTTCTTGAGGAGATGAGCTTGTATAGGTTCCAGCTGTCTTTTGAAGACTAACATCAGTGTTCATGTCTTGATAGCTGTCACAACTCTCTTGCTCACCATAAGCTGCAAGTCTACAAAAATTTTGCTGCAACATAGGCTTCAAACAATGGCAATCAACTCGAAAACAAACTTGACATGTTTGTGGTTTAGAACTTGTAACAAAATTTCTTTTTGAATTTGTCTCAAATGCATTCATGGCTGTAGAGCTTTCGCCATAAGATTGAACATAGCCTAGACCAAAATTCTTAGTCATTTCCTCAACCAAAATAGGATCAATCATGCCTTGTGCATGTTTTCTTAGACCCTTGCCTTCATAGCCCATTTTTAACATCAACTTGGACCCTATACCTCTAGTTTTATTTTCAAATGAACCTACACATCTATTTGAAGAGGAATTTGAAGACAAATTTGAGTGATTTACCTCTGCTTCACGCATGAGTTTGGTTAAGGCCTCTTAGGCTTGATGGAGCTGCATCTCCATCTATTGCATTATTTGACGAAGTCCTTCTTTATCTTGCTTGATAGCAACCAGTTTTTCATGAAGTCTAGTGCTTTCTCTTCCATCTTAATATAGAATTTACACCATATCCTTCAGGATTTAGAAGTCTTGCTTCATCTCTTCATCGAAGAATCTTGTGAAGGAGGAGGATTTTGAAACCCCACTTGAAGAAGTTGCCATTATTATGTCAATGAACTAAAGAACTTCAACAAAAATTCACAAAGATTTCAAAAAATAATTGAAAAAGCTTCTTGGCAATATGGCTTTAGTCTCAAGCTCTTTTCTGTAGCTTGTATCTCTTCTTCAAGCAGGCTCTTTTGCAAACAATCTTCAAGAGCTTCTTAACAAACAATCTTCAAGAGCTTCTTAACAAACAATCCCTCTTGTTCTTCAAGGGTTGCCTTGATGTCATGTGGGTAAGGAGAATGCTTTCAACCTTCTTCCTTCTTTCCCTCTTTTGGACTTAGCTAATAGTAGCTTTCCTTCACCTTTAGCAAACTCAAACTTGTAAGCATCAGTCAATTTGCAAATAGTAAAATTCTTTGCACTGTTAAACACCTTTCAAGTCAAACAAGAAATCTAGTGCTCTGTCAATCAATCAACCTAGTGCTTTGTCAATCAAGCAACCTAGTGCTCTATTGGCTTGAGGGATCCTGATTGAGGTTCGGAGGTTAAGGTTTTCCAACAAATCCCTATAATGCTGGCCCTTTCGGCAGTGAATTGATTGCATAGGCCAAAGTCTCACCTGAAGCAGTATGGGAGGGTGCTGGAACTAGGTTTCTGCACCTTGAGAGAGAGTAGGTAAGTCAAGTAGATCTGCGTTCCCATCTTATCGAGCTCACCTTTAACGGATCTAGTTACAGACTTATCTAACAAAGAACATATATAATAGCTACCTTTGCATCCACGTGCGTAATATCAATCTACCAACACAACATCTATAATCACAACAATTAACATATCATAGAATCATATAACAAAAATAAAGATACTTTCGTAGCTAACAAAAAGATACTTTCACAGCTTAATCATACAACCCAAGTTCACATAAATCATAACAAAACATATCTAGATAATATCAACTATGAACAATACTTCACATATATATATTAATACCAATATCTTCTTACAATCCAAAAATACCGTCTGCGTACACAGCCAACAGGGTCCGCACACAACAGGACTAAGGAGCTCTGCGCACACAGCCAGCAGGAGTCCTTCCCCAACAACCCAACAACAGATCTAACAATTTGTGCTTAACATCAATCTCAATTCTTTCATACCTTAGAATTAAAAAGGTTCATCTATTTATACTGATTTAGCCTACGCATCCAATGGTCCACAAACCATGGTTTGCGGACTCTTGGTCTACCCATGACCAATTACAATGCCTTCGGGGCTTTGACCCACCCAAAAACCCCCGTGCTAGACTAAATAATACAAAAATATACAAAAATGGACAAAATTCACAGCTTTTTAGGAGACCCTGCTCCAACAGTCCCCCAAAAAAATCTTGTGACTCATCCCGAGTCACTGTGAGGGTGGGTCTCCACCTGCACCCGCAGAAGTTTGATCGCGTCAACCAAGGGAAGCAGCACACCTTCACTCTGTGTTGCAACATTTTGCACAATATCAACCAATTTCTGTGAAATCTGACCTTTTGTTGCGGCTGTGATACTCTTTAGAGTTTGATTTAGCTTCTTAACAACAATGTCAACATCCTGTGAGAGCTTGAGGGCTTCGTCAGCCCAAGGCTTCAAGCTATCACCAAGAACCTTCTTCTTATGTCGAAGCTCATCCATATCATTTTGGAGGGTGTGGCTGTTTTGCAGCCGTGCCAAGCACTGAACAGGAATCAAAGTGGGCAGGGTGGCTTCTATCTATTCGAACTCTGCTTTCTTCTGTCGCAGGTCCTGGTTTATTTTCTATAGGATTGGGTCGCGCTGGACCTTGGTCCATATCTGCATGGCTGTTTCCATTAGTTGGCCACCCTATGCTATCTGTTTGATAGTGACGTTTGTAGCTGCGGTAACCAATGCAGCTCGCTGGGCCCGCACCTCCAGAGGCGTTTCAAGCTGCAACTTAGCCTTTAGATCCACGATTTGCTACTCCATTTGTGTCTTGACCAACTTAACTTCTGTCTGAGAAGCCTTCAATGCTGTGACCAACCCTTCAATCTTAGGCTAGGGGGTGGCTGTGGCTTGAATTTTTGCTAGAACATCTGCGCAGAGTTGGTGAATCAAGTTTTTGATCTCGGTTTGCTTCGCGGTGGTGAGGCACACTTCAACATTCTTTGCATCAATTGTCTGTTCAGCCACACCGAGCTGTTGGTGCACTTGTTGGTCCCGATGGTGAATTTCCTAAAATAAGGAGGTGTGGGGACCTTGCAATGCCTCATGTCGTAGCTTTGCTAAATTTAGTTGGACGTCAGTGCTGGCCTAGACTTGCATTCCCAAGTCGGGTGGACTGATCTCAAGGGCTGTGCCTAGTACAGGACATAGGCAACTTTATTCTATAACTAGCGTTGCACTACTAGTTGCCGAGGGCGTGCGTACCTGAATCAAACTGGTCTGTAGCATGTCTATTTTGAACTGGAGGGCATGGAGCTCGACCTAAAGGGCGTGGATCATAGCTTTCTGCTATTCTTCTAAGGCTAACCATTGATATTTTGTGGACAAAGTGACTGCGTCAATAATCTGTTCGAGGTCCCCGTCGGTCAGCGTGACTGTCTCATCTCGTTCCGTCCGCTGCGAGCACTGCTTCTTCCAGGGTCCTTTGACAAACTCACTTCTTCGCTTCGTGCCTCGGGGGGAGGTAGGTGCTGCATTCAATCCTTCTTTTCCCAGGTCTAGCGGTGAATTGGGCTGAGTCTATGCTTCTGCGTCCTTCTTAGGGGTCGTTTTTGCTGCACATCCTTTTGTGCTTTGGTGCCCGTGTTCTTCTCGGTGCTCTTACTCACACCCCTGGTATCCTTGATGACGAGAGGTGGAATTACTTTTGATGTGCTAGTTCCTTCGATGCCCCTTGCACCAGTTTTGAAGCAGATCTTCCAGCTAGGAGTCCATAGCACAATGACGTTGTCAATTTCGTCATCTACCACCATGTAGAGGAGCGTAGTCCAGGCTTTATCCTTGTTTTATCTGATCTAGATGTTGTGCATGGTGATCTGGAATGCTGCAATGCCCTTGTATCTGTCATACATAGCAGGGGACAATCGTGGTCAGGAATTAATGGTTGCGGCCAAGCTACTCTGGAAGAGGACCCATAACACTTGGTTGTCCTCGAGACGCTGCGGATCCTTAGAATCCCATAAGTGCGCATAACGAGCCCCTTCGCACATGTCCGGGGTAAGCTCAGGGAGGACTGACTCCGCAGGGGCTTCCCAGGCAACCAACGCTATGAGGAATAGTAATCAGGAATAAAAAAAGGCTTGGCCCCTCCTCCTGGTACTCTTGGACATTAGCCAGAAACTCATCGCACAAATATTGGGCCCAGTTAAAGCATACCCCCTTCCCGCATCGGCCTGCTAACTGAATTACGTATGCGGGGACAGAGGTTACCTGACATTTTCGCATCATCTTGCATGCCAACAACATGATGCCCAACTACGTGCCTTTGTCGTTGATGGACTTGATTATAAGACCCTGAGTATTTCTCTCCACATGGTAGGTTTTGTGCATATACTCAACAGTTTTTGCCTCATACTTTTGGCCCACATGCCCTAGAGGGTTCGGTTTGTTTATGGGAAGGCCAGTGATCCTATGAACCAATGCAGCATCGATGGCGATCCTGTCCTGGATCCACTGGTAGCCATCATCAATTAGGGCAAGCAATTGTCGGGCTAGCCGATCCGTGACGTTGTAGTGACCAAAGTGTTGCATCTGTAGCAGGTTCAGGAGCCCAGACCCGGCCAATCCATGCACCTAGTGCTAGGGAACAATTTTGATCCCATCGTTTGCCTGAATCGTGTCAAGGTATAACTCAGGAACCAGCTTAGGGAAGGCCTCCAAACTGGCTAAGTCGTGATCATCAAATTTTATCTCGTGAAGCTTCCCAACAGGTCACCAATGACAGGGACCTCTCCTAGGGTTAGCGGCATTTGTAGATAAGTGATCAGGCCGTCGAGGTTCTTCGGCGTGCATGTCGAGGGCCTGCGTGGCTGGATGAAGGGAGCTAGCCAATTGATCGAGTCTGCAGGCTGGGCCTCCTCGTGAGTAGCACACGCTTGGGGCGTCGCCCTCATGGATTTTACGTTACGCAGGGAAGTTCAGGGCTTCCCTCTAGCCCATTTCATAGGTTTCCCAGAGCCTTCTTCCTATTCCTTTCCCTTCTTTGTGATTGGTGTGGAGCAAACTTCTTTAGCCTCGGACTCAATCTCCACCACTTCCTCAGATCCTTGTTCCACCGAGGCCACTAGTTCCGAAGTTTCAGCAGGATTCGTGGCTGTCATCCTGGTGTGAAAGAAAAACTTGGGATTGCTAATATGAGAGGGAGTAGGTTGCTCAGACATGAAAGAGACACTGTAGGCACAAGACAAATTCAGCAAGGACAAACATGCCAAGTACAAGTTATTCAAGCGATACGGAACCCTTGTCTGATCTAGCCTTCCTGTTTTATAACTTTGGAACTCGCCCAACAATAGGGTAAACTTCACTTGGAACTTACCATCAAGTAAATGGTAAAAAATATCCCGACATCGCCTCATTAAATGCGAGCCGCCTGCTCCTTCCAATGGTGTTTTTTTTCTTTTTACTCGATTTGACTATTCCAACGACTAGTTTTTGTACCCTTGGTGCGCTCAGTGTACCTCTGCGCTCGCAACACACCCCTGCGCTTTAAGCATACCTCCTGCGCTCCCAGCGCATCTCTCCAGTCTTGTAAATTTGTGGCCACTTCCTGCGCGTACTGTGGTCCTATCCGGACTTACCATCCTTGGTGGGCATATCCTGCCCTATACAGCTACTCTGGCCATATAGTCATTTGATATAATATGATTTGAACCGACTACCATTGACATAGATTGGTAGCATATCGCTGTGCAAGGTAGCGAGCCTAACAAATCCACCATCCATGATTTCCTTAACTGTGTAGGGACCAAGCCAGTGCTGTCGGAACTTCCCTAGGTGTTTCACAAACTGGCTATCATATAAGAGGACCAATTCGCCCTCCACGAATGTCTTTTGGAAAATATGTCGATCATGCCATGCCTTATCGCGAGCCTTTTGAACTTGCAGATGGAAATTAGCAATAAACCGATCTTCCTCCAAAACCATAAGCTACGCCAAATGTTTCTCCATGATGTCAAGCTCTACCTAGGCCATGATGCGTAGACTAGGAACAATGTATTCCATGGGCACGATGGCCTCCTTGCCATAGACCATCTTGAATGGTGTTTTTCTTGTTAGCTTCTTGTAGGTTGTTTAATAGGCCCAAAGAAAAAATGGGATGCACACATCCCAATTGCTGCGATCGGTGTTACAGACCTTAGTTAGTGCTTGCTCTAAGATTTTTTTAAAAGCTTCTACTACTGAATTTTCCTATGGATGATATCAGGTTCTTTTCGCATGATGGATCTGAAATTCTTTCGTTAAGGCCTGTATGGTTTCATTGACAAAGTGCGTACCTCTATCTCTAATCAGGATTTTCAGACATCCAAATCTGGTTAGAATCTGCTCAAAAATGAAGTGTGCAGTGGTATCTGCAGTGTAGTCCCTTACTGCTTGTGCCTCAGCCCACCTAGTTACATAATCAGTAGTAGTTATAATGTAATGCGCAACTGTCTTCTTTCTAGGTGGGTTGATAGGTCCTACGAAATTGATGGCACACTTTTCAAATTCTTGCAGGGCCATTTGCGGTTGGAGGGGCATTTCATCCCTACGGGACGGCCTTCCGATGCATTGGCATGTATCGCACACCTTACAATAGTCATGAGAGTCACTATGCAAGGTAGGCTACCATAATCCAGCTCTTAAGACTTTCCACACTGTGGCGTTCCCTACATAGTGACCTCCTGCCACCCCATCGTAGGCTTCTACCAAGATAGCATGTTGCTCATGTTCCAAAACGTACCTTCGGTGCACTTCATCTGCTCCCATATTATAGAGGTGACCTGCGATGATGGTAAAATCCACAGCACGGGTTACCAATTCTTTGTTCTATTGCACCAAATACCCCGCAGGTGTCATGCCTGTAGTCAGGAACTGAATAATGTGAGCGAAGTGCATGTCGAATATCTTAATAGCAAACAGTTGCACATCAGGCAATCCTTCCTCCAGGTTAGTCAGTTCCTCACTAGTCTCAATCTAGGACAAGTGATCAGGTCCAACATTCAACTGCCCTAGCTTGAAAATTATTTCAAATTCATACTCCTGGAATAATAGAAGCCATTGAGAGATTTCGCCCCCAACACAGGCTTATTCACCAGGTACTTCAAAGCCGAATGATCGGTAAAAATTTTGAAGTGTCCCCCTAACAAGTAATGCCGATACCTCTGTAATGCATAGACCATGGCCAATCCCTCCCATTCCATGGTGGCATAGTTGCGCTCCAGTTGCGAGAGTTTTCGACTAGCGAATGCAATTGGGTGATCAATGTCTCCCTCACCAGGCTGCATAAGGAGTGCTCCTAGGGCGATTCTAGAAGAATCAACGTGAACATGAAATACCTTCGCCCAATCAGGGAAAATAAGGATAGGCATAGAGACCATCTCTACCTTGAGTAGCTCGAAGCTGTTTTGGCACTCATCATCCCAAAAGAATGAAACATCCTTCTTAAGCAGTTTTTCCAGAGGGGCTGTGATCAATGTGTATCCCTGAATGAAATTTTTGTACTAGCTCGTATGTCCGAGGATCGAACATATTTGCTTCTGAGTCGTAGGGACTGCCAGATTGATGATCACCACAGCTTCCATAGGGTCCACCATTAGCCCTTGTCGGCAAACTATATGTCCGAGCAAGATTCCGAAGGGCACACAGAAGATACATTTCTTGATATTCATGGAAATCTGGTGCTTTCGACAGGCATCCAACATCATGCGCAGGTTCGAAACATGTGTCTTTACTAAGCCAAAGACAGTCCAATCATCAAAGTACACCTCCAAAAATGTATGAATGAACTCTGCGACTACTACCCGTGGGAAGATGGCAGGAGTATTTTTAAGCCCAAATGGCATGACCCTATATTGAAAGGATCCCCATTAAGTGGGAAATGTAGTTTTGTTGTGATATTCAGGTGCGATTCTGATCTGATGGTACCCTGAGAACCCATCAGTGAATGAATACGCCTCCTGGACTCCTACGCTATCTAGGATCTCATCGGAGAACGATGTTGGAAAGGGATCATGTATGCATGCATCATTCAACTTGCGCAGATCCACGCAGATGCATATTTCCCCCTTTGTCTTCTTTCCCTGAACCACCATAGGACTCACCCAGTCTAATTGTTCGACTGGTTTGATGATACCCATAGTGAGCATTTTATCGATTTCTTCCCTAACCTTCTTCTTATACTTACGGTTCAGCTGATAAGGCCGCTGCTTTACAGGTTGCGCATTTGGCTTTAGTGTGATGCGCATAACCCCTAAGTCCCTCGTGATCCCCTTAAGCTTTGAAATTTTTTTTGGAAATAAGTCTTGAAACTCCGTGAGTAGTTCTGAAATCATGCCTACTGTCTCATCATCCTAGCAATACCCAATTTTATCTAGCTTGGGTTTCTTTTTCGTACCGATGATAAATTCTTGCAACTTCAGAGGTTTCGTAACATCCTCAGTGTGTAACAGAGGTCCTACAACCCCGCGTTTCCCCTCTACTTTTAGGATCGAAACATTGTGTGGATGTTCATCACATTCTTCTATGATGATATTGCGGTAGTTCACAATATCCTGCATCTATGTTTCCCATGTGGGTACTTCCCATGTTGCGTAGGGGCTGGATTCACCAAATACAAAGGTATCGATATCCTACAGAGCTTCGTTAAGTGCCTCCTATCCTCATGTTAACCCGAATGTCCCCAAAAATTTGCCTTTTAAGGTTTCACAATGGTAGGTGCAGTGATGTAGCTCCGCATCTAAGTACCATGCGATGGAAATTGGTCCCAAGGCATGAATAAACAAGTGAACCCATTCCTCTGTAGTGCGATCCCACCAATTCTCCATCCAGGTGAAAACAATTTTGCGCGGATCCCCTTGGCCAAGAAATATCTTGACACGCACGTCGGTCGGAGGCTCAAATCATAGGATAATCATATCCCGACATTCCTTCCAATCCTTGAGTGCCCCCTTATGCGTGTCCCACCATCTTGCAGGTGTTTCGTGCAGAGCTAGGTTAAGGGCCCATAGCCTCCGTTGTCTTGGAACCTCAGCTTTAAAGGTCTGCAAAAATTATTTTATACTACCAGAACCATAAAATTAGGGTAGTTCTCTTACCTCTGAGGATATTCAGCGGAAGTCTCTTGTGATTCGTAGGCAGTGCAGCGTAGAGACATCATGCAGCTGGTTTTGCCAATTTTCCATTTCTTCGTCAGAGTCAGAAAAGCATTCGCTATCCCTTTCCCAGAAAAGAACACCTTCGGCCGTAGGATTGATCTAGTCTTCATATTTCACAGTTAACTTATAAATTTGATCCACCTCTTCTTCTTCAAGCACTGACTCTGTATACCTTTCTCCTTCCACGGGGTCTAGTGGGACTACCACCCATGTTCCTTCACTTTCAAACACCATGCTTCTCTTTTTCAAATTGATAATACCGCCGATATCTATGGCCCAGTCCAATCCTAGGAGCGTAGGTTAGGGGTCTGCATCTTATACAATATGAATGACCTCGAAGTCAGCCCAAGCCTTAACCCCTGCGATATCTACCATGATCTTAAATAATCTCCCCAACGATATGATCTTCTACTGATTAGCCATGCGCAGCTAGATAGTGGACCATTCTAACTTAGTTTCTCCCATTCACTGCCATGTTTGCTTAGGCAGTATGTTCACATCTGAGCCTAGGTCTAGAATAACCTGATCCATCTCATAGTCACCAATCTACGCGGTTAACTGCATCTCCCTACCAATACGTCTCTTATGCTTATATAGTTTGTGTACGTCCTTAATTTCCATAGCTAGGGTTGTTGTTTCTGTGCAACAGTCTATCAAGGCTTGGAGGTTTTCTGCGGCCCTTTGGCTGCACAACAGCTTCATACATGCCTGTATGAATGGTTTTACCTCATCATCTGCTTTGAGGCTTGCAGGGTCGTGAGGAATAGGTGCGGTAGCCTTAGAAAAGTCTTGGTGAGCTACGAAATTTTTTTCTTTTTCCTTCTGTAAGTCCAAACCTTCTTGTTTAATGGCTACTTTCCGGATAAGAGGCTTCACCTCAGCTTTCTCCGTAGCCCCTCCGGTGGCCATGCCGCTGCGTGTTATAACATTAATACTTGTTCCTTCATCTCGGGGTTCCGCCTTGACCCTTTGTACATTCTATTTAGGTGTCTATTGCTTCTCCTGCATCTTGGCTATCAGGGACGGGCAATATTCAATCACATAATCCAGCTGTCTACAGTATCTATAGGATTGTCGCGTAGGGTTCGTACAATCCCATTCAAAGTGACTTATTTCCCCACAATTATAGAAAATCAGTTATCCTCTCCCCCTACTTGCGCTTCCACCTCGGCCCCCTCCACTACCCCTAGCAGGAGAGCTACCAAAACTGGAGGGGGATCGTGGTGAAGAAGGGTCCAATTGCACCCTATATAGGTTTCCTTTGTCTATCATCAGATCATAAGTTTGATAGTTCTGCGCATCATGGCCTATAGAACTGTAGAACCTGCACCATTGTTGCTTTATTTCTGGGACATATGTGGCAAGGTGGGGGCAGTGGTTGGTATCATGCAGCCCAACAACACGAAAATCTTCGCACTATAGCACCGACCCACTTAGCCTTGCAGCTTCCCTAGGATGCAACGGGCTAGGTCCCCTAGCCTACACGTAGTCTTCTAACAGAGGACAGTTATCTTTGGTGTAGCCATTCACCCTGCATCATATGCACCATCTTTCAGGGCTAGCCTCTATTCCTCACTCATTTCGCAGATTCTGGATCTCCACATGCATTGCTTCCAACTGTCCTTGTATTTTTTATACTCCTAACTGGGTATTATCCCTCGGTGCAACTTCTAGCTTCATAGCAATCTCCAAGGCCTTTTCTTGCGACTCGATGGCTTGATGACCCATTGGCACGCACAGGTGGGGTAGCAACATAACAATGAACCATTCTATGTGCCATCTGTCATCATACATAAATCCTCCTTCTCTAATCACCTTATTTAACTGTTGGCCAGCCTCCCATACAGACTCAGTCGGTCCTTGCTTGAAACCTTTTAGATCGTTCACTATCTGAGTGTAGTACTTAGGCTTCTTGAACTGCTATTTCAAGGCATTATTAATCTCTTCGATAGTCGCTTGATGGTTGATGTATCCTATATACCAATCCAAAGCTCTCCCCTCAAAGGAAAGGGATAGTTGCGCCCTTTTTACAACATCGCTGGAAACATTCTGGGCAGTCCATACCAATCCTGCGACAAACCAGAACCGATCCATTTCTCATCCCCTACGCCCTTGAACGTGGGTAGCTTCATGTGTGAGGCCATATCATCCTCTGGGGTTGGTGGAGGTGAGTTATTACCCCTATGAGGGTTCGACGGTGGCGTAGACAGAGAGCTATGTGCAGCAAAATTTCTCACTGGACTGTAGACATATCGATCTCCTTCTTGATTAGTTCTGTAGTATTTACCACTGCGCGTTGTACCCTCACTTTGATCGGAGCTCATTAACTCTATATGGCTACACAAAATGATTTTTTCACACAATAAGATCTTAATCAGTAATGGCAGAGTTTTTAGAAACTTACCCCGGAAACCCTTAAAGAATATTCGTTCCGCCTCAAAATATGACACAAATTTATCAATTGCAAATTCTATCACAAAACCTCCTATCACACTATCCACCCAGTGATCTACCGTGCGAGTGATGGTGTTATCAGTCTTTTCTAACTGCTGAATCAGCTCTGGGGTCCACTACGTGACCCGTTCGTCCTTCCAGCACTTCTGGAAATCTATGAGCCTTGCAAACCACTCCTAAAGCTCGATCACAAATGCCAAAAAGACAATTTCATAGGTTCCCGTGAAAATGTACTTATTCTTCCACTTCTCTGTGGTTAGATTTGCAGTGCGATTCTCTCTTACTGTGAATTAATGAATTTTCTTTTCGAACCACTCGTCGATCTCTTTCTTCTCAGGTCTCCAATGTGTTCTTGGAATTACTCTATCTCTCTCTCAAAATGCTCCCAGTCCCGGCAACGGAACCATTTGTTGGCTTGAGGGGTCCTAACCTAGGTTCGGAGGTTAAGGTTTGCCAAAAAACCCCTATAATACTGGCCCTTTCGGCAGTGACCTACTTGCGCACGCCAAAGTCTCACCCGAAGAAGTATGGGAGGGTGATGGAACCAGGTTTCCGCACCCCGAGAGAGAGTAGGTAAGTCAAGAAAATCTGTGTTCCCAGCTTATAGAGCTCGCCTTTAGCAGATCTAGTTACAGACTTATCTAACAGAGCAGAGATATAATAGCTACCTTTGCATCCACGTGCGTGATATCAATCTACCAACACAACAACTATAATCGCAACAATTAACATATCATAGATTCATATAACAGAAACAAATATACTTTCATAGCTAACAAACAGATACTTTCGCAACTTAATCATACAACCCAAGTTCGCATAAATCATAACAAAACAGATCGAGATAATATCAACTATCAACAGTACTTTGCATATATATATTAATACCAATATCTTCTTACAATCCCAAAATACCGCCTACGCACACAGCCAACAGGGTCCACACACAGCAGGACTAAGGAGATCCACACACACAGCCAACAGGATTCCTTCCCCAAAAACCAAACAACAGATCTAACAATTCATGCTTAACATCAATCTCAATTCTTTCCTACCTTAGACTTAAAAAGGTTCATCTATTTATATCGATTTAGCCTACGCATCCAATGGTCCACAAATTATGGTTTGCAGACTCTTGGTTTACCCATGACCCATTACAATGCCTTCGGGGCTTTGACCCACCCAAAAACCCCTGTGCTAGACTAAATAATACCAAAATATACAAAAATGGACAAAATTTGTAGCTTTTTAGGAGACCCCGCTCCAACATGCTCTGATACCACCTGATCTAAAAATGGATGGATAACTTGTTATGCTTTTCAAGCACCTCCCACTCAGTTAAACAAATTAAGGTCTAGCTTATTCTTGACTGTGCGGAATTGAATTATTGATTCAGGTGTATGTTTTTTTTAACTATTTAAGTGCTTTAAGAACATTTGTTTTTTCTGATATTAAGCATGTACAGAAACCATAAAGTGCAGCAAATAAACATCAACACATAAGAACAAATTTAATAAAAGAGTTCACCCAAATATCATGGGCTACGTCTCCTTGAGCCATTGTCAATTGACTTGTCTCTTTGAGATTATGATGGGAAATATTTTTTACAAGTAAACTACTCAACTCCAATGGTTATTTGGACTGTACGATTGGGTTTAGAATACCATCATATCCTTGTAATGGCTATAAGCTCGTGGAAAATAGAACTAGGCTTCCTTTGAATTGACTTCTTCTCTCGATGCCCTTAAGCTTCCCTAAGCTTCTCTTTGGCACAAAATCCATGAAAGTCCTTTTCTGTCCCTGAAACCTCACTGTTACATAGCAATTTATCACCGTCCCTACAATCCCCCATCCCGCACATTGGAGGGATTATTTCGTGACCTGTGAGCAGTGACATAACTTGAAAATACCTTCATGGCATTCCCCTGAACATGTACTTTCATTCCCCTGAAGACATCTCCTTGTGAAAAACCCTAAAAATATCCTTTTTGGCATTGGCGTGGGCAGCCAGTTCAGTACTCGCTCCAATGGGGGAAATCCTCCAAAGAGGGTGCGCCAATTGGCGCTCTGTCCCAGAGTCACACTCACGCCAACCTTAATAAGGAATGTTTTTTAAAAATAAATGGTGAAAGTTTCACTCCAACCAATTCCTAAACTGGTTTCTAAGTTGAGTTGGGATGTTTGGCTCCAGATCTCCATGCAGGGGAAGTGGTTTTCCACCTCTCATGGAAGCTTCCTTGAGGATAGGGCCAATCCCATGATTGTAGGGATCCCAACTCCCCTTACTCCATCTATATAAGATTGCCATTTTCCTTTGCAAGCTAATCTCCAAGAGCCTTCAAGAGCCTAAAGAATGCTGCAATAGTCCTCACAGTGTCAAATTAATAGCAAGGAGATTGACGATCGAAGAGAGAGGCTTGTCCCCATTCCTGACAAGCTTTACCGAGACGTATTCCGCTGACGACTTGCCGAAGGAGAATTCAACGTCAGAGCAAGGTTGTATTTTCCTTTGTATGAATTAATGATAAGCGACTATTGGTTATGGTTCCACTCGTGTTGTTCATTATGATCATGAGTTGTGTCTTCTCTGACTGATACATAATTGTATATATTGGATTTTACGCTTGTGTTTGTCGTGTTTCTTGCGTGCGCAGGTGTTCGACAGCGACAAGCGTGAAGGATTGTGCTCTGCCAGAGCAAGGGAACGGGAGTGCTACCTCCTCTATAAACGACAGCATTGGATTCAAGGTAAGCCTTCTTCGCAAGCTGGTTTATTGCAATTAGGGACTTGCGCCATAGCGTGTTACGATTGTTGCTAGAACCGATCTGGGCTAGTAGGGATTGCCTTTGTCCGCAGAGGGGATTTACCTCTTCAACAAATTGGCGACTCTACTGGGGATCGTCTAGCTTGTTGTTTGCTTTGTAAACTATAGAAGGAGCCCGAAGTTAGCTAGATAGCCTTCGAAACGCTCTTGCTTTGCATTAGCAAAAGTAGATGAATGCCGCTTCAGTCAATCTCCAGTCTAGTTTATGAACTGAACTGTTGGAGTACTGTCTTGTCTTTTCGGTCCATCCTTGACTTTACTTGCTTGATCAACTCTTTTGGCTAGCTCTTTTTGAGTGTTTGGCTTTTTGCTTGACTTTACCATCACTAGTCTGCTTCTTGGATTGCTCCTTTTTATTTTTTTCTTAGTAAAATCCACTAGCGCGCTTTTCAGCCTAACAGTTGCGCCCATTGGCTCAGGTTGCTAGTGTATTACCCGCGCCAATTCTGTTATGGCGCTAGTTTCAGCCTCATAGTCGCGCCAATCCTGTGAGGTACTAGGGTTTACTTTGTTTTGAGCATTCTGATCTTGATCTGGGTGTTTGGTCTTGTTTTTACGACTGCTTGAGTGTTCTGGAGCCTTATTTGACTGACTGTGACCTCCATCCTTTGGTTGTTTTCCCTTTTCCATCGATTTCACATTCTAGCCCTAGCGCATCTAGGTGCTATTGTGTCTCGAGCCTCCCTTGGGAGTTTTTGGTTTTTATCTGTTTAGTCAACCTTGTGATTGCTTCTCTGCATTCGTTTGGTGGTTGTCTATTGTTTCATTGCGCTGTTTGAGTGATTGCTTCTTCTTCATTTGAATTCCGCTTTGTCTCGCTTTGAGCCTAGATTACATGGTTCATTTGAGTCTTTGGGGATTCTCTTGGTTTTGAGGGATTGTTTTGTCAATTTGAGGTCTGATTGTGTGTTTGCATTGAGTGAAATTTGCTTATCTTTTCTCTTTTGCTATCACTTCTCAAATTTCTCTTTTCATTAGTTTTCATTTTGTTTAGTGCACTTTTCTCTTAAACGTTAAAAAAAAAAAAAATCTCTTTTGCGTCTGTTTAGTTAGTGTGAATTAAATCTTTTCTATGTTATTAGTGATTAGTAACTTTGAAAGAAAATATTTTAGTTTCCATTAGTTGCATTAGAGACATTACTGGTTGTTGTCTGATCGTTTTGTTCTTGTGTGAAAATCTCTTAACTCTCTAATAATTAGCTTTCATCGAATGAAATGATATACTGTGGCATATAGTGTGCATTTATGAGATTTTGAGACATTACATTCGCTAGGGCCTGAAAACTGAAACATAATTGAAGATAAAATTAAAATTTATTCAATTTACACTAAGGCAACATTGAAACATTAACGAAACATTTAGAAATCTAGGCTAGAGACGTGTTTCAGCGTCTTTAAACCTAGTAGTTGTCGTTCGCCTCTTAGCTTTAGACAGCACTAGTACGGACTTGTGCTCCCCGTACCATTGCGTATATAAAGGGAGACCCCACTAGGTTGCCATCCTTTATCCATAGGAATCCAAGTTTGCTGCCCTATACCCGTGATACACCGGACACAACATTCGGGGAGATTGCCTGCACGTACGTTAAGTCCTTGGTTGATTTCTCTTTCATTTTGAAACCAAGGTTTATATTGCAGTTAACGGTTATTTGGTACACCCTTTGCCTAGAATTTCAGAGTAGTCATTTTGATCTTTTCTGACTCCTTAAATTTGAAAGGATCATCAAGAGCTTGTCATTTCATGCTTGTTTCAAATCTGAAAGAGATAGAGTCACCTTTCATCCGTTTCTCGACTCTTAAAACATGAAACGGTGAAGTTTCTAAGTTTCAATGTGGTAAAATAAATCACCTACGATCACACGCCATTTTAGAGTTTGCTTGTTGGCCGTTTGATTGTGTGCCTTGGTTTTCAGCCCGTGTGCGGTTTTGTGTTATTGATGGCAACTTTTCCAGAGTTCACCAACCAAGGAATCCCCTCCGAAGGGAATCCTGGTCATTTTCCTCCTTTTGGAAATGTTGGTGCTCCTTATATGGCAATGTTGTCCCTTCCCAGGTTAATTGTTGGGTTGCCTGTTTGGTTGTTTTTGACCTCTGTGGTCCCGAATGTCTCGGGTACTGCTCAATCAGTTCCTTCGCCTGAACAACATCATGTTGATTCCAAGGTGGACCTATCCCCTTCTTTTCCTGTTTCTACGTCCTCCTCTTCTACTTCACATGGTGAAAGTCTAGATTCAAGTAACCAGGTGACTAAGAAGAAGAAGAAGAAGACAAAGAAGAAGAAGTCTGATAAGCGAGAGGCTAAAAGTGCAGCTACTGCTTCTGAAACATCTCCTCTTGATAAACCCTCCAAACCTCCACAGAAAGTCAAGTTCCCCTGCATGTTGTGCACGGGAGACCATCTTCTTCGAGACTGCCCTGGCATTCCCAAGGTGCTTGAAGCATGGTCCAACGGTCGCCCGCCGTTGCCTTTAGCTTCAGGGAGTCAGGTTGGGGGCACATCTTCAGCTGGTGCTGGTAAGGCTCCTAAGAAGCATGGTAAGATTACCAATCCCTGCAAGTTGTGTGTGGGGCACCATGCCATTCACCTTTGTCCTTATATCGATGAAGCCAAGCAAGTTTTGAACAACTCGGCTGTTTCTGTGCCGTGCCTTCTGGCTGGTTACAAATAGCTTTCTTTGAGTCCTTCACCAGTTGATACTGCGATTGGTCAAGAGTCATCCTTGGTCGATCCCACTCCCTTGGAAATTCAAATTCAGGAATCCGTCCCTGACCAACCATTGGTCGTGGGATCGGTTGAGCTGGCCCCGTCTTCGGTGCACCAAGTCTTTTCCGTTGAGAGTGGATCTCACACCCCCCATGTTCTTCTGGTTTCTTCAGGTTCTTCGGACTTGGAGAAAGATTCTCCTATCCCTATACCTCAAGAAGTTGCTCCTCCACCTCCCGTGATGGAGGTTCCGGAGGATATCCCTCCCACCTTCGAGATGGAGATCATGAAGGATGCTCCTCCTTCAATAACACCAGGGGAAGACCTTCTCGATTCGATGGTAGCCCCTCCGAGTAGTTTGGTCGCTTCCTTTGATTGGAATCGATTTGAAGGATACCACCTTCCATCTTATGTGCCTTTCGAGATAACAGTACAGGCCTTTGGTCTGGTTGTACCGAGCACCATTATAGACGAAGGCGCCTCTGTTAGTATTCTATCCTTAACTACCTGGCAAGCTTTCGGTTCGCCGCCGCTTGCACCTGTTACGTAGAATCTGTTGACGTTCAACAGAAGAACGAGTCAACCCTTAGGGATCCTTCCAAGGTTACCTGTTACTTTGAGAGGTAAAACCGTCCATATGGACGTGATGGTTGTTCCAGGCCCCTTGGATTTCAATCTGCTCTTAGGGCGCAATTACACCTATGCCATGGGAGCGCTTGTCTCCCTTTTTCATGTGGTTTGTTTTCTGCATGAAGGACAGATCGTGACCATTGATCAGATTTCTTTCTTTGGTCCTGATGTGGCAGTTGGCCCGCCATCATCCCTTCCTGGTTTTTATCCACCTGTTGTATCTGCCCCATCGCAGGTCAACTATGTGGCTACCTACCCCGTGCCTGTACTCAGTGATAGTGTCATTGTGCATCAGGTGCTGGCGGCATTGGGTCTTGACTTCCAAGACGTTTTCCTTCCATCAGACGGGCAAATCTTGGAAGCGATAACTTCTTGTTCATTATGATGAGGTTCGTCGGAGCACAGTTCGTTTTCTTGTGTCAAGCTCCTTAAAAAATGAAACAAGCTCTTTGGAGCATAGTTCCTCCACTTGTGTCAAGCTCCTAAAACAATGAAACAAGCCGCTACGAGGAGAGTTCTTTTAAGTTTTTCAACCTCGTTAAAATAATTAAACATGAGCCTGTTCAATTCTAGTTTTGTTATATTTGGATCAAATGTCTTGTGTGTTTAACCTTCACTCCATTTCCTATGGATTGAAGCTTGGGGGGCATGTACCTCGAATTGAGACACCATGCTGGGGGGCATGCCCGTTTTCCTCTTTTCAAGCATAGTTTGTGTTTTAAGCTTGTATAAAAATAAAACTCATTTTCAAGCATAGTTTGCATATGTGTGTTCATGTGTGCTTTTAAGATTGCATAAAAATAAAATGTGTGATTAGATGCATTGTGTGAACTTTTCCATTAGGTCGTTTGTTATGCAACTGATACATTAGATAACATTGTATTAGATATTTGCATGACATATAAAACATCATCACATGTAAAGATCCATCCAGAAATAGATATATAAATATAGGTATTGAAATGTTTACATAGTGCACATCACATAAAATCAAAATATACATGTTCGTCTTAATACAGCCGGAGACGAAATGTCTCTCAAAAAATATGCATAAAAAAGTCCTAGGTGTCAAATCTGCATGGTGCTGATAGTAACAAGTCACCGCGCGCACTAAGCGTCTTAGAAGTCAGTGGAGGCGACTAGGCACTCCCACCGTATGTATCTGGTATGCTAACGGTACGTCTGCCAGATGGGCATAGTTTGGAATCCCCTGGGAAATGCCCTCAAGATTCTGGATCAGTTCTCCTCTCTCAGCACCCTCTGCTTGAGGGTCTTGTGCAGGATGAGTTCTCCGTGCAATAGGAGACATGCCGGCAGTTCTCTCTGGGCCAACATCTGCATATACATAAAACTGTTGTTAGAACGGACATGTATTACCAAAAAATCATAAAACATAAAAATAAAAAAAGAGAGTCATACCCAACTCCTCATCCCAGTCATCCCCCTCCGGGAGTGGATGATTTGGGTCTCCAGTGAAATCGGTCCCAGCATAGGGCCAATCCTCGACAACGATCAATTGACGCCATAACCATCCAAAGAACTCAGGCCTCTAGGACATATGTTGGCCTCCTCCTAATCTGGGCATAAGTGTTGCCTAGCGAGCCATCCGCGGCTCTCTCGGTACCGGCTCGGCAACTATTGCCCCTTGGCCTTGGAAAATGGGTAGTCGTTCCAGGATGAACAATACCAGAATGGAACCGTAGCCGAACTGCTTTAGTTTGGCTTGCTTACACCTCATTAGCTGCCTCTTTATGTTGGTTGTCACTGTGGTAGCCCAATCGTACAGTGTTGGATTCATACACTCAGAGGCTAGTAGGAGTTGGGCCTTGGTTGCCTCATGCGGCGCCTGCGATCCCGCAGCCCGCGTAATGGTGTGTAGCACTACTCTGAGTGCTAGATCATGGACAATGTGGATATCCACTTTCCCACTTCCCAATCCTAGTCATGCCCCTGGGCACACTCTCGCCATCACCTGTTCCATCTTTTCTCCAGATGGTCTGTTGCCTGTCAAGATGGGCACTGGGCCTCTGCGCGACAGTCCGGTTATGAAATACACATCAGAAACCTTAAGTTCCAGCACTTGGTCCTGAAGGTTAAATACTTCTTCATTTTCGTCCCATATACTGACCAAGTACTGTAGTAGCTCAGGTTGAGCTCGTAAGCATGGCATAAGGAAGAATTTCTTGAGTCCACAGTTCTTGAGCGCATTCATACAGGCTTCATTTTCCATAGCCATTTCATCTTCTTGCCCATGTTCCCTCTCCTTCCATTCAATAACCATTGTGCTTGGTTACCTGGATCAACATGATCAAAAACCCTTGTTAGATCTCTGTCATGCTTGAAAATCCATTATGGATGGCTCACTGTTTAGAAATTTAAGGCGAAAAATTATGTCGAGCCATTGGCGCGATCCCTTTGTGAGCAAAGGTCCATTGACGTGGGTCCGTGCCCGATACCCACGCTAATGGCGGAGCCCTAAAATTTAAAAAAAGTCTCCTTCAGAGATTGACTGTGCAATGGAAACTTATAAAAAGGGATTAAAACGAAGCTTAAGGGAACGCCTTTTACCTGGAACCAACGAGGAGCTGAATGATGTCCCGGATCAGTCGCAATCACCATCGGAAGATCGCACACAAAAAGAACCACTGTTGCTCTCCAACAAGGTAAAAAGTAAAAGTAAATTTGTTTTTACCACTTATGGTATATTTATAACTTTTCAAATCAAAATTAGGTTTAAAAGTCATTTTTTCTCAATATTTTAATATATTTGGTCGAAAAATGGATTTTACACTTGCCTTTATGTGCAGCGACAGGTTTTTTCGCAACTTGAACAGTGATACGAGTTGTATTTTATACTTTTTCAGACTCGGTAAAAACATGAAAAAGTCATTTTGAAGTCATGTTTCAGTTCTTTTCTGACTCTCTAAACATGAAAAGATTGCCAAGTCCCTTGTCGTTTCGATCTCGTTAAAGTGGTCACGAAACGACATCTACCCAGTATACGTTTACCCCTTTTTCGAGCTGGGATAGATTATTTATGAAAAAGGAATACCCTAGCCTATCGCGAATAGGAGGTTTTCTCAGACATAGTTTTCTACCTTTTTGGATCTGAGGAACTATTTATGAAAAGGGACCGTTGGATTTTACTTTTCTGCTGTATTTTCAAACTCTCTAAATATGAAAAGACGCTGAGTTCTTCCTTTGTCAGACTCGTTAAACCCTGATGACATTGGATTCAGTCGTAATGATGATAATCGAGTTACTCCTTCCTAGGGCTCGTTAAATGTACTAGGATGGATTCGTCCAAAGGAAGAACTTATATTACAAGCATATGCTATCCCCTTCAAGCTTGTTATAAAAAATAATTGGGGTACTCGCTAGAAATGGTGGGGAAAAATGGAACCAGCATCATTGTCATGTCAGCAGTATGTCGCTCTTGAACATGGCACTTGTCTGCATTCGTGTCGGGTTGGGAACATCTCATCTCATTTTTCACTTGCCTCTGTGGGTTTGGGTGATCCCTTTTGGCCTCTCATCTGCTCTTTGCCTTGTCATCATGATCTCTGATCTTTTGATGTCAAAATGCTGCCGAATCCACTGTCGTGCCACCGATATGTTCAAGAGAAGTTGACCTCTGCAAGTTTCAACCTTCCTCTGATTCTCATCTAATCCTGATTCACAAAGACATTATGTTCCTCTGTCTTGTATCGATGATGTGGGAAACACTATGGCCCACCTTTGATCAAGGTCACTTCCTGTCGACTTTAGCTCATTATCCAGGAAGCTAATCTAGAGACTCCCTTCTGGTGCCTTGGAGCTTGCATGCCTCAATGGCAGGTTCTTCGCATTCGACGCGAGGTTTTCATCATTGGCCTCCGATCGAGTGATTCTACGGGTGTTCGATGCCAGCTCACTGATTCGCATGCCGTAGATTGTACCTGTAGTACCTTAAGGACCATTGTCATTATCGGTGGTACCTCTCACGTCTGTTAACAACTTTCATCATTGGCTGGTAATCAGACGATGTTCTTGCATGTTCAACTTTAGCTCATTTATTCACATGCTTGAACTTGTACTTTGTTCAGGTTGAGAATGAGTGCAAGACCCTGGATTTTGTCTGTTAGAATCGAGGCTGCGATTTTGTGGATTATTATGATTGGTCACATGACTCATTCACTGGATGGCTGCGACCATACCTGAGTCTATTTATCGATCCTTACTGGATGGCTGCATCCATACCTTGGATCTAGATTATTGTATACTCTGTTATGGATAGCTGCGCCCATACCACATATATATCATATATTTGAGATATCAGTTGTACTTCTCTACGCAGGTTTTCCGACGGTGGTGTTTTCAGTTGGACACGTTCTCGTAAAACATTTCACCCCTCTCTCTCTTTCGGGCCTCATGCTTTAGGGGGCATTTGTTACACAAAAATTTGTCACCGTCACTACAATCCCCCGTCCCGCACATTGGAGGGCTTATTTTGTGACCTGTGAGTAGTGACATAACTTGAAAATACCTTCATTGCATTCCCCTGAACATGTACTTTGATTCCCCTGAAGACATCTCCTTGTGAAAAGCCCTAAAAATAGCCTTTTTGGCATTGGCGCGAGCAGCCAGTTCAGTACTCGCGCCAATGGGGGAAATCCTCCAAAGAGGGCGCGCCAATTGGCGCTCTGTCCCAGAGTCGCACTCGCGCGAACCTTAATAAGGAGTGTTTTTAAAAATAAATGGCGGAATTTTCACTTCAACCAATTCCTAAATTGGTTTCTAAGTTGAGTTGGGACGTTTGGCTCCAGATCTCCATGTAGGGGAAGTGGTTTTCCACCTCTCATGGAAGCTTCCTTAAGGATAGGGCTAATCCCATGATTGTAGGGATCCCAACTCCCCTTCCTCCATCTATATAAGCTTTCCATTTTCCTTTGCAAGCTAATCTCCAAGAGCCTTCAAGAGCCTAAAGAATGTTGCAATAGTCCTCATAGTGTCAAATCAATAGCAAGGAGACTGACGATCGAAGAGAGAGGCCTGTCCCCATTCCTGACAAGCTTTACCGAGACGTATTCTGCTGGCGACCCGCCAAAGGAGAATTCAGCGTCAGAGCAAGGTTGTATTTTCCTTTGTATGAATTAATGATAAGCCACTATTGGTTATGGTTCCACTCGTGTTGTTCATTATGATCATGAGTTGTGTCTTCTCTGACTGATACATAATTGTATATATTGGATTTTATGCTTGTGTTTGTCGTGTTTCTTGCGTGTGCAGGTGTTCGATCATGACAAGAGTGAAGGATTGTGATCTTTTGGAGCAAGGGAATGAGAGCGCTACCTCCTCTACAAACAACAACGTTGGATTCAAGGTAAGCCTTCTTCGCATGCTGGTTTATTGCAGTTAGGGACTTGTGCCATAGCATGTTGCGATTGTTGCTAGACTCGATCTGGGATAGTAGGGATCGCCTCTGTCCGCAGAGGGGATTTACCTCTTCAACACTCACCTACTGTCTCCATCATATATCAGACACCGAAAATAGACTGTTCATTTGCTCCAAATGAGCACTGGCTTCCCAAACTAGGCCTCCATCCACTGTTGGCCGTAGGCTGCCCGAAACTTCCCTGTGGCTTCACGACCTTTAGTGGTATCCAAATGGCTTTGAAAATCCCTTCAATGGCTTCAGAATTTCCAAAATATTTAGAATAGACTATTCCATTACTGAAATTGGCCTTCGACTACTCCAGTTACGCCTCCAACACCTGGTGGCACCCCCTCGCTATGGGTTCACTGAAAACTTATCTAAAGCATCTAGGCCTTCAAAATTCTTCAAAAGCTTCTAAAAAAATTCTTCAAAAGTGAAGCACAACATGAAAGACAGGAAAAAATTAACACAAAGAGAAAAACATCACCATTAACATAGCTCAAGAATCCTGTGAATGGTCTCTTTTTATCAATGCCCAGCTCAAAAAAATTATGTGCTCCAATATAGAAGTTTATTACAATACAAAGTCCAATCTACCAACCTCTGATACTGCTAAGCCATGCAGTATTTATCTAAAGACTAAGTAGGTTGCCCTATCTCTTCAACAACTTTTCGTTGATTACAGTTAAGAAGAAATTGGACAAGTGTGGCCATGCAAAGGGCCAAGACAAATACATATGGAAATCAATGCCTGTAGCTTTTAACTTTGGCAACCTTTCATGGATGGTAAAGCAGACCCAAAAATGTTTGGGGTGGTCTCGAAGAGGCAACGATAAATGATTCTAGCATGTGGTTCTGCCACTCAGACCACCTTTGCTAGATCATTAATTCTAATGAGGCGCTGGCATTGGTGCTTCACTAATACTACTCCCTTTTCTATATTACAAACATATAGATACACATCAAATACAAGACTTAGGCTCATGGAGATCAAAATCACTCATCCTGGCCAAAAATAGCAAGTAATCCCTAAAAATCTAAGCTAAAATCTGGGCCGAATCTGTTGATAATAGGGGTACACTCAAACATTTGTTTTTCCCCAATGGTACTATGAAAAATAAGAGAGAGGTTATTTTTCTTAGCCCCGTGATGGTAAAAAAAAACTCTTGGATTTTCAAATTTCATCTCCATCTCTTCACAATAGTCACCGAAAAATCATGTCTTCGATTCTACCTGCTCCTGACACCTGTGTAAAATTTGAGAGAGGTTTTTGTTCATTGCCCCGTGTTGGTAAAAAACCTCTCTCTTATTTTCAAATTTCATTCCCATTTTCCCACTATATGTTTTTGAAGTTAATGGCTCTACTTGCGAACAATGGGTAAAAACACCCTGCTGGAATCAAAATCAGATTGTAAATTATTTAACTTTGTATGCCTCTTGACTGTCTTCCTAGATTTAAATGATGCTTGTGCTTCTAATTGTCTCTTTGCTTCTCTATCTCTTTGATACTTCGAAAATGTATTGTTCATCTCTTGTATCTTCATGTCCACCAAACCCAACTCCTTTTCTATTGTTGTGTAATTCAACTCTCCACTTCACTTAGATTGGTTTCTAATTTCATCATTTCATATTCACGATTTTTAACTCTGGTCCCAAGCTGCTTCAATTCATTCTCCCTATTATACTGCAGTTCCATGACTTCTTTCCTCTTCGATATTCAATTTCATGTGAATACCAAAATCCGTATGACACCAATGCATACAAATGTCGCAACCAACCCAACTACATGTATTAGAAGCATTGTCAAAATTTGAACAAACAAGACACACGCATGCACTACAGAACCTGTTCTGCAAATCAACGTGCCACTCCTCAATCGTGCCACCCTATGCTATGAAGAAATTAAAGTGGAGGCCAATTCAATTGAGGCGTTTTTTTCACGAAAACCTGAAACCGGATTTTTGAGGGCCCAACAGATGGTAAGTTGTATTGTGGGGGTGCGAACATATCCTCCACTTGCCATGTGGTTAGTGGTTGGGATTTGAAAACTGCCCATTTCGGACCCCCCCTCCTCCATTAAACTTTGACACACTGAGGGGGTCCGAAATTAGATTGGAACCGTTGATTCTCATCAACGATCATCATTCATATGCTGAACATGTGTGAGGTTTAGCATAATATTGACACGTTTTTTGGAATGCTTGAGTTAATTGGGATTTTTCATTGTCTTGTACTAACACGTTCTTGATCTCTCTTGCATGGAAACTAATCTTACCAGCCGCTAAATGTCCTATTTTTGGATTTTTTGAAGTGAAGGCGACATTTTGTTGGGGAACATTCACTGATTCTTTCTCTTCAATGGAATGAATGGTTTTCATTCTTCTTGTAGAAAAATTTTCAATATTAGCCTTTACCTTACTATCTCGCTCTCCAATCTCGATGTTAGTGAGACTATCAACACAAGCTTGAGCTTCTTCACGAGTAGAAAAATGAACAAAAACTAAAGTATTTACGCTTGGCAGAGGCCATGTTGAGCATAAATAATGATGATATGCCAGGATGGATAACATGATCAATTCTTCTAGGACTCTCTACGAAAACATACTTCACAATAATAACCACAGTGGCCCTTGTGAAAGCAGCTGGGATGAGAGTTTTCTCCTTAAGTTCCGAGACAAGTTTCTCAGGCTCAATAAGAGCAATATTTCCAAGACACTCTGCAACAAAATTGCGTACCCCCTCTTCCTCACTCTCACAATGATTGAATAATAATCCTATTATTTTGTCAACATTTTCATCCTTCAAGTAAACCTGGCCAGCTTCATCTATAGTTTGCCTAGCAATAACCTCCTTCAATGAATGTAACAAAAGGCACTACTTCTTTTGTTGGTTGTCAATTTGATTTAAAATAAATGGAAGATATTTAGAGAGGTTTCCAGCGGCTATGTTTCCAAGTGCATAAGGAGTGACTAACTTTATTTCTTCAAAAGGACATTGGAAAGACTCAATCACAATTCCTTCTATATTTGCATGCTCGCTAAGATCTTTCCATCTACCAATTTTATTGAGATATAGTAGAGAAAGGTGTTGTCAAGCCGAATTGGAGCCAATACTGTCTCTCAAAATGTTCATCAACATTTTGAAAATGGATGCAAATTTCTAATCTCCTGAAGCATGGCAAATAACTACCACACACTGAGCTATTGAATAGAGATCTTTCTCTGCAAGACCACCCAATTGTGGAGAAGGTTTGGCGCATGAAAGAAGAGCATCCAATAAAGAATCAAAAATTGTGTTTACTAACTACACCAAAGATGAAAAAGAAATTTTGCAAAGCCTAGAAAGCTTAGGCAATTATCAAGCAATGTATCCACGCACTCAAAAGATGTTTTTCTCAGTTCCAGACCATAATCAACAGTGTGCTTGAAAGGGCCAAGGTCAACTGTCCTTATCAGTTCATATAGAAGAGGTAGTAATTCTAGGAGGGGACCATTTATTAGGTTTGGATTTTTAATCTTCGATAATTGGACTTTCTCAATTTGACCAAATTTCTTGAGTTCCTCTTTAACATGCTCTTCATCTCAAGATGCAGGAAATATGTTAAAGAATACAAACTTAACCTGTGCCATTTGTTCCTCATTAGGCTGAATGGAAGACTAAAAAAATACAACCTTTGCACCCTTTTCACAACCTAACATAATAGCTTTTGTATACGCTTGTACACAGCCATATCACATTGGTGATTTGAGAAATCCAAGAATGAAAAACCTCGATTTTCCCCTTCATTTTTTGGATCATTGATTAAGGATATTTTTTCAATGTTTTCAACTCCATACTCATTTAGCTATTCTCTAAACAAATAATTAATTAAATAATTCCATATATTTTAAATAAATATGATTTCATTTGGAATAAAATTTGGTGAGGCCATTTTCAAATTTGTCCCATTTTTGCTAATTGGTTTAAACATATGTAGGACAAAGTGTAAATTTAAAATTTATCCCGTGCCAACATCAACTCCTTCTGGGGATGGAAGCTCCAGAGGAGGTGTCAAGAATCTCAGATCTATGGATTCATAAATCAGTGCCTTATCCATTGGGCTGATCCCACAACTTGTGTCTTGATTTGTCATCCAACTCAGTGACTGGAGACTAGCTGATTATTCCTTCTGACTTTTATTGATAAAAATAGACCACATGCTTACCAAGCCAACTTATTTGCATACTATAAATATGAACTGAAATCTACAACTAAACTTATCCACTGCAAACCATCAAATAAACATACTACTGCACCTTGAAAATTTGAATGGTCAAACCAGAACTATGCTGAAACTAAAGTCTGAAATACACTGATATGAAAATTGTTGGAAGAAGGTCTCCTACAAGCTTTGAAACTGGTCCGATTTTGTATAATTTTTATTATATTTAGTCTAGCACAGGGGTTTTGGGGTGGGACAAAGCCCCAAAAGCATTGTAATGGGTTAAAGGGTAGATCTGGAACCCGCAAACCACGGTTTGCGGACCATAGGAAAGATTAGGCTAGATTGTTATAAATAGATTGAACATTTTGAATTGTAAGGTAAGAAGATGATGAGCTCTTGATGCGAATTGTGGCTTAGTAGATCTGTTTGGGTTTTTGGCGAAAGGACTCCTGTTGGCTGTGTGCGCGGAGATCCAGAGTCTTGTTATGTGTGGACCCTGCTGCTGTGTGTGCAGGTCGTGTTTGGGCATTGTGAGAAGGAATTGACGGATTGATGAATAAGAAAGGTTGTTTGAGTAACTGAATCTATGTGTACTATTTATGAGAATCTGTGGTAATTGCTGTATTATGCGTATTCTGTGTTAAGCTGCGAAAGTACTATGTAAGTGTTTTTACTACATCTGGATCTGTTCTGTTATATTTTATGTAATGCCGTGCTACTATCTTAAAAGTATATAATTATTAAGCACCGTAGTATAGTTGACCTTGCACACATGGATGCGATGGAGAACTATAGATCTCGCTCGAAAATAGGCGATCTGGTCATCACAAAGCCGGACGCAGCTCTGCTTGCCTTACCTATCCTTTCTTAGGGTGCAGAAACCTGGTTCCAGCACCCACCCATACTACTTCGGGTGAGACTTTGACCTGCACAAGTAGGTCACTGCCAAAAGGGCCAGTAGTATAGGGGTTTGTTGGTAAACCTTAGCCTATGAACCTAGGTCAGGACCACTCGAGCCAAAAAATGGTTCCGTTTTTAGGACCAGGAGCATTTTGAGAAAGGGATCGGGTATTGAAAAGAGAGTACTGGAAGCTTGGAAGGAAGGAAATTGAAGAGTGGTTCAAAAAGAAGATTTAGGAATTTACGATAAAAGAGAATCACATCACGAGGTTAACGGTGTAAAAGTGGAAAAATAGGTACATTCTTACAGAAAGCTACGAAATTTTCTTTGTGACATTTTTGATTGAGCTTCAGGAGTGGCTGGCTAGGCTCGTAGAATTCCAGAAGTTTTGGAAGGACGAACGAGTCACTCAGTGGACTCCAGCGCTGATCCAGCAGTTGGAAAGGACTGATAATACCATCACTCACAGAGTGGATCACTGGGTGGACAGTGTGCTAGGAGGGTTTGTGACAAAATATTCCATTGATCAGTTTGTCTCCTACTCTGAGGCCGAGCGGAGATTCTTTAAAGGCTTCCGGGGCAAGTTTCTGAAGACATTACCTTTGCTGATTAAAGTATTACTGTGCGAGAAGAGTATTCTATGTAGTCATATTGAGTGAATGACCTCGGATCCAAACTTGGACCAACCTTGAAGGGGCAAGATCTGTCTATAACCCTCTGCAAGAGATGGCTGCGCAAAGCCGCTCGGCTACACCGCCGTCCAGGCCGCGCAAAGGTAAGAACTTGCCCATACCATCGCCTCCGCCGAACAGTGACATGGCTGCGCACCTGAAACTACGTACCTTCAAGGGGGTAGGGGATGAGGATATGGATCGATTTTGGTTTGTTGCAGATTCCGTATGGACTGCACAAAATGTGACAAATGATATGGTGAAGAGGGCACAGTTGTCCCTGTAATTCGAAGAAAGAGCGTTGGACTAGTATATGCGATATATATCTTAAAACGGGAATGCATTTATTCAATATATTAAGGACGCTCTGAAGCAACAATTTCAAAAGCCAAAATCTTACTCTCAGTTGGTAGTAGAAGTGAAGGACTTCAAGAAAGGTGTGTCTGAATCTGTATGGGAGGTTGATTAGTAATTGAAGAGAGAAATCAAGGAAGGAGGATTTGAGTATGACAATAGACAACATATAGAATGGTTCATCTCTATGTTGTTACCCCACCTGCGCAAGCCAATGAGTCACCAGACCTTCGAGTCGTAGGAAAAAGATGTGGAAGTCGCTATGAAACTAGAAGCTTCGCCCAGAGAAGATACTTCGTTAGGAGTACAACAAATTTAGGAGAAACTTGGAGCTATGCATATGGAGATTCAGAACCTATGGAAGGAACGAGGAAAAGGACCTAGTGCAGACTTATGGTGCATATGATGTCGGGCATTTGGACATACGAAGGATCAGTGCCCACTACTGGCAGATTACATGCAGGCAAGAGGACCTGGTCCGGTGCGTCGAGGAGCAAGTGGGGAACCCATCCTATCGCATCCAAGCTCGAGCAGATCTGCGTTATGGTGCAATGACAACCATGTAGCAGGGCTGCATGATACGAACCATTGCCCCCAGCTAGGTGCGTATGTCCTATAGCTGAAGAAACAGTGGTGCAGGTTCTGCTGGTCAGTAGGACATGATGAGAAGAAATATCAAACTTACGATCTGATGATAGATCGAGGAAACTTGTATAGGGTACAGTCAGACCCTGCGTCACCTAGATCTCCCGCGGGCTTTGGTGGCTCTCTAGCAAGGGGCAGGGGAGGTCAGGGAGGAAGCGCAGGTCAAGGACGCAGGCTGCTAATATATTATAATTGCGGGGAAGTAGGACAATTTGCAAGGGACTGCCCAAATCCTACAAGGAAATCCTGCAAATATTGTAGACAGCTGGACCATGTGATCGAAGATTGCCCAATTTTAATAGCCAAAATGCAGGAAAAGCAGCCCACCCCCATGCAGAATGTGTAAAGAGTTAAAGCTGAGCTAAGGAACATAGACCCAAGTGTGAAAGTCATAACATGTAGTGGGATGGTCACCCGGGGACCCAAGGAAGAGACTACCAGGGAACCTCTAACCTGTCAGGAAGGATCGAACATGAAAAAGGGACAAGAGACAATGGCCGTATTTGACTAGGAATTCGCTCAGAAAGAAACAGCTACTGCTCAGGCAGCGACACACCCCAAGATAGATGAGGGGGTCAAGACCTTTCTATAGGCATATATGAAGTTGCTACGTAACCCAAAGGCTCTAGAGAACCTTTAGGCATTAATGAATAGCTGCGCAACACAACTCGATCTGACCCTAGGGACCAAGGATGTACACAAACTATACAGGTATAAAAAACACACCGGAAGAGAAATGCGGTTGAATGCGTAGATTGGTGACTACGAGATGGATCCAGTTATTTTTCACCTTGGATCAGATGTGAACGTGTTACCCAAACAAACATGGCCTAAGTTGGAATGGTCTAGCATCCAGCTGCGCATGGAAAATCAATAGAAGAACATCCCTCTGGGAAGGCTGCCAAAAATCATGGTAGATATCGCAGGAGTAAAGGTCCAAGCTGACTTTGAGGTAATAGAAATCGTAGGAGATGTGGACCCCTACTTGCGCTCCTATGAATGGACTGGGCTATAGATATGGGAAGTGTTATCAATCTTAAAAAGCACAGCATGGTGTTTGAAAATAATGGCACACGAGTAATAGTACCGTTGGATCTCGCGGAAGGCACACGGTATACAGAGCCAGCGCAAGATGAGGAGGAAGTGGATAACATTTACAAGTTCACTACGCAGGACAAAGATTGGATTAACCCCACGGTGGAAGGAGTACTCTACTGGGAAAAGGATAGTGAATGCTTTTCCGACTCCGATGGGGAACTCGAGAATTGGCAAGGCTAGTTGCATGAGGTTTCAGCGCTACGATTTCTTTGAGTCACAAGGAACTTCTGCTACATCTCCTCCGAGGTAAGAGACCTGTCCTACTTTGGGGATTCTGGTAACATTAAGGAATTTATATGCGCATTTGAAGCAGAAGTTCCCAAGGGGCGCAGGCTAGGGGCCCTTAAGCTAGCCTTGCGCGGAACACTTGCGCGCAGGTGGGATACACATGGGAAGGTATTCCGCGATTGGGAGGAATGTCAGGATAAGATGATCCTGTGATTTGAAGCTCCAGCTGGGAGACAGATCCAAAATTTCCTTGGGTCAGAAGACCCACGCAGATATTTTCTCGCATGGGAAACACACTGGTGTGATAGAACCCAAAATGAACAGGTCCACCTATTTATCCATGCTCTAGGACTACGTCCCGCTACATGGTATTTAGATGCAGAGCTACATCAGCTCACTCATCATTGGGAAAATTTTCGAGATGAGTTTTTGCGAACATTTAGGGTGGTAGATGGCCCAAGACATAGCTCTACAGAACACTGACGCCTTGACTCAGGGTAGTCCAAGCCTATACATCACATCGAAATCCTGGGGAATGTGGGTACCACACATGGTTGAATACTGCAGCCTTAACCCAATGGAAGGAAAGGATGATCCCCGAACTATCCCAACTGCGGCACTGGAGGAGATGCGCATGGTTGTCAAGTTGTTTAGGTTGTACCTGAATCACATTGAAACACTCAACGTCAACTATAATTCAGGATGTGCAAGAAGCATGGATGCTTCATCCAAGGTCAGTAGATCTATGGGAAGGACATCGAGTGCGAACAATGACAGTCAGAACACTGAACTATGGTAAAAATGGAATATTACCATTATGGAAAATAGGCGGCTCACAATTAATGTGGCAATTTATGGTGAGGTTTTACCATTTTCTCGATGGTAAGTTCCAAGTTAGATTCACTCTACCATTGGATAGCCACGGGCACTATAAGGAAGAAAGGACAACTCCGATCAAGGATCCATATCATCTCTGTAATATGCATATATTATTCTGCTGCTTGATTTTCTGGACCTTTAGCATTTTTTTCATACCCAATCAACCTACTTCCGCTATCTGCGAGTCTCCGAATTCAAGATCCCCTTGTTATGTTGCTATGGCAGCCCCTAACCTCGCAGACGCATTGGCGCCTACCAGTCCAGAGCCTGCAGACATTATGTTAAGAGGGTCTAGGGATGCTGAGATTGATAATCTCATTGCCCTCTGGCTCCCTGAAGGGAAAATTAACTTCAAACCTTGCGCATACTGGCGTCAAAGCTATATGACGGAAGTTAACATCTTCTCCAACACTGGGATGATTGCAGGCTCCAGCCAGACATGCTCGGAAGAAACCATGCAAGATGGTACGAAACTGCCGCAGATCACTATGAGAGCTGACACAGTTGAGTCGCAGCTAGTCCCACGAATGACAGTACTGACTAACAAAGATACTCCATCCCCCCAGGGTACAAAGAAGCACAGGGATATGCTGCACCCTACCAGCAGTACCAGGCTAACGTCCAACGAAAGCCATGCTTATTCACTGCCTAGCACTGTCCTGGTCACTGCCCACCTTTGAATGACTACGAGACTACAATTGGACTTGGTGCAGCTGCCCTGCGAGGTGTTACAGGGTTTACACGTCATTATGCTTCAAGAGATCCATCATTGCAACCAGACAGCGCAACAACAGCTCGATGTGGCCACGCCACTCATCCCATGACAGACCGAAGATGTATCCCTTGCTATCTCGTAGACGACGCAACTTGAATCGGTGGTTCACCAGTTCGACACAGAGGTCCTAGATGAGCTCACCATAGAAGGATTGGTTGCAGCACTAAAGGCATCCCGAACCGAAATACAGACCCTCAGGACCCAAATGGCTTGCCAATTCAACACATTATAGGACCAAGTGAAGCTTTCCACACCTCTGGAGGTACGAGCACAACATGCTGTGCTGGTAACAGAAGTTATAGACTTCATTACAGGACAACTTACTATGGGTACTCAGTTGCTCAAGGCAGCCATGCAGCTCTGGACAGCGGTCCAGTTCAACCCGTTTCTTCAGAATGTCAAGTAGGACTTATGCCAGAAGGAAGCCACTTTTGATTAGATCGAAGCTACCTTGCCCTCCCTTGTCCCTGTGCAGCATCTAGCACTCTTGAAGATTAGTAATGCACTTTGAGACACGATTACAGATCTCCGACGAGCAAAGCATCCCATCACAAAGCGCTTGAAGCCATGGGGCGACGTCGCCTTCCAGATATCATAGGGTGCTCATGACGCAATCACACGACTCAACCAGATATTAGAGCAGGTTACCACGGCTACTGAAGGACCGACCTCCCAGAAGCTTGTAGACATCGCACAGAGTGCTGCTTCTCAAAGTCAAGAAGTGTTACCTCCGCTGATCGTAGCCATCAATACCTTATGTGCGTAGATAGAGACTGCACCACCACAGTGACTTGGGACTAGTCATAAGATTGTGTCGGGGGACTGTTGGAATAGAGTCTCCTACAAGCTGCGAAACTGGTCTGATTTTGTATAATTTTGATTATATTTAGTCTAGTGTAGGGGTTTTGGGGTGGGACAAAGCCCCGAAAGCATTGTAATGGGTTAAAGGGTAGATCTGGAATCCGAAAACCACAGTTTGTGGACCAGAGGAAAGATTAGGATAGATTGTTATAAACAGAGGAACATTTTGAATTCTAAGGTAAGAAGATGATGAGCTCTTGATGCGAATTGTGGCTTAGTAGATATGTAATGTTCCTTTTTTAGGATTGCTCATAAATCATGCATCAAAAACACATTTCCAGCAAAAAATGTAATAAAGCAGTGAAATGGACTCTTGGATCACATATATGAATCAATAAGAAACCTAAATCCAAGAAATGAGCTAAAACAAATCAAACTAGGTGGGCTAAATAGATGTCCCACACCTAGAATGACCAAAAAGTGCTAAAACCCCAAGACTGCAAAATGCCGGAGCAGCTGCTCAAGGGACTACGCAGTCTAAGAGAGCGTTTACACATAAAATTATAGGAGAATCATAGATCTACTCATATATTGATAAATAATTTTGAAGTACAAGATCTAATCTCCTATACAAAATACAAGATAACCCGGCAAGGGTTTCTTGTCAAACACTCTATATATAAAATGTGATATTCAGGAAATGAATGAATAGTCACTGCAACACTGAAGTACATGAGTGAAAAAGGCTGAAATATGTCTGATCTGATGTATAACCCTCAAGGGCTTCCTCCCATGAAAGGATGAACCTCTCAATCACAAGGAAACACTGGGACAGAGCCACCAAAACATGCAATGAACACTGCCTCCAAAATAAAGCACTCCCTAGCAGAAACAGTGCTGGGAGGGTATGATAAATGTGTGTTCTGATACCAAAGATCTGAAATAAGCTCTGGAGCTCTCCAAACAGATCTCTCAAGTGAAGGAAACCTTCCTCCAATGAATACAAACTCTACCAATGAGCTCCTCAAAGGAAAGAGGTGGGATTCCCGCCCGGGAACACCCAGTGCTAAACAACACTGCAACTTTGCTAAGCAGCAAAGTAGAAACAATTCTTAGCAGACAAGAATTATAATTCTACAACATGATGAATAATGCTGCCGTCCTCTTCCTTATATAAGACATGATTTTTCTTTCCCTTGGCCCCACTCACTTAGGTTATTTCTAACCCAAGTTACATTTGCCTCCAAAATTGCGTTATTCATCCTAGGATTCCTCCTCCACTAAAACTGCGCTGTTGACTTGGTCAAAGCAAGTTCATTTTATCTTTGTTCACACATGGAGGTGTTTTATTAAGCTAGAAATAGTTTCTCCTTTCACATTTGGAGTTTTTTTATCCTCCTTAGTAGACTTATGGGCTTTTCTACCCATTTATTCACCGGCTAAAGCTGCTGCTAACTCTAATGTTCCATTTAGCTTGGAAGCTAAAATTTTGGAACATTACAAGATCTGTTTGGGTTTTTGGGGAAAGGACTCTTGCTGGCTGTGTGCATGGAGATATAGAGTCCTACTGTGTACGGACCCTGCTGCTGTGTGCGCAGGTCGGGTTTGGGCATTGTGAAAAGGAATTGACGGATTGATGAATAAGAAAGGTTGTTTGAGTAACTGAATCTATGTGTACTGTTTATGTGAATCTGTGGTAATTTCTGTATTATGTGTATTCTGTGTTAAGCTATGAAAGTACTGTGTAAGTATTTTAACTGCATCTGGATCTGTTATATTATGTTTTATGCAATACCGTGCTATTGTCTTAGAAGTATATAATTATTGAGCACTGTAGTATAGTTGACCTTGCGCACGTGGATGCGAAGGAGACCTATAGATCCTGCTATAAAATAGGCGATCTGGTCATCACAAAGCCGGATGCAGCTCTGCTTGCCTTACCTATCCTTTCTTAGGGTGCAGAAACCTAGTTCCAACACCCACCCATACTACTTTGGGTGAGACTTTGACCTGCGCAAGTAGGTCACTGCCGAAAGGTCCAGTAGTATAGGGGTTTGTTGGTAAACCTTAACCTCTGAACCTGGGTCAGGACCCCTCGAGCCAACAAAAATCAAAATAAATATAAACCTAAAATTGGAAATATGCTCAGAGTATTGAGCTTATTTTCACACCTACCTACCCTAATCTACTGAAATTCCTGCCTTTTTAAATGATACAATAATGCCAGTGTAGCTAGTCAAGAAACTGCCCCAATACCTCTGTTCTTTTATTTCTTTTCACCTTGTTCAGAGACAAACCTAATAACGGTTTTTGATATAAATTCTCGACATGATCTTGTTTACATGGCTCTTGGTATACTCGAAAAACAATTGACATGTTGGCAATATGTGCTGGCTTTGTAAAGAAAAATTTCTCCATATAGACAAACACTGGATCAATATGATCTTGAATTATTTCTGGGTATTCTGGCTCAACCAACTCAGCTTCCTAACTTGGTACTACGTTGTATTGTGTTGTGTCAGTACTTCTACTGAATCAGACAACGGGAAAGAATGCCTGATCATATCCATATCATAGCAGCTTTTGAGAGCATTCTGAACACAGGAAGATTGACTTTGAAAGCAGAAACCATCCAATGCATCTACTATTGGGTCATGTGATGGTTTAGATGGTAGTGTTGGTTCTTCTGATAACTCATGTTTTCTCCCATGATTATCAGCCATAATGTGATCCCGATTCCCTTTCATAATCTAAAATGCATTAAAGCATGAAGGTAGAGAATAAAACTTGATCAATTCATCATCTGTTTTAGACTCTATGATTTCATCTTTTACTTGACATTCAAAAGGACTCAAGGGCTGAACCCCTGGATCTAAAACATATTTTTTATCATCCATGATTTCCTCATCTGATTGGTGAGAGAGTTCTCTTCTCCTATTATCATCAACCAAAATGTGATCCAAATTTCCTTTCATGATCTGAAATGAATTGAAACATAAAGGCAAAGAATCAAACTTGATTAGTTCATCATTTGTTTCAAATTTTGTGATTTCAAGATGGTTAAGGGACCGAATTTATTGATCTAAAAAAGGGTTTTTATCATCCATCCCTTCCTTGATTGATTCATTAGAGAATTCCTCCTCCTTCCTATTTGCAACCTACTTGTAATTCTCTCTTAAGAGTGAGGAAAAAAATAGAGGAAGGCATTTTGTACTTACTTGACAACTTTCTGCATTTGCCTCTTTGCAACCTTTCTCAGCATGCAGAGTTTGATTGTCATCTTTGCATTGTGATAACTGAGTTTGTTCTTCTCAAGAAAATGGTGCTAGCGGCTTCGAATAATCAGCCTCAACCTCAACCATATAATTTTAATCTTGATGATTACTTCCATATGCAAGGTCACCCAACATGCACATTATCTCAGGAAATTTCCCTACCTCTTTCTAATTTTGAACTCCATTTTCTATTTTAGGGTGTCCAGGATGAGCTGCGAACTGCTTTGGTACATTGATGATTGTATTTTCTATAACTAATGGGACATGAGGTATTTGAACAACAAGTTCCTCTTTCCTGGTAATCATATGCATCATTTCATTGAATGTGTTTGTCAAAGCATCTAGTTTTATATCTGGGGATATCAATTTCTCTTTTTCTATTTTGTCCTTATCCACAACCTTTAACTTTGCCTCTCTGTTCACTAGGTTTGCTTCCACATCAACTGCCATATTTTTCATTTCTTCAAGGGTTGCAGTGCCCCTTTCTCTTAATTGGAATGCCATTTCTGAGTCAAAGGCATCTGGGTAGTGCCAGAAAGCTAATCCTAGGGGTGGCTTTATCTTAGCAGGAATTGAATGGTATACCTTATTTAACCTGGCTAAAAAATGCTATACTGTCTCCCTTGGTTGTCTTTTTAAATGGTTATACTCTTCTATAATGAGAAAAACATTTCCCATGACCACCCATTTATCCAAGAAAACTTGAGTGAATTGATGAAAATTTCTAATGCTTGCAGCTAGAAGATATTTAAACATATTTTTAACTTTACCTTGCAATGATAAGGAAAACATCCTGATACATACATCATCTTCTTCCACCTCATACCAATCAAGAAAATCCTCAAGATTCTGAATGTGTTTTTCTGCAGTGATTTCCACATTCTCTCCATCAAACCTGGGTAGATTAGTGCTAAAAATTGCAGGGAGGTCATGGAGGATAGGAGGCAAAAGCAGAGGCTTGTATCTGTCTGGGACTTTTACAGGTATAGGCGGTAAAGTAGGAGGCTTATAACTATTTGGAGATTTTGCAAGAGTAGGAGATCAAGTACAAGGCTCATGTGCCACTGGGTTTTCTACAAGTGCATCAGGGATATACACAGGTGTATGAGGATGTACATGATATTCAATTTGGGGCTTAGCTTCATGAGGCTCATCAATTTGAAAATGATCAACCTAAACTTCTGCAAAAAACTCTTGATCAGGCTTAGAGTAAGATAGAACATAGCTACATATAAAACCAAAAATTTCTTGAATATAATTTGGGCTTGAATACCTTCTCTTTCTAGGCTGATTGGTCATGCTTCATGTCCTTCCTCCAATGGAGTCTTTGAATGGAACTGATATGGATTGGAGCCGCTAGGTGGATGATTTCAAACTTCTTGTGTCTAGCTGTTGTCCACCATCAACAACCAGATACCAATCTTGGAAAATACTTGAATCATACAGTTTTGACTAGGGTTTCTAAGCTCTGATGAAATGATAAGCTTTTCAATAAACTCCCCAGTATGGTTGCCATTATGTTGTGGCCTTGTAATTTATAAGACTGACATGAATAAATGATGGAGGAAAACATCAAACCACTTTGGATTTTAGGACATAGCCTTCCTAGACTTAGAGAGGGCTCTCTTTGTTTTTATGATTTAACGTTATGGTCATAAATGCTGATATTAGCCGAGTTACAGAAATTATGAGGGTTGTTTGTTTTAATTGATTATGTGGTTGGACATATAGAGCTGTGAAACTTAATCCATTGGGCTATGTAGTCATAAAAGGCTGAATTGTGCATCAAATTTTCAAGGGAATTCACAGGGCAAGCTAACTATGTAGACTAGATCTTACTGGAAGTGTGAATATGAGATGAAAGAAAGTAGCGAGTTCAATAATAGCTAAAGAGCAGTGAAGAATTCTTTAACTACAATTCAGTAGAAAATATTAAGATAGTAAACACAAACAGAATTAAGCTATTCTCTCAGCAAACTTAATATAAAATTTATGTTTTACAATCAGGTAAAGTGATGCACAACATGAAAAACAGGAAAACATTAACACATAGAGAAAAACATCACCATTAACATAGCTCAAGAATCCTGTGAACAATCTCTTATTATCAATGCCTAGCTCAAACAACGATAGTGCTCCAATAAAAAAGTTTCGTACAATTCAAGGTCCAATCTACCAACCTCTGATACTACTAAGGCATGCAATATTTATCTAAATAATAAGTCGGTTTCCCTATCTCTTCGAAAACTTTTCATTGATTAGAATTAAGAAAAAATTGGACAAGTGTGGCCATGCAAAGGGCCAAGACAAATAAATTTGGCAATCACCGCCTATGCCTTTTAACTTTGGAAACCTTTCATGGATGGTAAAGCAGACCCAAAACTGGCAAGGGTGGTTTCAAAGAGGCAATGATAAATGATTATAACATTTGGCTCTGCCACTAGGACCGCCTTTGCTGAATCATTAATTCTATTGCGGCACTGGAATGGCTGCTTCACAAATCCTACTCCCTTTTCTTCGTTACAAACATAGAGATACACATCAAATACAAGGCTTAGTCTCATGGAGATCAAAATCACTCATCCTGGCCGAAAATAGCAAGTAAATCCCTAGAAATCTAAGCTAAAATCTGGGCCAAATCTGCTACGAATAGGGGTAGAATCAGACATTTGTTTCTCCCCAAAAGTCGCCACACAATCATGCCTTAAATAGGGAAATCGAAATATTGAAAAATGACCCTCAGACATATCTTTGATTCTCCCTTTTCCTGACACCTGTGTAAAATCAGAGAGAAGTTTTTGTTCATTGCCGCGTTTTGGTCACAAACCTCTCTCTGATTTTCAAATTTCATTCCCGTTTTCCCGATGTAAATTTTTTAAGTTAATCACTCTGCCTGTGGACAATGGGTAAAAACACCCTGCTGGAATCAAAATTAGATTGTAAATTATTTAACTTTGTACGTGTCTCAAATATATTCATCCATTTGAATGATGCCTGTGCTTCTAATTGTATCTTTTCTTCTCTATTTCATTGATACTTCGAAAATTTGTTGTTCATCTCTTGTATCTTCATGTCCACCAAACCCAACTCTTTTTCTATTACTGTGTCATTCAGCTCTTCACTTCACTTAGATTGGTTTATAATTTCCACATTTCATCTTCACAGTTTTTAACTTTGGTCCTAAGCTGCTTCAATTCATTCTCCCTATTATACTGTAGTTCCACAGTTTCTGTCCTCTTCGATCTTCACTTTCATGTGAATACCACAATTCGAATGACACCAACGCATACAAATGTCGCAGCCATCCCAACCACATGTATTAGAAGAAGAGTCAAAATTTTAACAAACAAGACACACGCATGCATTTTAGAACCCGTTCCGGAGGTCAACGTGCCACTCCTAAATCGTGCCACCCTCTTCTATGAAGAAATTAAAGTGGATGCCAATTCAACTGCTGCGTTTGTTTCACGAAAACCCGAAATCGGATTTCGGAGGGCCCAACAGATGGTAAGCTGTATTGTGATGGGGAGGGATGGTGCGAACATGTCCTCCACTTTCCACGTGGTTAATGGCTGGGATTTGAAAACTGCCCATTTCAGATCCCCCCCTCCTCCATTAAACTTCGACAAACCGAGGGGGCTCGAAATTGGATTAGAACCGTTGATTTTTATCAACGGTGATCATTCATATGCCAAACATGTGTGAGGTTTAGCATAATATCGGAATGTTATTTGGACTGCTTTAGTTAATTGAGTTTTTTCATTGTCTTGTACTAACATGTTCCTGATCTCTCTTGCATGGAAAGTAATCTTACCAGCCGCTAAATTTCCTATTTTGGGCTTTTTTGAAGTGGAGGCGAAATTTTGTTGGGGAAAATTCACTGATTCTTCCTCTTCAATGGAATGAATGGTTTCCCTCTACTTGTAGACAAATTTTCAATATTAGCCTTTACCTTACTATCTACCTCTCCAATCTCGATGTTAGTGAGACTATCAAAACAAGCCTGAGCTTCTTCACGAGTAGAAAAATGAACAAAAACCAAAGTCCTTATGCTTAGCAGAGGCTATGTTGAGAATCAAGAATGATGATATGATAGGCTGGATAACATGATCAATTCTTTCAGGGCTCTCTACGAAAATATACTTCACATTAATAACCACAGTGGCCCTTGTGAATGCAACTGGGTTGAGAGTTCACTTCTTTAGTTCCGGGACAAGATTCTTAGGCTCAATAAGGGAAATATTCCCAAGACACTTTGCAACAACATTGCGTACCCCATCATCCTCACTCTTACAATGATTGAATAATAATCTTAGCATTTTGTCAACATTTGCATCCTACAAGTCAACCTGGCCAGCTTCATCTACAATTTTCCTAACAATAACCTCCTTCAAGGAATGTAACAAAAGGTACTGCCTCTTTTGTTGGTTTTCAATTTGATTTAAAATAAATGGAAGATATTTAGAGAGGTTTCCAATGGCTATGTTTCCAATTGCATAAGGAGAAACTGACTTTATTTCTTCAAAACGATATTGGAAAGACTCAATCACAATTCCTTCTATATTTTCATGCTGGCTAACATATTTTCGTCTGCCAGTTTCACCAATACATAGCAGAGCAAGGTGCCGTCAAGCCAAATTGGAGCCAATACTGTCTCTCAGAATGTTCATCAACATTTCGACAGTGGATGCACATTTATGATCTCCTGCAGCAAGGCAAATAACCAGGGAAACTTTTAGGGGCTAATATTCCTAGGTGGGCTAATTTTCCATGCTCTTTTCAAAAACAATATTCACGAATTTCCATTTTTTTAAAAATTGATTCGCGAAAATTTTATAGTATAAAATTATTTTACCTAAAAAATCGCCAAAATTTCATATATACTAATATAAAATAATTAGAAACCTAAATAGTTTTACAAAAATATCATCAAAAATTTTACAATTCACATATTAGGGACAAGTAAGATTCACCAATATTTTAAACTTTAAGATAAACTTCCATCCTTAAAATTTTCCCTGCAAAGAACTGCCACACACTGAGCTATTGAATAGAGATATTGCTTTGCAAGACCACCAAATTGTGGAGAAGGTTTGGCGCTTGAAAGAAGAGCATCCAATAAAGCATCAAAGCTTCTGTTTACTGATTGCACCAAAGATGCAAAAGAAATTTTGCAAAGCCTGGAAAGGTTAGGAAATTATCAAGCAATGTATCCACGCACTCAAAAGCTTATTTTCTTAGTTACATCCCATCATCAACAGTGTGCTTGAAAGGGCCAAGTTCCACTGTCCTTTTCAGTTCTTGCTTGACAATAGTCTCTTCATATAGAAGAGGTAGTAATTCTAGGAGGGGACCCTTTATTTTGATAATTGGACTTTCTCAATTTGAACAAATTCCTTGAGTTCCTCTTTAACTCGCTCTTCATCTCAAGATGTAGGCAATCCTTCTAGGAATACAGACTTAACCTGTGCCATTTGTTCCTCATCAATATGAATGGAAGACTCAACAAATGCAACCTTTGCACTCTTTTCACAACCTACCACAACAGATTTTTTATACGCTTGTATGCAGCCATATCACATTGGTGATTTGAGAAATCCAAGAATGAAAAAACTTGGTTTTCCCTTTCATTTTTTGGATCATTCATTAAGGATATTTCTTCAATGTTTTCAACTTCATACTCATTCAAATTTTCTCTAAACACTGAATTAACTAAATAATTCTATATATTTTAAATAAATATGATTTCGTTTGGAATAAAATTTGGTGAAGCCATTTAAAAAATCGTCCCATTTTTGCTAATGATTTTAAAAATATGCAGGACAAAGTGTCAATTTAAAACTAATCCTGTGCCAATAGGTTCCCCCCCCAAAGGAGAACCAGGGAAAAGGACCTCTTAGTGATAATGTCCAAAGGGATTTGAGGAGGAGGAAGCTTTTCTTCACTTGCCAAGAACCATGGGTACTGGGGCATTGATGTGCTGCAGGAAAGGCCCACTATATTGAAGTATTGTTTGATAGTGAAGAGGAGGAAGAAGAGGAGCCGGAAGGAGACAACAGTGATGTGGCACCAGGGGTAGATCCACCACCACCAGGGGGTGGAAATGGAGCATTTTCTCCAATCGGAGGAGCCCTTGCATCTTTGCGGGGAGTACCCAAGTATTTGACCTTGAGGGTCCGAGGCATAGTTCAGGGGCAGCGGGTGTCAGTATTGATAGATAGTGGGGCTACCCAGAATTTTATGGATTCCCTGCTAGAGCAGAAGAGAGCCATACCCACATATGATTTTGAAGGGTTCTTAGTTTTGGTTCCAAGAGATAGAACCATGCACTGTGTGAAGTATGTTCTAACATTGACTGTGACTTTGGGGACATACACATTGACTTATCACTTCTTTGTGGTCGATATTTCTGACACCAATGTGGTATTGGGTGTACAGTGGTTGATTACACTGGGGAAGGTCACCACGAATTGGGAGACCTTGCAGATGGAATTGACAGATAAGAAGAGTGGTAAGCTCCAAATGATCAAGGGCATGTACACCTATCCACCTCAAGAAGTATTTGCACATAATATGGAGGTTGAATTGCACAGAGGAGGCAAGAACACATTATTTTACTTAGGTATGTAGTCTACTCTAGACCATGATTCTACAATATTTGGAGGCATTCCACCAGGGAGCCCACCAGACCGAAATTTTGTTAAAGGTTTCTCCCAAATAGTAGCACCACTCACAAAGAGGGGACCCTTTGATGGGACAAAAATTGCACAGAGGGCCTCTGATTGGCCCAACGAGGAGATGGTATTTTTCTGGTATTAGTATTGCCAGATTTCACCCAACCCTTTGTGTTGGAATGTGATGCTTCTGGGGAAGGTGTTGGCACAGTTCTCGCATAGGAAGGCCATCCCATAGCCTTTAAGAATCAAAAGATGTTACCACATGGGAATATGTGTTCTAGAGAAGGGGTTGTTGGCCATCATGAATGCATTGGCCAAACTCCGACAATATTGGATTGGCAACAACTTCCAATTGAAGATTGACCATGCCAATCTTCAATCTTTCCTTGAGAAAAAGCAGCTCCAAGAGAGGTAGCAAAAATATGTTAGCAGAAATCAAGCATATGAATATGAAATTGAATATGTCAAAGAGAGAAACAATGAGGTAGCAGATGCCTCATCACAGAAACTAGCATCACTGTCACTGATGAGTGTGGATTCAGATTGGGAGTCCCAGCTACTGGTGGAGTATTCCAAGGACCACTTCACATGTGAGATAATTGATGGGTAGGTGATTGATGAGAGGTATAGAGTGATAGATGGGGTCATCTATTACCGGGACTAGATCTTCTTGACTAGAGATTCTAATCTCAAGGAGAAACTTCTACATGTAGCACATGATTCACCCCTTTCAAGCCACCAAGGTTTCACAAGGACATATTAGGCCATTTGCAATGTTTGTTTTTCTAAAATATCACAAGTCTATTCCAGAGATAGACTATGGGGGAATTTTCCGGATATGTCACCTTTGAGCAAAGGATGAGATCTAGAGGCTACCTGGCCCTTCACAGACTCTTTCTATAGATATGTAGATATTCCTTCCTCAGGAATTGCCCAAAGAATGGGGCTGCAACAAATGTATGAACATACAATAGATCAATAGTGTTATTTTAATAACTGTGAGCCAAGAAGATATGCATAGAAAATGAATAATGTTATAGCAGCAAAATGAGTACAAGTTCTTGAGGAAAAATCAACTCAAAAAAGGGAATGCAAGCCTCAACAATACATGTACATGGAAATGAAAGAACACTGTTACTTCTGCATTAACCCAGACTATGAGGACGCAGTCTATGATAGAATGCTGCTGCAAAATGATGTCAATACATGAATATGACAATATATGTCTCAAATACAATAGGGGAGCAAAGCTCTAGCCCTTAGAAGCAAAAATACATCAATCCTCCAAAGGATTGGCTGAATATACAAAATGGCAAAAATGCCGGAGTTGCTGGGCAGCTGCTACAACTCAAATCTAGAATTCAATGAAGAAGGCTGAAGATGATGAAAAATCTAAAGTAAACCCTCTCCAATGGATCTCCAAAGTGGAAGGCTGATCCTTACACTTGAGATCTCACCCTCCAATCAATCTGCAAAAACCTCGCAGCAAATGCACTTTGGAAATAACGCAGTTACTGGAGCAAACTGCGCAGTAGGAGCAAGAATATGAGTTTCCCTGATGCCAAGATCTACAAATAAGCTCCAAGGCTTCCAAACTGATCCTCCAAAGGCAAGAAAGACTCTCCCTCTGAAAAACAAGCAATGGAAGAGGTGTTGTGGAGTCTCCGCTACAACACCCTACAACACAGTATTATTCTATTGTTGGGTCTTGAAAATGTCATTCATTTCCATTACACTTTCACTATTATGTCCATTATATCACCTTCATTTCACCTCCATTTCACTACCATGTCACTACATTAATCCCACTTTCATTATCATTGGGCCAGATTTATGTTTTTCCAAACTTTATTAATTCTTAGCTTTTTTAAGTGAATTTGTGGTTAAAAATTAGAAAATAATGTGCATATGCTTATACCTAACAAGTGGGTTGAGATTGTTGACATGTGTACGTCAAAAAGAGACTTCTAGAAGACCCTTATGTGGCACTCTAAGGCCAAATTCGAATTTGGTTGGAGAAGATTATGGGATATGTGTCACATCTCCTAATTGTATTGAAACTCTAAGAGGATATGTGTCACATCTCCTAATTGTATTGAAACTCTAAAAGGATATGTGTCTCATTTCTTAGTTGCGTTAAAAATCTAGAAAGACATGTGTCTTATCATTTCCTATTTTGATTGTAACTCTAGAGTTGGAGGGAGAGATTCATGGACTCCCATTAATGAGATAACTTCTCATATTTTGTATAAATAGGAGTAGCTTTCTCCTATCATAAAAAATGAGAAATTAGGAGAAGGAGAGAAAGAAATAGAGGGTCTTTTGTAACAAAGTTCAAGATGGAATGGGATGTAGATTTATGAGTTTTTGAATAAAGAAGCTTAGTTCTTTGATGCTATTATGATCTCATCTTCAAGGAGCTAAGGACTATACCAAATTGGTAGCAGAGGGTCCCTACTATCCAAGGAGGCTTCTACATGTTTTCTAGATAAGTAGCTTTTAATTATTTGTTGTTAGCTTTTAATTCATGTCTTGCATTATTTGTTTAGCTAACAGATCCTCATGATGTTATAGTTAATCCTTTCTTAAAAGCTCTTCCAACATATCTTTATTCATGAAATGGATTTAATTGTGACATCTTGAGTTACCAGCACTTTATTTTTTTTTAAATTAAAGATCCTCATTATCTTACAACCATTCTTTTTCTTAAACACTCTTCCAACATATCAATATTAGATGAAAGAGATTTGATTGTATTATGTTGAGTTAATTAACATTTCCTGTTTTGCAATTAGATTAAAAGATCATCATTATCTTACAATCATTCTTTTTCTTAAAACGCTCTTCCAACATATCATTATTAGATGAAAAATATTTGGTTGTATTATGTTGAGTTAATTAGCATTTTTAGTTGCAATTAAGAGATAACTGTGGTGTCTTAGATTTTAATTGTATTTGCTTTGAGTTTTACGTTTCTTGCATTGGATAATACAGCCAAGACTGTTTTACAAACTCTTCCAAAATATCATTCATCATGAACAAGATGGGTTGTAGAATTCCATAGACTAGTTGCATGTTAATTTAGTTAGAGCACTCCGGAGGTAGATTACATTTAGTTCAGCTCTGTCATTTCATTTCATTTTAAAGTTTGATAGAAGACCCTCATTGCATTAAAATAAAAAATAAAAAAAATAAGAAAAACACATACAACGAAGTAAGGAAGAGGTCACTTAAGCACATATAGTGCACCACACTTCATCAGTTTACTAGCCCTGGTTGATAATTTATGTTAGCAATTTAGGACGCTAAATTGACTACACATTTTGGCGCCGTTGCCAGGGAAGTATAATTAGGAGACCTTATTTCTTACATCTAAAAAAAAATTAATAATTCTTGAGTATGCTCTCCTCCTGCACTTTGTGTGATCTCGAAGATTAGAAAAAGGATTGTTATGTAAAAAAAAATAAATAAGTCTTGAGTATGCTCTCCTCCTGCATTTTGTATGATCTGGAGGATCAGAAAAAGAATTGTTATGTAAAAAAAAATTAAAAAAAGGAGACAAAATAAACTTCATCATTTCAATTGATTCAAAATAAATTAAAAAAAGTTAAAAAAAAAAATGAAAAAAATTCCAATACATTGTTTTGTTTAATGAAATATATATGTGTATTTTTATATTTGTGAAAATATAACATACATAATTTTATTAAACAAATCAATCAAAAAAATAAAAAAAATCAATAAATCATTTTGCTTAGTAAAACATATATGTATATTTTTAAGTTTTGAAAATATAACATATGTAGTTTTATTAACAAAACAATAAAAAAAAAACAAAGAGCCATGGCATGAAGAAAATAACACATCTTCAATTTGCAAAATTTCAAGTCAATCGATTCGCATAAAATTATATGCACAGGCCTCCAAACCAATGCATCCAAGTCTCTCCACGTAGCAAACACATCATTAAAGCAAAAATTCTTTAAGCCATGACCAGCGTTTTGTTCTGCAAACACGCCAGAAGCCCTCATGCAAATCCTTGGAAAGGGTGTTATCTACTATTTACTGATCAATAATGCCAGATCTTACAGTTTTGACTTTATTTGGAGATTTTCAGGGGATTAAAGCAGCTTACCTAGCATATAAAAGTGAGTATGAAGTGTTCAATTGGTGTGCTACTATCAACTTGCATATAGGTAGTCTTAGTTTGACCCTCGGAAATCAAAACTGGCTATCTACTAAGGCATAAATTTGCGAGTCTCGTGGGTTGCTTCTTTCGTTCACATTTGGGTTTGAGTTAGCTGGTGCTCTAATTTTCATGGAAAGATGTAAATGAGCTTGTGATTTTTATTTTTGAGTTGTAATGCAATTTTATTACGAGCCCTGCATTTTCACAAACAACTTAAAATCAGTTCTACAGGAGGCCTGGAAATGGTGTCAAGTCTTTCATGATGCATTGTGCAACAGTGGATGACGACTGAGAACATTAAGAAGAAATAATTGCAAACTTAATTTGAAAAATAGTCCTCTTACCGAGCGGTTTCAAGCTACTGTGGATTTCTGGTTAAAGGATAATGGCTGTTGGTTTTCAACCAGTTACCATATTTGTTTGTGCATTGCTAGGACTTTCTTTGTTGAAAGTTGCAGTGTGGAGTTAGTTGAAATGCCATAGCTTGCATTTTTCTCTCCATCTTATCGACAACTTTCAGATTGAATAAGAAAGATCCGAGTTACTGAACTCTGTTATTTCCAGCGACTCTCCATTAGAGCAATGGATCGATACAAGGTTATCAAAGAACTGGGAGATGGCACTTATGGGATTGTGTGGAAGGCGATTAATCGCTCAACCAATGAAATTGTCTAACCAGAAAATGATTTTTGCCAGAGATCTCGAGAAACGCAATTTTAATTGACAGGTGATTTTAAAACACGTTTTCTGATCAAACCGAAATGAATTTTGAAAAAATGAGACGTGGGTTTTTCTCAGAACGTGGTCAATTAGATAACCAAGAAATTGTTTTAAGAAATTTGTCGCGGTCTGGGAGAATTTCTCGGTTCTTCAGAGCCCTGTGTCGCTGTCTGCGTGAGAAAAAAAAACGGTTTGTGAATTTAAAAATTGAGAATCAGTTACAGCACATTCCCGGAAGAAAATTCGAATTGAAATTGAATTTTATTTTCCTCATGATCCTAACTTTCGTGGTTGATGTGTGGTAACCTTCCATAACCAACGGGATTTTATTTTCTTAAAAAAAAAACAAAAGGAACCTGTTATTGCACACCTTCAGGAAGTGGTCCACGTTTTACATTGAAGTTGCTTAGTTTGCAGCATGGAACATTCGATACAAAAGGCGGAGAATATGAATGGGTTCACAATCCAGACATGGACACCAGTAGGAGAATGGCATTCATGTTTTTAGTTTTTATTTTTAATTTCTTGTTTTGTTTAATAAAATTATATATGTATATTTTGTGTTTTAAAATGTAACATATATAATATTTATAAAAAAAAAATCAATAATTTTGAATCAATGAAATGAATAAGTTATTTCTCACTTTTCTGAAGGTATTGATTAATTTTGGACTGATGATGAAAGATGAATGGCTAACTTTTTATTCAAGATTTTTAGCTACAGAAACCGTCGACATTCCGCAGCTGAAAAAAATCTCATTGTTCAAATCAGCCCAACTTTCTCATACAAAATCATATTTTGATGATTCAAGTATCGTTGGAAAGGTCTCAACAAGATCTACACAATGAGAAATCCATCATCAAAGTTTGAAATGGTAAATAATGAAATAAATTGCTGAAAAGAAGCAACATTCAACTTGAGGCACTAATTCTAAAACATGTATAAATTCTTTTGATTTTTCCTTTGAGAACTTGTTTCATTAATACAAATTCTTAGTTTTGTGTGTAAATATCATAACTAGAGAGATTGATCACCTCTCTCCTTTGATAATCTCACATTCCATTGTAGAAGAAGTATTAGTTTTTTGCAGGTTCCATGAGGAAGGAAAAATGACTACAAGAGAATGGCGACTCTCTGAGAGATCAATTTGTTTCATAAGAGGATGATCAGCAAGAAAGAGGAAATATGCTGATGCAAAATCAGATCCAAACACTTGAAAAACTTTCAAATACTATTGTCTCCATCACATCCATATCTCATAATAAACCATTCACCTCATTTCACTTCATATTTTCCATTTACATTCACATCCACTTTCCATTTCTTTTTGTCCATTCATAACCCACAAATAAAAGTAAGAGGCTCATTCACATGCTTATTGCCCATTTCCATTTTCATCTTCCATTTCCATCTTCCATTTCTTGTCATTTTCATTCCGCAAATAAGCCCTGCTTCAATGCAAATTATTGAGTCCATAATCCTTTGAGTCTAAGTTCTTTGTAAAAACACCTTGAGGCTTGCATGCCTTAATGGCAAGTTCTCATGCTGACAAACAATGGGAATACATTAATGTCCCTTGTTCGTCAGATCTTCTAGGTGACTCGACATCGACAAAATCATTCGTACCTAGCAAGATGTGTTTGGGCATCTTGACTCTCATTGTCATCAATGGTGAGAGTTCTCGTGTTGACTAGTGGCATCCATTAATGGCCACTAAGTCAACAATTTCCTACTATGTTCGACATCAGAACATCTTTTCACATAGTAGGAATTGTGCCAATGAGTTTTGAAGACATAAAGACTATTATTTTCAGCATTTTGGAGCAGATTCAACAAGTTTTAGTAGGAGCAATAAAAAGTCATCTTATCTCTTTATCCATGACTCCTCTTGTTCAGCCACTTGAATAAAAATATGATCAGAATTTTACAGCCACCACACATACAACTCATCCATTCCAAAGGGTATGTTAAGGTACGTCATTTTCTAACTTATGAACATAGAATTCCATAAAAAGCTAGAATGATAATTGTTGGAAAAACATTCCTCTTCATCATTTCTTAAAATTGTCAATACCATCAGTTGGGGGGGAATACATTCATCTTCATACCTTACCATGTCCATATCATACTCAGGAGCCCACATACTTCCAACATATATTAACTATTACATTGTTATTATGAGCATACATGGCTTTTCAAAAAAGTGCTTAAAGAATAAATTGGATACAAACAAAATCATGGTTGTCACACAAGAACCAACCATTATGCAATCCAATAAAGATATATTGTGCAAAATAATGAAAATATCATTATGCAAAGTTCAAAGATCAAAATAGAATGCAACAACAAAAAAATTGGTTGAAACACAAGAGCCAACCATGTTGCAATTCAAGTAAAACACTTCGCAGAAATATGAAGTTATCAAATGATATCATGCAAAGTTAAGCCAAGGCTCAAGGATCAAAAGAGTTAATGTAATATATATTGCATGAGGACATACAATAACTTCAGTTGGGGGATATGTTGGGTCTTGAAAATGTCATTCATTTCCATTACACTTTCACTATTATGTTCATTATATCACCTCCATTTCACCTCCATTCCACTACCATGTCACTACATTCATCCCACTTTCATTATCATTGAGCCACATTTATGTTTTTCCAAACTTTATTAATTCTTAGCTTTTTTAAGTGAATTTGTAGTTAAAAATTAGAAAATAATGTGCATATGCTTATACCTAACAAGTGGGTTGAGATTGTTGACATGTGTAGGTCAAAATGAGACTTCTAGAAGACCCTTATGTGGCACTCTAAGGCCAAATTCGAATTTGGTTGGAGAAGATCATGAGATATGTGTCACATCTCCTAATTGTATTGAAACTCTAAGAGGATATGTGTCTCATCTCCTAATTGTATTGAAACTCTAAAAGGATATGTGTCTCATTTCTTAGTTGTGTTAAAACTCTAGAAAGACATGTGTCTTATCATTTCCTATTTTGATTGTAACTCTAGAGTTGGAGGGAGAGATTCATGAACTCCCATTAATGAGATAACTTCTCATATTTTGTATAAATAGGAGTAGCTTTCTCCTATCATAAAAAATGAGAAATTAGGAGAAGGAGAGAAAGAAATAGAGAGTCTTTTGTAACAAAGTTCAAGATGGAATGGGATGTAGATTTATGCTCTCCTCCTGCATTTTGTATGATCTGGAGGATCAGAAAAAGAATTGTTATGTCAAAAAAAATAAAAAAAAGGAGACAAAATAAACTTCGTCATTTCAATTGATTCAAAATAAAAAAAAATTAAAAAAAAAATGAAAAAAATTCCAATACATTGTTTTGTTTAATGAAATATATATGTGTATTTTTATATTTGTGAAAATATAACATACATAATTTTATTAAACAAATCAATAAAAAAAAAAAAATCAATAAATCATTTTGCTTAGTAAAACATATATGTATATTTTTAAGTTTTAAAAATAAAACATATGTAGTTTTATTAACAAAACAATAAAAAAAAAAAACAAAGGGCCACGACATGAAGAAAATAACACATCTTCAATTTGCAAAATTTCAAGTCAATCGATTCGCATAAAAGTATATGCACAGGCCTCCAAACCAATGCATCCAAGTCTCTCCACGCAGCAAACACAGCATTAAAGCAAAAATTCTTTAAGCCATGACCAGCGTTTTGTTCTGCAAACACACCAGAAGCCCTCATGCAAATCCTTGGAAAGGGTGTTATCTACTATTTACTGATCAATAATGCCAGATCTTACAGTTTTGACTTTATTTGGAGATTTTCAGGGGATTAAAGCAGCTTACCTAGCATATAAAAGGGAGTATGAAGTGTTCAATTGGTGTGCTACTATCAGCTTGCATATAGGTAGTCTTAGTTTGACCCTCGGAAATCAAAACTGGCTATCTACTAAGGCATAAATTTGCCAGTCTCGTGGATTGCTTCTTTCGTTCACATTTGGGTTTGAGTTAGCTGGTGCTCTAATTTTCATGGAAAGATGTAAATGAGCTTGTGATTTTTATTTTTGAGTTGTAATGCAATTTTATTACGAGCCATGCATTTCCACAAACAACTTAAAATCGAGTTCTAAAGAGGCCTAGAAATGGTGTCAAGTCTTCCCATGATGCATTGTACCTTGATGGAGGATGAGCGAGAACATTAAGAAGAAATAATTGCAAACTTAATTTGAAAAATAGTCCTCTTACCGAGCGGTTTCAAGCTGCTGTGGATTTCTGGTTAAAGGATAATGGCTGTTGGTTTTCAGCCAGTTACCATATTTGTTTGTGCATTGCTAGGACTTTCTTTGTTGAAAGTTGCAGTGTGGAGTTAGTTGAAATGCCATAGCTTGCATTTTTCTCTCCATGTTATCGACAACTTTCATATTGAATAAGAAATATCTGAGTTACTAAACTCTGTTATTTCCAGCGACTCTCCATTAGAGCAATGGATCGATACAAGGTTATCAAAGAACTGGGAGATGGCACTTATGGGATTGTGTGGAAGGCGATTAATCGCTCAACCAATGAAATTGTCTAACCAGAAAACGATTTTTGCCAGAGATCTCGAGAAACGGAATTTTAATTGATACGTGATTTTAAAACACGTTTTTTGATCAAACCGAAATGAATTTTGAAAAAATGAGACGTGGGTTTTCCTCAGAACATGGTCAGTTAGATAACCAAGAAATCGTTTTAAGAAATTTGTGGCGGTCTGGGATAATTTCTTGGTTCTTCAGAGCCCTGTGTCGTTGTCTGCGTGAGAAAAAAAAAACGGTTTGTGAATTTAAAAATTGAGAATCAGTTACGGCACCTTCCCGGAAGAAAATTCGAATTGAAATTGAATTTTATTTTCCTCATGATCCTAACTTTCGTGGTCGACGTGTGGTAACCTTCCATAACCAACGGGATTTTATTTTCTAAAAAAAAAAAAACAAAAGGAACCTGTTATTGCACGCCTTCAGGAAGTGGTCCACGTTTCACATTGAAGTTGCTTAGTTTGCAGCATGGAACATTCGATACAAAAGGCGGAGAATATGAATGGGTTCACAAGCCAGACATGGACACCAATAGGAGAATGACATTCATGTTTTTAGTTTTTATTTTTAATTTCCTGTTTTGTTTAATAAAATTATATATGTATATTTTGTTTTTTAAAATGTAACATATATAATATTTAAAAAAAAAAAATCAATAATTTTGAATCAATGAAATGAATAAGTTATTTGCTCACTTTTCTGAAGGTATTGATTAATTTTGGACTGATGATGAAAGATGAATGGCTAACTTTTTATTCAAGATTTTTAGCTACTTAAATCATTACATCACAGTCAAAGTCCAATTCGCGCAATGTCGGCACTCAGAAAGGTAAAAAAACTCAACAATTAAATCGTTCATCTCTTCATGGCGTAACCGATTTTGATGATTCAAGTATCCTTGGAAAGGTTTCAACAAGATCTACACAATGAGAAATCCATCATCAAAGTTTGAAATGGTAAATAATAAAATAAATTGCTGAAAAGAAGCAACATTCAACTTGAGGCACTAATTCTAAAACATGTATAAATTCTTTTGATTTTTCCTTTGAGAACTTGTTTCATTAATACAAATTCTTAGTTTTGTGTGTAAATATCATAACTAGAGAGATTGATCACCTCTCTCCTTTGATAATCTTACATTCCATTGCAGAAGAAGTATTATTTTTTTTTGCAGGTTCCAAGAGGAAGGACAAATGACTACAAGAGAATGGTGTCTCTCTAAGAGACCAATTTGTTTCATAAGAGGATGATTAGCAACAAAGAGGAAATATGCTGATGCAAAATCAGATCCAAACACTTGAAAAACTTTCAGATACTATTGTCTCCATCACATCCATACCTCATAATAAACCATTCACCTCATTTCACTTCATATTTTCTATTTACATTCACATCCACTTTCCATTTATTTTTGTCCATTCATAACCCATAAATAAAAGTAAGAGGCTCATTCACATGCTTATTTCCCTTCGCCATTTCTACTCTCCATTGCCATCTTCCATTTTCATCTTTCATTTCTTGTCATTTTCATTCTGCAAATAAGCCCTGCTTCAATGCAAATTATTGAGTCCATAGTCCTTTGAGTCTGAGGTCTTTGTAAAAACACCTTGAGGCTTTCATGCTTTAATGGCAATTTCTCATGCTGACAAACAATGGGAATACACTAATGTTCCTTGTTCCTTAGATCTTCTAGGTGACTCGACATCGGAAAAATCATTCGTACCTAGCAAGATGTGTTTGGGCATCTTGACTCTCATTGTCATCAATTGTGAGAGTTCTCGTGTTGACTAGTGGCATCCATTAATGGCCACTAAGTCAACAATTTCCTACTATGTTCGACATCAGAACATCTTTTCACATAGTAGGAATTGTGCCAATGAGTTTTGAAGACATGAAGACTATTATTTTCAGCATTTTGGAGCAGATTCAGCAAGTTTTAGTAAGAGCAATAAAAAGTCATCTTATCTCTTTATCCATGACTCCTCTTGTTCAGCCACTTGAAGAAAAATATGATCAGAATTTTACAGCCACCACACATACAACTCATCTATTCCAAAGGGTAAGTTAAGGTACATCATTTTCTAACTTTTGAACATAGAATTCCATAAAAAGCTAGAATGATAATTGTTGGAAAAACATTCCTCTTCATCATTTCATAAAATTGTCAATACCATCAGTTGGGGGGGAATACATTCATCTTCATACCTTACCATGTCCATATCATACTCAGGAGCCCACATACTTCCAACATATATTAACTATTACATTGTTATTATGAGCATACATGGCTTTTCAAAAAAGTGCTTAAAGGATAAATTGGATACAAACAAAATCATGGTTTTCACACAAGAACCAACCATCATGCAATCCAATAAATTTATACTTTTCAAAATAATGAAAATATCATTATGCAAAGTTGAAAGATCAAAATAGAATGCAACAACAAAAAAATTGGTTGAAACACAAGAACCAACCATGTTGCAATTCAAGTAAAACACTTTGCAGAAATATGAAGTTATCAAATGATATCATGCAAAGTTAAGCCAAAGCTCAAGGATCAAAAGAGTTAATGTAATATATATTGCATGAGGGCATACAATAACTTCAGTTGGGGGGTATGTTGGGTCTTGAAAATGTCATTAATTCCCATTACACTTTCACTATTATGTCCATTATATCACCTCCATTTCACCTCCATTTCACTACCATGTCACTACATTCATCCCACTTTCATTATCATTGGGCCACATTTATGTTTTTCCAAACTTTATTAATTCTTAGCCTTTTTAAGTGAATTTGTGGTTAAAAATTAGAAAATAATGTGCATATTCTTATACCTAACAAGTGGGTTGAGATTGTTGACATGTGTAGGTCAAAAGGAGACTTCTAGAAGACCCTTATGTGGCACTCTAAGGCCAAATTCGAATTTGGTTGGAGAAGATCATGGGATCATGAGGACATGTGTCTCATTTCCTTGTTGTATTGAAACTCTAAGAGGATATGTGTCTCATTTCTTAGTTGTGTTAAAACTCTAGAAAGACATGTGTCTTATCATTTCCTATTTTGATTGTAACTCTAGAGATGGAGGGAGAGATTCATGGACTCCCATTAATGAGATAACTCCTCATATTTTGTATAAATAGGAGAAGCTTTCTCCTATCAAGGGTAATGAAAAAGTAGTGAAAAATAGGAAAAGAGAGAAAGGAATAGAGAGTCTTTTGTAACAAAGTTTAAAATGGAATGGGACGTAGATTTGTGAGTTTTTCAATAGAGAAATTCAGTTCTTTAATGTTGTTTTGATTACAACTTTAAGGAGCTGAAGGACTTCACCAAATTGGTAGCAGAGGGCCCCTGTTATCCAAGGAAGCTTCTACATGTTTTCTAGATAAGTAGCTTTTAATTATGTGTTGTTAGCCTTTAATTCATGTCTTGCATTATTTGTTTAGCTAACAGATCCTCATGATGTTATAGTTAATCCTTTCTTAAAAGCTCTTCCAACATATCTTTATTCATGAAATGGATTTAATTGTGACATCTTGAGTTACCAGCACTTTAGTTTTTTTTTAAATTAAAGATCATCATTATCTTACAACCATTCTTTTTCTTAAACGCTCTTCCAACATATCAATATTAGATGAAAGAGATTTGGTTGTATTATGTTGAGTTAATTAGTATTTCCTGTTTTATAATTAGAGTAAAAGATCCTCATTATCTTACAATCATTCTTTTTCTTAAAATGCTCTTCCAACATATCATTATTAGATGAAAAATATTTGGTTGTATTATGTTGAGTTAATGTGGTATTGGGTGTACAATGGTTGATTACACTGGGGAAGGTCACCACGAATTGGGAGACCTTGCAGATGGAATTGACAGATAAGAAGAGTGGTAAGCTCCAAATGATCAAGGGCATGCACACCTATCCACCTCAGGAAGTATTTGCACATAATATGGAGGCTGAATTGCACAGAGGAGGCAAGAACACATTATTTTACTTAGGTATGTAGTCTACTCTAGACCATGATTCTACAATATTTGGAGGCATTCCACCAGGGAGCCCACCAGACCGAAAGTTTGTTAAAGGGTTCTTCCAAATAGTAGCACCACTCACAAAGAGGGGAGCCTTTGATGGGACAAAAATTGCACAAAGGGCCTCTGATTAGCCCAACGAGGAGATGGGTATTTTTCTGGTATTAGTATTGCCAGATTTTACCCAACCCTTTGTGTTGGAATGTGATGCTTCTGGGGAAGGTGTTGGCACAGTTCTCGCATAGGAAGGCCATCCCATAGCCTTTAAGAATCAAAAGATGTTACCACATGGGAATATGTGTTCTAGAGAAGGGGTTGCTGGCCATCATGAACGCATTGGAAAAACTCCGACAATATTAGATTGGCAACAACTTCCAATTGAAGATTGACCATGCCAATCTTCAATCTTTCCTTGAGAAAAAGCAGCTCCAAGAGAGGTAGCAAAAATATGTTAGCAGAAATCCAGCATATGAATATGAAATTGAATATGTCAAAGAGAGACAATGAGGTAGCAGATGCCTCATCACAGAAACTAGCATCACTGTCACTGATGAGTGTGGATTCAGATTGGGAGTCCCAACTACTGGTGGAGTATTCCAAGGACCACTTCACATGTGAGATAATTGATGGGTAGGTGATTGATGAGAGGTATAGAGTGATAGATGGGGTCATCTATTACCGGGACTAGATCTTCTTGACTAGAGATTCTAATCTCAAGGAGAAACTTCTACATGTAGGACATGATTCACCCCTTTCAAGCCACCAAGGTTTCACAAGGACATATTAGGCCATTTGTAATGTTTGTTTTTCTAAAATATCACAAGTCTATTCCAGAGATAGACTGCGGGGGAATTTTCCGGATATGTCACCTTTGAGAAAAGGATGAGATCTAGAGGCTACCTGGCCCTTCACAGACTCTTTCTATAGATATGTAGATATTCCTTCCTCAGGAATTGCCCAAAGAATGGGGCTGCAACAAATGTATGAACATACAATAGATCAATAGTGTTATTTTAATAACTGTGAGCCAATAAGATATGCATAGAAAATGAATAATGTTATATCAGCAAAAGGAGTACAAGTTCTTGAGGAAACATCAACTCAAAAAAGGCAATGCAAGCCTCAACAATACATGTACATGGAAATGAAAGAACACTGTTACTTCTTCATTAACCCAGACTATGAGGACGCAGTCTATGATAGAATGCTGCTGCAAAATGATGTCAATACATGAATATGACAATATATGTCTCAAATAAAATAGGGGAGCAAAGCTCTAGCCCTTAGAAGCAAAAATACATCAATCCTCCAAAGGATTGGCTGAAATATACAAAATGGCAAAAATGCCGGAGTTGCTGGGAAGCTGCTACAACTCAAATCTAGAATTCAATGAAGAAGGCTGAAGATGATGAAAAATCTAAAGTAAACCCTCTCCAATGGATCTCCAAAGTGGAAGGCTGATCCTTACACTTGAGATCTCACCCTCCAATCAATCTGCAAAAACCTCGCTGCAAATGCACTTTGGAAATAACGCAGTTACTGGAGAAAAGTGCGCAGTAGTAGCAAGAATATGAGTTGCCCTGATGCCGAGATCTACAAATAAGCTCCAAGGCTTCCAAACTGATCCTCCAAAGGCAAGAAAGACTCTCCCTCTGAAAAACAAGCAATGGAAGAGGTGTTGTGGAGTCTCCACTACAACACCCTACAACACAATATTATGCTGCTGTTGGGTCTTGAAAATGTCATTCATTTCCATTACACTTTCACTATTATGTCCATTGTATCACCTTCATTTCACCTCCATTTCACTACCATGTCATTACATTCATCCCACTTTCATTATCATTGGGCCAGATTTATGTTTTTCCAAACTTTATTAATTCTTAGCCTTTTTAAGTGAATTTGTGGTTAAAAATTAGAAAATAATGTGCATATGCTTATACCTAACAAGTGGGTTGAGATTGTTGACATGCGTAAGTCAAAAGGAGACTTCTAGAAGACCCTTATGTGGCACTCTAAGGCCAAATTCGAATTTGGTTGGAGAAGATCATGAGATATGTGTCACAGCTCCTAATTGTACTAAAACTCTAAGAGGATATGTGTCTCATCTCCTAATTGTATTGAAACTCTAAAAGGATATGTGTCTCATTTTTTAGTTGTGTTAAAACTCTAGAAAGACATGTGTCTTATCATTTCCTATTTTGATTGTAACTCTAGAGTTGGAGGGAGTGATTCATGGACTCCCATTAATGAGATAACTTCTCATATTTTGTATAAATAGGAGTAGCTTTCTCCTATCATAAAAAATGAGAAATTAGGAGAAGGAGAGAAAGAAATAGAGAGTCTTTTGTAACAAAGTTCAAGATGGAATGGGATGTAGATTTATGAGTTTTTGAATAAAGAAGCTTAGTTCTTTGATGCTATTATGATCTCATCTTCAAGGAGCTAAGGACTACACCAAATTGGTAGCAGAGGGTCCCTGCTATCCAAGGAGGCTTCTACATGTTTTCTAGATAAGTAGCTTTTAATTATGTGTTGTTAGCTTTTAATTCATGTCTTGCATTATTTGTTTAGCTAACAGATCCTCATGATGTTATAGTTAATCCTTTCTTAAAAGCTCTTCCAACATATCTTTATTCATGAAATGGATTTAATTGTGACATCTTGAGTTACCAGCACTTTCGTTTTTTTTAAATTAAATATCCTCATTATCTTACAACCATTCTTTTTCTTAAATGGTCTTCCAACATATCAATATTAGATGAAAAAGATTTGGTTGTATTATGTTGAGTTAATTAGCATTTCCTGTTTTGCAATTAGAGTGAAAGATCCTCATTATCTTACAATCATTCTTTTTCTTAAAACGCTCTTCCAACATATCATTATTAGATGAAAAAGATTTGGTTGTATTATGTTGAGTTAATTAGCATTTTTAGTTGTAATTCCTTTCGTTAATTATCACAGTTACACTTACTCTACTAAACTCTTCCAAGATATAATTATGATGAATAAGGCATAACTATGGTATTGTAGGTTTTAGTTGCTTGTTTACACTAAGTGTCACAGCCGGTCTTACTCAAACAAACTCTTCCAAAACATCATGAACAACGAATAAGAGATAGCTGTGGTGTCTTAGATTTTAGTTGCATTTGCTTTTGAATTTCTGTTTACACTAAGTGGCATAACCATTCTTACTCTTACAAAGCTCTTCCAAAATATCATAACAATGAGTAAGAAATAGCTGTGGTGTCTTAGATTTTAATTGTATTTGCTTTCAGTTTTATGTTTATGTTCAATTGCATTGAATAATACAGCCAGGATTGTTTTACAAACTCTTCCAAAATATCATTCATCATGAACAAGATGGGTTGTAGAATTCCATAGACTAGTTGCATGTTAATTTAGTTAGAGCACTCCGGAGGTAGATTACATTTAGTTCAGCTCTGTCATTTCATTTCATTTTAAAGTTTGATAGAAGACCCTCATTGCATTAAAATAAAAAATAAAAAAAATAAGAAAAACACATACAACGAAGTAAGGAAGAGGTCACTTAAGCACATATAGTGCACCACACTTCATCAGTTTACTAGCCCTGGTTGATAATTTATGTTAGCAATTTAGGACACTAAATTGACTACACATTTTGGCGCCGTTGCCGGGGAAGTGTAATTAGGAGACCTTATTTCTTACATCTAAAAAAAAATTAATAATTCTTGAGTATGCTCTCCTCCTGCACTTTGTGTGATCTGGAGGATCAGAAAAATGATTGTTATGTAAAAAAAAATTAATAATTCTTTAGTATGCTCTCCTCCTGCATTTTGTATGATCTGGAGTATCAGAAAAACAATTGTTATGTAAAATAAAATAAAATAAAAGAGACAAAATAAACTTCATCATTTCAATTGATTCAAAATAAAAAAAATAAATAAAAATTCCAAGACATTGTTTTGTTTAATGAAATATATATGTGTATTTTTAAATTTGTGAAAATATAACATTCATAATTTTATTAAACAAATGAATTAAAAAAAATAAAAAAAATCAATAAATCATTTTTCTTAGTAAAAACATATATGTATATTTTTAATTTTTGAAAATATAACATATGTATTTTTATTAACAAAACAATAAAAAAAAAAACAAAGGGCCACGGCATGAAGAAAATAACACATCTTCAATTTGCAAAATTTCAAGTCAATCGAGTCGCATAAAAGTATATGCACAAGCCTCCAAACCAATGCATCCAAGTCTCTCCACGCAGCAAACACAACATTAAAGCAACAATTCTTTAAGCCATGACCAGCGTTTTGTTCTGCAAACACACCAGAAGCCCTCATGCAAATCCTTGGAAAGTGTGTTATCTACTTTTTACTGATCAATAATGCCAGATGTTACAGTTTTGACTTTATTTGGAGATTTTTAGGGGATTAAAGCAGCTTACCTAGCATATAAAAGGGAGTATGAAGTGTTCAATTGGTGTGCTACTATCAGCTTGCATATAGGTAGTCTCAGTTTGACCCTTGGAAATCAAAACTGGCTATCTACTAAGGCATAAATTTGCCAGCCTCGTGGATTGCTTCTTTCGTTCACATTTGGGTTTGAGTTAGCTGGTGCTGTAATTTTCATGGAAAGATGTAAATGAGCTTGTGATTTTTATTTTTGAGTTGCAATGCAATTTTATTACGAGCCCTGCATTTTCACAAACAACTTAAAATTAGTTCTACAGGAGGCCTGGAAATGTTGTCAAGTCTTTCATGATGCATTGTGCAACAGTGGATGACGACTGAGAACATTAAGAAGAAATAATTGCAAACTTAATTTGAAAAATATTCCTCTTACCGAGCGGTTTCAAGCTGCTGTGGATTTCTGGTTAAAGGATAATGGCTGTTGGTTTTCAGCCAGTTACCATATTTGTTTGTGCATTGCTAGGACTTTCTTTGTTGAAAGTCGCAGTGTGGAGTCAGTGTAAATGCCATAGCTTGCATTTTTCTCTCCATGTTATCGACAACTTTCAGATTGAATAAGAAAGATCCAAGTTACTAAACTCTGTTATTTCCAGCGACTTTCCATTAGAGCAATGGATCAGTACAAGGTTATCAAAGAACTGGGAGATGGCACTTATGGGATTGTGTGGAAGGCGATTAATCGCTCAACCAATGAAATTGTCTAACCAAAAAACGATTTTTGCTAGAGATCTCGAGAAACGCAATTTTAATTGACACATGATTTTAAAACACATTTTTTGATCAAACATAAATGAATTTTGAAAAACTGAGACGTGGGTTTTTCTCAGAACGTGGTCAATTAGATAGCCCAAAAATCGTTTTAAGAAATTCGTGGCGGTCTGGGAGAATTTCTCGGTTCTTCAGAGCCCTGTGTCGCTGTCTGTGTGGGAAAAAAAGAACGGGTTGTGAATTTAAAAATTGAGAATCGGTTACGGCACCTTCCAGGAAGAAAATTCGAATTGAAATTGAATTTTATTTTCCTCATGATCCTAACTTTCGTGGTCGACGTGTGGTAACCTTCCATAACCAACGGGATTTTATTTTCTAAAAAAAAAAAAACAAGATGAACCTGTTATTGCACGCCTTCAGGAAGTGGTCCACGTTTCACATTGAAGTTGCTTAGTTTGCAGCATGGAACATTCGATACAAAAGATGGAGAATATGAATGGGTTCACAAGCCAGACATGGACACCAGTAGGAGAATGGCATTCATGTTTTTAGTTTTTATTTTTAATTTCATGTTTTGTTTAATAAAATTATATATGTATATTTTTTATTTAAAAATGTAACATATATAATATTTAAAAAAAAAAAATCAATAATTTTGAATCAATGAAATGAATAAGTTATTTGCACACTTTTCTGAAGGTATTGATTAATTTTGGACTGATGATGAAAGATGAATGGCTAACTTTTTATTCAAGATTTTTAGCTACAGACACCGTCGACATTCTGCAGCTAAATTCCAATTCCGTAGCTGTTCTCCAATTCTGCAGCAGAAAAAAACCTCATTGTTCAAATCAACCTAACTTTCTCACACAAAATCAGATTTTGATGATTCAAGTATCGTTGGAAAGCTCTCAACAATATCTACACAATGAGAAATCCATCATCAGAGTTTGAAATGGTAAATAATGAAATAAATTGCTGAAAAGAAGCAACATTCAACTTGAGGCACTAGTTCTAAAATAGGTATAAATTATTTTGATTTTTCCTTTGAGAACTTGTTTCATTAATACAAATTCTTAGTTTTGTGTGTAAATATCATAACTAGAGAGATTGATCACCTCTCTCATTTGATAATCTTACATTCCATTGCAGAATAAGTATTAGTGTTTTGCAGGTTCCAGGAGGAAGGACAAATGACTACAAGAGAATGGTGTCTCTCTAAGAGATCAATTTGTTTCATAAGAGGATGATCAGCAACAAAGAGGAAATATGCTGATGCAAAATCAGATCCAAACACTTGAAAAACTTTCAGATACTATTGTCTCCATCACATCCATACCTCATAATAAACCGTTCACCCCATTTCACTTCATATTTTCCATTTACATTCACATCCACTTTCCATTTCTTTTTGTCCATTCATAACCCACAAATAAAAGCAAGAGGCTCATTCACATGCTTATTGCCCATTGCCATTTCTACTCTCCATTTCCATCTTCCATTTCTTGTCATTTTCATTCCGCAAATAAGCCCTGCTTCAATGCAAATTATTGAGTCCATAGTCCTTTGAGTCTAAGTTCTTTGTAAAAACACCTTGAGGCTTGCATGCTTTAATGGCAAGTTCTCATGCTGACAAACAATGTGAATACACTAATTTCCCTTGTTCGTCAGATCTTCTAGGTGACTCGACATCGGCAAAATCATTCGTACCTAGCAAGATGTATTTGGGCATCTTGACTCTCATTGTCATCAATGGTGATAAAAAGTCATCTTATCTCTTTATCCATGACTCCTCTTGTTCAGCCACTTGAAGAAAAATATGATCAGAATTTTACAACCACCACACATACAACTCATCCATTCCAAAGGGTAAGTTAAGGTACGCCATTTTCTAACTTTTGACCATAGAATTCCATAAAAAGCTAGAATGATAATTGTTGGAAAAACATTCCTCTTCATCATTTCATAAAATTGTCAATACCATCAGTTGGGGGGAAATACATTCATCTTCATATCTTACCATGTCCATATCATACTCAGGAGCCCACATACTTCCAACATATATTAACTATTACATTATTATTATGAGCATACATGGCTTTTCAAAAAAGTGTTTAAAGGATAAATTGGATACAAACAAAATCATGGTTGTCACACAAGAACCAACCATCATGAAATCCAATAATGACATACTTTGCAAAATAATCAAAATATCATTATGAAAAGTTCAAAGATCAAAATAGAATGCAACAACAAAAAAATTGGTTGTAACACAAGAACCAACCATGTTGCAATTCAAGTAAAACACTTTGCAGAAATATGAAGTTATCAAATGATATCATGCAAAGTTAAGCCAAAGCTCAAGGATCAAAAGAGTTAATGTAATATATATTGCATGAGGACATGCAATAACTTCAGTTGGAGGGTATGTTGGGTCTTGAAAATGTCATTCATTTCCATTACACTTTCACTATTATGTCCATTATATCACCTCCATTTCACCTCCATTTCACTACCATGTCACTACATTCATCCCACTTTCATTATCATTGGGCCACATTTATGTTTTTCCAAACTTTATTAATTCTTAGCCTTTTAAAGTGAATTTGTGGTTAAAAATTAGAAAATAATGTGCATATGCTTATACCTAACAAGTGGGTTGAGATTGTTGACATGTGTAGATCAAAAGGAGACTTCTAGAAGACCCTTATGTGGCACTCTAAGAACAAATTAGAATTTGGTTGGAGAAGATCATGGGATCATGAGGATATGTGTCTCATTTCCTTGTTGTATTGAAACTCTAAGAGGATATGTGTCTCATTTCTTAGTTGTGTTGAAACTCTAGAAAGACATGTGTCTTATCATTTCCTATTTTGATTGTAACTCTAGAGATGGAGGGAGAGATTCATGGACTCCCATTAATGAGATAATTCCTCATATTTTATAAAATAGGAGAAGCTTTCTCCTATCATGGGTAATGAAAAATTAGGAGAAGAAGAGAAAGGATTAGAGAGAGTATTTTGTAACAAAGTTCAAGATGGAATGGGATGTAGATTTGTGAGTTTTTCAATAGAGAAATTCAGTTCTTTGACGCTGTTTTGATTACAACTTTAAGGAGCTGAAGGACTTCACCAAATTGGTAGCAGAGGGCCCCTGCTATCCAAGGAGGCTTCTACATGTTTTCTAGATAAGTAGCTTTTAATTATGTGTTGTTAGCTTTTAATTCATGTCTTGCATTATTTGTTTAGCTAACAGATCCTCATGATGTTATAGTTAATCCTTTCTTAAAAGCTCTTCCAACATATCTTTATTCATGAAATGGATTTAATTGTGACATCTTGAGTTACCAACACTTTAGTTTTTTTTAAATTAAAGATCCTCGTTATCTTACAACCATTCTTTTTCTTAAACGCTCTTCCAACATATCAATATTAGATGAAAGAGATTTGGTTGTGTTATGTTGAGTTAATTAGCATTTCCTGTTTTTCAATTAGATTAAAAGATCCTCATTATCTTACAATAATTCTTTTTCTTAAAACGCTCTTCCAACATATCATTATTAGATGAAAAATATTTGGTTGTATTATGTTGAGTTAATTAGCATTTTTAGTTGCAATTCCTTTCGTTAATTATCACAGTTAGACTTACTCTAATAAACTCTTCCAAAATATCATTATGATGAATAAGGCATAACTGTGGTATTGTAGGTTTTAGTTGTTTGTTTACACTAAGTGTCACACCTGGTCTTACTCAAACAAACTCTTCCAAAACATCATGAAAAACGAATAAGAGATAGCTGTGGTGTCTTAGATTTTAGTTGCATTTGCTTTTGAATTTCTGTTTACACTAAGTGGCGTAGCCATTCTTACTCTTACAATGCTCTTCCAAAATATCATAACAATGATTAAGAAATAGCTGTGGTGTCTTAGATTTTAATTGTATTTTCTTTCAGTTTTACGTTTCTTGCATTGGATAATACAGCCAGGACTGTTTTACAAACTCTTCCAAAATATCATTCATCATGAACAAGATGGGCTGTATAATTCCATAGACTAGTTGCATGTTAATTTAGTGAGAGCACTCCGGAGGTAGATTACATTTAGTTCAGCTCTGTCATTTCATTTCATTTTTAAGTTTGATAGAAGACCCTCATTGTATTAAAATTAAAAAAAAAAAAAAAAAAAAAAAAAAAACACATACAACGAAGTAAGGAAGAGGTCACTTAAGCACATATAGTGCACCACACTTCATCAGTTTACTAGCCCTGGTTGATAATTTACGTTAGCAATTTAGGATGCTAAATTGACGACACAGCTGTTGCAACAATAACGTTGTCCTGGAGGAGGATGCTTTGGCCTTGAGCCATGAAATGTGGATAATGAATAACCAACCCTCAAGAGGCCTCTCAAGAAGGTGAGGAAATCCTAAACAGGAATTCCTCCGGTAATTCTTGCTAAGCAACAAAGAATGCATAATTGTCTCACAAGACAATGAGATGAATAATACAAGCATGAGAAACAATGGTTTCCTTGTCGTCTTTTAAAAAAAATGAAAGCTCCATTAGGGTTTCCTCTGCCAAATTTCCCTTTCCTCACTCACACTGCGCTGGCTTCCTAAGTAAGCCACTCCTCCTATGGTTGCGCTGTTGACTTGGTCAACTTAACCAAGCCTTCTTGCAAATATCCTTGTTCACACATGATGGGGTGTAAACCAGCTCCAAAGTTGATCCCCTTTCATACTTAGAGGGATTTTATTGAGGTTTTTATTATGGAATGGGTTTCCTTACCCATTTATTCTCCTCCTAGGTGAAATTAGAAAAATTAATGTTCCAAATTATTTTTGGAAAATTTTGGAACACTACAGTCCTCCCCTCCCAAATGTTGCTTGTCCCCAAGCAACTGCAAGGACTGAACTGGAAGCCTATCCTCAATGCATGGAGTCCATAATGTGTTGAGTAACATCTTCCTCATGTGGATCCTCCATCCCCAAGCAATCATCCATGCAAAATGAGTTACCTCCCAACTAGGGACCTCCTAGAAACTGTCTTCCACCATTGGTTCTGGCAAAGTAGGTGGGATGAAAATCTGCTCATGGTAGACAATGTGGCCTACCCCACGCTGTCTGTATCCCCACTCATGATAAGTGTAGAGAAAGTGCTGATCTTGGGCTACAAAATACTTGCCCTCAAGTGGCAAGATGCAGACTAGATCCCTAAGGACCTCTCCTCCAACGCTGAAAATCATGCTGGCTCAAGTCTCTCCATATATGATGAGTTGGAAGTCATCATCATATGGCATATAATTCCTCATATGGCTCACCTCATAATGAAACAAATGAGCTGCTGTAGTGGCCATACTCTCTCCCATGCTCCGTTTAGAACATGTAGTGCAAAGTGTGTGGGCGTTTTCTCCCTCCAAGGACACATCTGCCCAATGTGTCCCTCTTCCCATCATGCTCCCAAGGAAAGATCTAGCAATATCAATCAAGGGAACTGTTGGGGTTCCCATGTTTTGGCCAGATTGGCAAGACCAAAAGATGAGACAACATCATAACCACTTTTGGGCCCTAGGATCTAGCCCTCCTGGACCCAGAGAGGGATCTCTCCAAATAGAGCTAAGAATGATATGTCTTTGAAGCTAAAAATGAGATGTTAGGCTAGTTATGAAGCACAAAGGGGGTTTGAAAATGATTTGGTTGAAGGGTTGCTGGGTTGGTTAGGATATCATAGGCTAAGAAAGTAATGGGAGAAAAGGAACAAAACAGCAAGAGGCTTCAGCAAAGAGGATAGGCCAAGATAGTGCCATCCATTGGGCTATGGAGTCATGAAAGGAAATTACTTGCATCCACTAGCCAAGGCATTCAAAGGGCAAGTCATCTACACTAAAGGATCTTTTAGGCAGATGGTGGAATGGAACATTAAGGAGAGAAAGTGGAAGAAGGAAAGACAACCAATTTTCTGTCTATAGATCAGGTCAGAGGTCATTTAACTCCAGACCTGCTTGGACGTACTCAAAGGCAGCTCTCAAAAGTGGACAAAGGGGCAGCTTATAGATCGGACCAGAGGTCATTTAACTCTAGGTCTGCTTTAGCAACTCCAAGGGGAAAACAGAGATAAGATTACAAAGAAACATCTAAGAACAGCTTCATTCAATTCATACATCAGAGAGCAGGCAATAACATCCACTACACTGGTTAAATTAACTCAGAACCATTCCTAGATAACACATTGAGTAGAAAACATTAAGGGCTGGGAGAGCAGCAACATAAGGCACCTAACAAGGGTGAATCTTATGCCAAACTTCTGATGCGAGCCTGAAGAATATGAAACAATGTGAAAATGCAATAAACGAAGTAAGAAGAACATCACCAATAGTAATAGACCAGGATCCTGTGAAATGTGCTTTGATTAATTGATGCAAAACCAGTCATGTACAATAAGCTCAATGGCTAATACAGTCTAGATTTCTCCTCCCAGCCTATTACATACAAGCTACTCTGCAACTCCCTCCCAAGACTATTCTAACAGTCAAACTGAATCCCTCTAACAACAAATGCCCAGCAAGGCAACAACCGAACAACAACCATTTCATTATGTTCTCAGGGATCTCTTATAGGGGAAGGGGAAGAAACAACAATAGATAAACAAATAAATGAGTCTCATTAAGACAGTAAGGCGGAAGTGTTCATGCCCATACCACTTAATGGTTTTCTGCAGTATTGCATGTACTCTGTAATCTGTCTGGGGAGTCTCTGTCAGGCCGAGATCGACCTCGGATATTTCTTTGGGGTCCTTCCTGGTGCTTGGAGCTCTGTGCTAGCCTTATGAATAAATGAACTGGTGAAAGATCTTCACGGTTTCTCCATTCCTCCATTACTTCGGCTCAGACAGTCTTTAATGAAGCTCCTGTCTGTGTATTTAATTTCTTATGGGCTCGAGGAGGCATGGGGAACCCTGTAGGGATGGTGTACGTCTGGAGAGAACGAACTCTACTGTTAGGTAGCGCAGTAATGACTTGCTGGTGCGCTCATCAGTCTTCAAACTGAACCTTAATCCTTTGAAAGTGGGGCTAAAAATTGATTATGTCAATAACAGGTGTTAACCCCTTTGGATTCTTTCTGCTGATCCGCTGGCGATGCTGAAAACACCTCACTGTGATGTCTGCACAATTTAAAATAAACCTGTTTAAAGCCCGGGTAGCGGCGGCAGAATGATGTGGAGGCGGAGGAATGGTGGCGGAATTGTGGAGAAACAATGGAAAAAATGCAAAGTGGCGGAGCAATGATTAACAACGTAAAAGCCCAACAATTAGCTTTGGGCGAATTACACAGGGAAACACGAAAAAACAATGCACGGAGGCGTGAATGTGGGACCCGGTCACGGTGGAGGGTGATTAGATCTTGATCATTAGATTTGCATGGGAGACGGACGACGAATATCTAACTGCAACAATCGCAATCGGAGGCCGGAGCGAGTGGCAATCGCAACGCACATTCCAAAAGTTCCAATTGCGATTTGGAGATATGTTGCGATTAAACACCAACCATCGGATCTGGGATCAAATCGACAGTCCACATTTAATCGGAGGGAGATGGAGAGGGGCGGAAGAGCGACGATGCGATTAGCGCCGAGCCATTGGATTGGCTGGAAGATGGACGGCTGCGATTAAATCGGGGGGTGACGCGACCAGGGATCGGAAGGCAAGACTTGCGTTTGCGATCGGGAGGGAAAATGCGATTGAGCGCTGGCCGTCAGATAGCGGGAAGGATGAACGGTCGGGATGTAATCGGGGATCGCAATCAGAGGTTAGAAAATAAGGCTTGCAATCAATCGCATCGCAATCACTTGCGAAGGACCAATCAGAGGGTGCACACAACATGTTGCGATTGAGATGGGCGGGGGGCTTGCGATTGGCGCTCCGTCGTCGGATCACCGCGGAAGATCAACGATGCAGAACCCATATTAAGACTTAACATGATAAAACAATCACATCGGGTATTTTCAATATTACACAGGGTTTTGCATCCCGTCGATCTTTCCGATTGCGATAAGCGCTTGGGACTTAAGCGCTTGGTCCCAGCGCCAGGGCATGTGTGGGAAGTGGTTGAGGGGCCGTCGGGAAAGGGGCTTAGACCTATAATAAGGTAAGGAAGTGGTTTTTAGCCCATTTAAATGGAATTTAAACGCCAGGGAGGGGAACGGTAGAGGAGTAAGGGAGGAAAAGGGGGCCTTTGGGCATTTCTTCACATAACAGAGAGGCTTTAAAAGGGGAATCAACAGAGGGGATTTCATCAAAGGATAAAATACACATAGAGGCTTCAGGGAGATTGTGCTTTTAGAGGAAATGCATTCCTTGAAGGCTCAAAAACAATTTAGCCCCCTATTTGCTTGTCAAAAATTTCATAGGGGGGCTAACAGTGGCTCCACATGGGGATGGTTTCTTCTTGAAGGAGTCAAGAATTCAGAAAATGATCTCTTGGTGTAGGCCAGATGCCTGCTGCTTGAACCATCCTTTTCTTTCCTAGATCAACTGCCACAAATTAAGAAGACATCATATCAACAGAAACATTCTCCCAAACAACTAACTACCCACACTATAGTCCTAACATTTTTCTTCTGGGTGCATTTGGACTTGCAGACCCTTCACATCATTTATTTTTACAAACGGGAAAACAAACCTATTCTAATTCTACCCTTATTACTCCATGAGACCAAATTAGACTGTTGGCCTCATATGTTTCTCTACCTACACTGCTACCTGCTAGGATTAGACTGTCTAGCAGGTTTCTTCTCTACATTCTAAGACAGGAATTGAAAAAACTAACTACATGCTCATAGACTGAGCTTTATTTAGCTTTTCCTACCTACCCTACTCTAACTGGAAATATCTGATGTTCTAGGTGATGCAATAATGCCAATGCAGCCAGTCAAGTAACAACAAAAAAGGATATGAGCATTGACTACCTGTCAGAGATAACCGTAGGATGCTCTGCCTGTGGATCTTCAAAACTGAGGCCACCAGCAGGGGTGACCAATTCTGATGTATTTGGCTCTTGCAGAAAATCAATATTTGAGGAACCGAGCCAATGAGGGCCTCCATGTATTCTGCCACAGGATCAACAAAATCATGATGTAAACCTTTTTCTTCAAAGCCTACCATGACTAATAGGCTGCCTGCATCCGCGGCGAGGCCTTTGTAATCACACTCCTTTTCTTGGTTGGGAGTATTTTGCATGTGGACATTAACCAGGAATATCTCTTCTTCCTCTGGGTCTAGACAAAGATGTCTGTGGGAAAGGAGATCTACCTCATCTTCATTGCAGCCTGAGCTAGAGGGCTCATTATATTCAACAGTGTTGTCCTCTAGTAATGCAGGCTGGTTCTGCTGAAACTCTGTGAAAAAATTAACATATTCTTGAGTGGGGGCTTCTTTGATTACCTCAATCCCCTTGGGAGAAGGCCCCAGATATTCGTTCCGCTCAAGATCTTTTTCAATCCTTTCTTCCTCATCCTCTGCGGTGAAAATCCACTGGCTTCCGTCTTCTTAGCAAATATAACTGATGTTCGGATATAAAGAAGATAGAATATTCCATGAATCTTCATCTATTATCGTGCTTTCTGCGCTTTCTCCATCAGTATCATAGACAGCCTGCCTTAGCCCGTCGTTTTCTTGAAGTTGATGGCCGTAGTATTCCTCCCATGAATCTACTGATGATGGCCCTGCAAGCTCAGTTTCCCCTTGGAAAAAATTATCATCAAACAGATCAACATCAGAGACATCGTAATTACAAGCATAGTTACCCATCAAATCTTCAGGACTCTCAGCGAATCTTTCTTCAAAACAGTCTGCAAGTTCATTTTCTGATCTAAGCTCTGGTTCCTCATACATGCTTTGCATGTAACTTTCGTCTTGCAGTGATCTGATTTGTCTCTTTTGAGGACAAGGGGTAGGTCTTCTCCAATCATCCTCTCTGGTTTCGGCCTCATATTCTTGCTCTTTTGCTTTCAGCAAGGAACTGGCAGTCTCTATCAGTCTTTCTAGCTTGTCCTCTAAATAGATCTGCACTGCTTGCTTTGTTCGGTCTTTCCTTGCTGCTTGTAATCTTTCTTCCCTGCACTGTATGTTGTATTCGACAGTGATTGCTATATTCTGCATTTCCTCCAGGCTCGATGGCTCTTTTTGCCTTATATGGAATTCCACCTCGGGGTCAAAAGAACTCGGATAGTGCAATAAAGCCCATCCCAAAGGTGGTTTTATATCGGAAGGTATTGCATCATATACCTTATTAAACCTGGCTGAAAACTCTTGCACTGTCTCTCCTGGCTGCCTTCTCAAATTTTGATATTCTTTTAGGATGAGGAGAGCATTCTTCGGGGCCGCCCATCTATCAAGGAAAACTTGAGAAAACTGATGGAAGCTGAAAATTCTTTCTTCTGGAAGGCCTTTGAGCCAACTCTTAACATTTCCTTGTAATGAAAAAGCAAACATTATAATGCACACATCATCTTCTTCTATTTCATATAGCTCAAGTAAATCCTCAAGGTTTTGAACATGTTCTTCAGCAGTGGACCCTTTATTCTCTCCATCAAAATGAGGCAGTTGATTTATAAGCTCTGCAGGAAGGGGTTGGAAGAAAAGGGGTAAAACCAGAGGCTTGTATCTTTCTATGACCTTTGTAGGAGTGGGTAGTGTAACAATGGGCTCATGGCTACTTGAAGCTTCTTGAGGGGTGGGAGATACAACATGAGCTTCTTGTTCCACCAGGTTTTTCACAGGAGTATAGGTCTGCTCACGGTCTGAAGACTGAGGCTTGAGATCTTCCCCATAATCATCATGGGTCTCATCTCTGTACGCTCGATTTGGCTTGAAATAGGATAGGAAATAATGATAGAAAAAAACAATAAACTCTTTAAACCAAATCCAACCAGTATGTTCTACCCTTCTATGAGGTCTGGCCATATTTCAGGTTCTTCCTCCAATGGAGTCTTTGAGAGTTATGGAGTGTGGAGTCGCCAGGTGGATGTATATGAACATTTGAAGTAGGATGTTGTCCACCATCAGCAATGAGAAAGCCAATCTAACCAGAGATCTTGGGTCTATGAGTGCCTAGGAATGCTTAAGGTGAAATGCACTCAAGTCCCCAGTATGGTTGCCATTATGTTGGGGTTCCCATGTTTTGGCCAGATTGGCAAGCCCAAAAGATGAGACAACATCAGAACCACTTTTGGGCCCTAGGATCTAGTCCTCCTGGACCTGGAGATGGATCTCTCCAAATAGAGCTAAGAATGATATGTCTTTGAAGCTCAAAATGAGATGTTAGGCTAGTTATGAAGCACAAAGGGGGTTTAAAAATGATTTGGTTAAAGGGTTGCTGGGTTGGTTAGGAGATCATAGGCTGATAAAGTAATGGGAGAAAAGGAACAAAATAGCAGGAGGGTTCAGCAAAGAGGATAGGCCAAGATAGTGCCATCCATTGGGCTATGGAGTCATGAAAGGAAATTACTTGCATCCACTAGCCAAGGCATTCAAAGGGAAAGTCATCTACACTAAAGGATCTTTTAGGCAGATGGTGGAATGGAACATTAAGGAGAGAAAGTGGAAGAAGGAAAGACAACCAATTTTCTGTCTATAAATCAGGTCAGAGGTCATTTAACTCCAGACCTGCTTGGACGTACTCAAAGGCAACTCTCAAAGGTGGACAAAGGGGCAGCTTATAGATCGGACCAGAGGTCATTTAACTCCAGGTTTGCTTTAGCAACTCCAAGGGGAAAACATAGATAAGATTACAAAGAAACATCTAAGAACAGCTTCATTCGATTCATACATCAGAGAGCAGGCAATAACATCCACTAGACTAGTTAAATTAACTGAGGACCATTCTTAGATAACACATTGAGCAGAAAACATTAAGGGCTGGCAGAGCAGCAACATAAGGCACCTAACAAGGGTGAATCTTATGCCAAACTTCTGATGCGAGCCTGAAGAACATGAAACAATGTGAAAATGCAATAAACGAAGTAAGAAGAACATCACCAATAGTAATAGACTAGGATCCTGTGAAATGTGCTTTGATTAATTGATGCAAAACCAGTCATGTACAATAAGCTCAATGGCTAATACAGTCCAGACTTCTCCTCCCAGCCTATTACATACAAGCTACTCTGCAACTCCCTCCCAAGACTGTTCTAACAGTCAAACTGAATCCCTCTAACAGCAAATGCCCAGCAAGGCAACAACCGAACAACAACCATTTCATTATGTTCTCAGGGATCTCTTATAGGGGAAGGGGAAGAAACAACAATAGATAAACAAATAAATGAGTCTCATTAAGACAGTAAGGCAGAAGTGTTCACGCCCATACCACTTAATGGTTTTCTGCAGTATTGCATGTACTCTGTAATCTATCTGGGGAGTCTCTGTCAGGCCGAGATCGACCTCGGATATTTCTTTGGGGTCCTTCTTGGTGCTTGGAGCTCTGCGCTAGCCTTCTGAATAAATGAACTGGTGAAATATCTGCACGGTTTCGCCATTCCTCCATTACTGCGGCTCAGATAGCCTTTAATGAAGCTCCTGTCTGTGTATTTAATTGCTTATGGGTTCGAGGAGGCATGGGGAACCCTGTAGGGATGATGTACGTCTGGAGAGAACGAACTCTGCTATTAGGTAGCGCAGTAATGACTTTCTGGTGCACTCATCAGTCTTCAAACTGAACCTTAATCCTTTGAAAGTGGGGCTAAACATTGATTATGTCAATAACAAGTGTTAACCCCTTTGGATTCTTTCTACTAATCCGCTAGCGATGCTGAAAACACCTCACTGTGATGTCTGCACAATTTAAAATAAACCTGTTTAAAGCCCGGGTAGCGGCGGCGGAATGCTGTGGAGGCGGAGGAATGGTGGCGGAATTGTGGAGAAACAATGGAAAGAATGCAAATTGGCGGAGCAATGATTAACAACGTAAAAGCCCAACAATTAGCTTTGGGCGAATTACATAGGGAAACATGAGAAAACAATGCACGGAGGCGTGAATGTGGGACCCACTCACGGTGGAGGGTGATTAGATCTTGACTGTTAGATTTGCATGGGAGACGAACGACGAAGATCTAACCGCAAAAATCGCAATCGGAGGCTGGAGCGAGTGGCAATCGCAACGCACATTCCAAAAGTTCCAATTGCGATTTGGAGATATGTTGCGATTAAACACCAACCATCGGATCTGGGATCAAATCGACAGTCCACATTTAATCGGAGGGAGATGGAGAGGGGCGGCAGAGCGACGATGCGATTAGCGCCGAGCCATTGGATTGGCTGGGAGATGGACGGCTGCGATTAAATCGAGAGGTGACGCGACCAGGGATCGGAAGGCAAGACTTGCGTTTACGATCGGGAGGGAAAATTCGATTGAGCGCTGGCCGTCAGATCGCGGGAAGGATGAACAGTCGGGATGTAATCGGGGATCGCAATCGGAGGTTAGAAAAGAAGGCTTGCAATCAATCGCATCGCAATCACTTGCGAAGGACCAATCGAAGGGTGCACACAACATGTTGCGATTGAGATGGGCGGGGGGCTTGCGATTGGCGCTCCGTCGTCGGATCATCGCGGAAGATCAACGATGCAGAACCCATCTTAAGACTTAACGTGATAAAACAATCACATCGTATATTTTCAATATTACACAGGGTTTTGCATCCCGTCGATCTTTCCGATTGCGATAAGCGCTTGGGACTTAAGCGCTTGGTCCCAGCGCCAGGGCATGTGTGGGAAGTGGTTGAGGGGCCGTCGGGAAAGGGGCTTAGACCTATAATAAGGTCAGGAAGTGGGTTTTAGCCCATTTAAATGGAATTTAAACGCCAGGGAGGGGAACGGTGGAGGAGTAAGGGAGGAAAAGGGGGCCTTTGGGCATTTCTTCACATAACAGAGAGGCTTTAAAAGGGGAATCAGCAGAGGGGATTTCATCAAAGGATAAAAGACACATATAGGCTTCAGGGAGACTGTGCTTTCAGAGGAAATGCATTCATTGAAGGCTCAAAAACAATTTAGCCCCCTATTTGCTTGTCAAAAATTTCATAGGGGGGCTAACACGAACCATAAGGAGAATCATGCTGGCTACCATGTGAAGTAAAAGAGGAGGACAATTGTCCCTCAAATGTAGCCAACACAGTTTGACTCTCCACTGCCATAGAAAATAAAATGATGGGTGGCCTCCCCACCATTTGCTTGCTGCCCCATTTTCCTGGAGAAAGTGGATGGTGTGATTTGCAATGTATGTATGTTCTCCATGAGAAATTCCCCCCCCATCTCCTCTTAGGTAGTGATCATCCATAATGGCCTCATGTAGACCATAAAATATAGAAGGAAGAATATCCTTCCTCTGAGAAAATCCCTGCACATATATGGTTAAGAGGTGCATATATATAGAAAAATCATTATGCAAATCAACAATACTCTCACCATATGTTTTGCTCATATAAATGGAGCGGCTCATAGATGAGTCTCCCCTCATCCTCAAAGGGAAAAGAGTTGACTGTGCTAACTCCTCCAACTCCTTATGATCCATGGAGTGCCTCCTCAAAGTCTTTAAGTGATTTTTCCCACAAGAAGGAAAGAAATGCAATGTGGCCCTCATGGTTGGCCCATGGTTTCTCCTGAAATGTACAACATGTATAGTAAGGAGGGTCATGCTCCCAATGGGTATCCTCAATCTCAAGCCCACTCTCCAATAAAAGCCTCCCATGAACATATACATATCAGTAATACATGGAAGCAAAAACCAATAGAAACAAGTTGTCACATGAAAACCAGAAAGTGGATCAAGGTTCCACACAAGGAACTAGCATAGTGCATGCCCTGCCTACATGAAATCAAACAAAAACAAGTGCTCTCCCAACCACTTGTTTGATGCTACAATCATGTGACAAGATATAAATATGGAAGTACAAAAAGGTGTCAATGGTGCACACGAAAAATCATGTGGCTTTCCCCACAAACCACCAATGAGATCGCCAATATCAATGCTACAAATGGCTCCAAGTACATCATGATACAATATGCAAGAAGGAATAATCCTCCTTGGTACAATATGCTACTCATAAAAATACAAGAAGTACAAAACATAAGGTGAAATTGTACATTCTCCATCATGCACTAGAAGACTTGAGCTGAAATGGCTCAACTGAAAATGCTCCCTTACTCTCCATGAGTAGGAAGGTGGCCGTGACATCCTCTCCATCATCATTTGGGCTCTGCATCTCTCCATATGATGATGTATGTCTTGCTGGATGCCCTCCCAAATGAACTTCTCTGCTAGGGCAAGATATGCATCAAAATGCATGGAAAATAAGTCCTCATGTGCTGCATGCAACAAATTCTCCTTGAGACTAGAATATCTAGTCAAGAAGACTCTGACATGTGAATAGATGACCACATCATTCACCATATACTCATCATCTCTATTCGGGTAATCTAGAATCATGCATGCACCAATATCCTTGGAGTACTCTACTAAGAGTTGAGATCTCCAGTAAGGATCAATCCTCCCAAGAGACAACGCTGGTGATTTGGCATGTGTAGCTCTCCTCCTGCTGCTATCTGCTACCTTGACATCCCTCATGCCAAAGTTCTCCTCCAAACTATTCACCTCTCCAAAATCCAAGAGCGGTGAATCTGAAGACAAAATGTCTCTCATCAATGATAAATCAGGTGGCCTCCCTGGTAGAATGCCTCTATGCAGTGAGACATCTATGTCAAGAGTGGATTGCACATAGGGTTGGGAAATCTTGCCCTTGCTCTCACAGTGCAATACAGTCTGCCTCCTCTTTGCACTAGCTCTATGAAATAGAGAAGGGTGTGTGCCTCTCATCACATGATGTTGCTCTTCCTTCCTTCCTCCTTCTTCTAGCTATAGTGCTGCACAAACATGCTGCTCATTGATTGTGCTTGGACCTCCATGTATGAGATCCTGGGGACTTCCTTGCAAAGCTGCAAGAATCCCTCTAGTTGGAGCAAGAAATCCTCCTTCCTCTGCATGAGGTACTAGATTAACTCTAGAAATGACAACACTGTTGCCCTTATCTTCCCAAATATGAGTGGGAAACCCTCCAATGATTGGATCCTCTTTTGGAAAAAGGATCTCTTTGCCTCCTTGTGCCAAAAATAAAGATCTTGCCTCCAACAAGGCATCATGCAAGACATCAGCCTCCTTCATAGCTTTCTGCAATGATTCCGAGTATATGGTTTTCTTTATTACATGCAAGGGTTTTGTTTGTCTGAATGTGTTTGTTTCCTTTACATGCATTTCAGAATTCCTCCTATCAAATCTCTTCATCAAAGTTCTAATGAACATTGCATATGAAGAGGTATTTGCATTTTTAAAGTAAATGACTCAAATAACTACCATGCATAGACTTTACCTCCCAAGTGTAGCACTGCTACTCTAATGGCTTTGTTGGTGTCCCGTGTTTTGATAGTTTGGAAAATCAAAAGACAAGGAAACATCAGAACCAATCTTTAGAGTTACAGGATCTAGTCCTCCTGTTCTCAGAGAGGGATCTCTCAATTTTTTTTTTTTTGCAAAGGTTTATCTTGTGTGCTTTGAATATTGGTTTATACTAGTTATTAAGTGCAAGTATTTGTTTGTTTGTTTGGTTGGAATTGATACAACAGAACCTAAAAGGTATAGGAAAGATAGATAGAAAGAGGAAATGTCAGATTCATTGGGAAATGGAGTCAAAAAGAGGTCATGACAAACTTATTTATGGATATGGGATATGGGGAAATCTAACTTGGCCACAGGATCCTTTGGTTTTGGAATGAGATGGACATCAATGATTTGGAAAGAGAAATTTAATCCTCAACAGAGGGAATTTGAAAGCACAACTTGAACAATAAAGAGAAATTTGATAGACAGGGATAACCATAAATTCTACAAATCACACTTTAAGAAAATAATGACTTCAAAACAACTTTTAAAATGAAATCCAAGATTCGGGGAACACCCTATTTCCTCAAATATTTTATTTCAAATGACTTAGAAAACATAAAAGATTCACTGATAATTACGGTCATAGAAGAGGGAACACCTAAATACATCTATGATCACAAATATAAAGACCTTTAAGCCAACTGTTCAAGCAAGGACAAGGGGCATGATCAGAACAGACCTCCTTGGCTCACTGTAAACAAAGATACTTCAAAGGGAAACTTCAATAACAACCTTTAAGTGGAAGCATACAAGCAGGCAGAACCATAAGTCATGCTGAAACCAACTGTTCGAACTATTAAGGAAATAAGCAAGCATGAAGACTAAAGAGAGAGATTAAAGACTCTAAAATACTCCAGCAGAAGAAAACATAAAACAGTGAAGGATAAATAGGTCTAAGGTGCTTCCAAGTGTCATTTCTTAGCCTAAAAATTTCATCCTACTATAGTAAGAATTTATGGGACAAAATGAAAACAGGGGAAAACTTTGAACAGTTCAGAATACTTCACCAATAACCAAGCTCATTGATCCAATGATAGAGCCTTCTCAGGAACAAGCATGCAACAACATCATCAGGGCTTCCAAGATTTCAATTTCTTCTTCAACTTCAACAGACTATGTATTATTTCAGAGAGTTTCAGTATTACAACTGGTAATCAAACAACCAACCAACAACGTTTACAATGGATTCCTCAACAAGTTCTTATAGAGGAATGAGGAGGTCGAAAGAGAGAAAAGATCTTCTGAGTTCAATTAATACAGTTAATGCGTTTCAGCCTTTGAGGGGCTCAAGGGAGAAGTTTAGAGATATTTTCTTGTGTTAATTGGTTTTCATTTAAGTAATTAAGTTTGCTAGAATCTTATGTTGACTTTAAGGCTTCTGTGTCATCTTTTGCAATAACTCTGCTAATAGTTTATATTAGCTTCTTTGATTCGAAATAACTATTCAGCTATAAGGGGTAGATATGCTCTGTTTTGGTCATTACTCGACCTTTGTTTGAATGCTGTGAAGTCACAGGTGGCAATTTGGTAGCTAAGAGGAATCAATTTGCCTCTGATGTGGTAGTGGAGGCATCCTCTGTCCGATAAATATCCTTGATTTTCCTTTAACTGTGTTTAAATCAATGGATTACGGCTTTGGTAATCGAATTTTAGCCGTAATCCATTAAACTGTATAATTAATGTTTAATCCTTCATTTCTGTTGTGTATGGGTCTTCGACACTGATACTATTTGATTTGCATTAATATTAATGTGTCTTGTTGATGTGCAGGTGTGTACAAGGTCCATCTGGCATCAATGCCCATGAGTCATCGATGAAACGTTAAATTGAACCCTGTATATGGCTTTCTTTAATGATGAGCGAAAGTCTGGAGGATAGAGACCCTCAGCTCTCATTTTCTTTTAAAACATTTGGAAAACCCTTTTAAATCTTGCACAATACAAAAACAATTAAGAAATCCTACATATTTGGTAAAAACTGCTTTGGAGGTTTCGGGTAGGAGCATGGCCGTTGGATGGCAACATCCAATGGTGGAGATTTGCACGTGCTGGTCAAAAGGAGAGCGGTGGGATATTTTAAGTCAGAGTCGTTGATCTATGATTGACCAAGAAGATCAACGATCGAGATTAGTAGTGAGTTAATAATGCAAAGGGGCCACATTATTGTGAAAATAGAAGAAAATGTGAAGAAATAAGGTAAAAAACCCTTTGGCGGAGGAAAATGCAGAGGAATTGAACTTGGGGTTTTAGGATGATCGTGGGCCGTTGGATGAGATCAGGCCACGAGATCAATGGCAGAGATTGCACGTTGAAAAAACCTTTGGAGAGGCGGAGGGCAATGATACGAAGTGAGATTAAATCCGGGCCGTTGATCTGCAGAGATCAACGACAGGCGAAGCGCGCGATAAAACATAATAGAAATGGGAAAAGTGGTTTTGGAGGCGAAAACCACGGGTTTTGCATGGAGAAGAGGTAGATAGGCGGTTTTCACTTTTGGAATGCGATATGCGTCCCCGCCTGACACATGGCATTTTAAAACAACTTATGTCGCGTAAATTTTGGAGATTAACTTTCACGCTTAAAGTTATGTGACATAGAACAAGGGCCGTTAGATCTGGGACCTAAGATCTAATGGTGGGGACGCGAGCGCGATATTGGATAGATGCGCCGGTAAAAACGGGAAGGGCGGTTTCAATTCGAGCCGTTGGATCTAAGATGGACATCTGAGATCAAATATTTGAAGAAGGAAGGACCCATAGGAGGTAGTCCTTTCGGGTTTAAGATGAACCGTTAGATGGAACAAATCAATGGCTCGGATGTGATCTGTGGTATAAAAAAATTATACAAAGGCGGAGAATGGGTTAAAAAGGACCGTTGATGTGCAGAGATCAATATTTGTGATTGGCCGAAAAAAATTATGAAGAGGGATGCATAAAATATAACCAAAGTGGGAAATTGTGATCTGGATCGTCCGATCTCGACACGTGGATAGTCCAGATGTAATCGGAGCTATCGGCATCGGCGGGGCAAAGAACATGGAGGCGCCAAAGCAATTGATTGTGAGCCGTCGATCTGCAAATCAGATCGATGGTGGAGAATGAATCGGGGAATGCCAATCGGGGGAGGAAATAAAATGCACCCGATGAAAAAATGCCGATGCGATTTGGCGCAGTCCGTTGATTTGGTTTGGGATCAATGGTGGATATTGCTTCAAATCACGCATCGGCGGAAACCCTTTAATACATATGAAAACCCAAAAACTAATGAAATACAAAGGTTTTGGGTGTCAGGTGGGTTATATATATGAGGCTGGCGCCCGTCTGCGAGGCCTTTGGATGTATGGAGAGCAAAGGCCCGGGGCTTTATGTATAAGGTCCAGTCGCATCGGAACATCGGTGCGGGTCTTTCAATCTAACCATTTTGATTTCCCTGATGCGATTAACGCTTTTGGACTTAAACTCTTGGTCCTGGGCATAATTTTATATGGAGTAAAGTGGGGGGCGGGAGTTTTATACAAATGGGGCTTAATCGCATTGGAACTTTGATGCGGGGCTTTTCAATCTACCCATTTATCACTAAAAAACATTGCCCTGGGGGGTTTAGACCGAAACTTAGGGAAAGTGGGTTTATTGAATAAAAAAAAGGAAAATAGCAATCAGGAATGGTTTATAACGATGTTTAGAGCCCGATTGCGGGCTCTGTGGGTTATATGAAGCGGAAAAGAGGCTCGGGGCTTATAACCAGAGGCTAATCGCAATTAGAGGTCTCACTATAAGAAAATAGACTTGTGTGCTTCAATTTTTCAGATGCGATAAGCACCAAAAGATTCTAGCGCTTGGTTCCAATGCTGGGGCATATGTGGGGAAGTGGTTTGGGATTTAGCCCAAGGGGGTTTAAGCCTACAACTTAAAAAACTTATTTTTTATGACATTTTTCACAGTTTTTGATGGATTTGGGGGTTTCGGTAAAGTCTAAAAATGAGTTTTAGAATTTGTAAAATGGATTTTCATGAAGGGAAGAAGGGAAATCATGAAAAATAGAGGAATTCCATGGGGAATAAAAGGGGAAAAAATGAAGGTTAGTTTTGAGTGAAGGAGGGGAAAAATGGGATTTTGCAGCAGTCTTTTCTTCATGAAAAAACAACAAAATTTCTAAGTTCAAAAAGGGGAACAACAGTGACGATTAACCAAAGGATAGAATATCTTCATAAGACTTTAAGCATCAACAATTTTGGCAACAAAACTGTTTCTTGAAGGCTGTCCAAAATGATTTAGCCATCACTTGATATGACAAAATTTTATAGGTGGCTAATAGTGGCTCCACTTGGGGATGGTGTGTTCTTGAAGGCATCAAGAATTTCAGACTAGAATTCTCTGGAGGCTGATCAGTGCCTTATCCATTGTGTTAGCGCTCGAATCTGCCTCAGGCTGAGGAAGGAAAAACTCGAGGCAACATCAAACCAAGCTTAGCCTCGTAGCTAGCCCTACGAGGACAGGAGAGGGCTCTCTCCGGGTCAAACTCAGCGAAAGATCTTCAAAGGGGCTGAGATGACCGATAGTGAATGCTGATCTTAGGCTAGTAAACTGATAGAAAGGGGTTTTTTAATAAATGATGGGGTTTTCTGGGCTGCATGGGGCAAAGAACAGCTTGAACAGAGAAATATAATAAAAAACACAGATTATCTCCTGAGGCAAGATAAGCAAGAAATTTAACATCAAATTTGAAATTATATAGAGTGAAAGACTGCTGCGACGTTGACAAGGGCATAGAAGATGAATCCTTGTCAAACAGAAGAAAACATTAAATATGAACACTTCCTCAAGACAGAGCAAATAAATTGAATTCTGCCTTTCTCACTTAAAAGTATTCATTTAGAAATGAAATGAAATGGAAACACAACAGGCTACATATGAAACAAAGGATGAGACAAATGTTAAATTTCATACCACAGGAATATCAGGGGTCAGAGCTGCATTTTTTGTTTAAATCTCTGTCAAAACTGTACAATGGAAGCTCTGTTTTTCTCCACGCACAGCAGCTCTCAGAACTCTCTCCCTACAAATGATTTCTCAACACATTAAATAAACTATCATAGGAAAAAACAGATTGACCCAACAGCTAGGGCACTGTTTCAACTAAACTGATAAAGATAGAAAGGAGAACAACATTCTCCATAAAATTCTCTGATGACTAAACAAATCTGGAGCGTTCTCCTTAAATTCCTCTGATAGCCAATTTGGATATTTAACTAAAGTCATAAAGATAGAAAAGGATCATCTATCTGCTCTAAAAATAGAAAAACCTCCAAATATTCCAGCTGAGGATTTCTAATGACCCATGAAAACTAATCCTGGAGCGTAGACTAACTAAAGACATAAATAAGCAATCGAACCCTTAAATGCCACTTTGCAACTGCTCTCAAATTTCTGGAGATACGCTTTGCCACTTTACAGAAATTGGGAAGAAGTCCCCAATATTTTAATGCTTAAAATATGGGTTAAACTGCCACATATGCTCTTTAGATGGATCGAATGCCCACATATTGCAACGATTGCCACGTTACATTTTCCATTGTGCTTATCACCACAGCATACATATACTGATACCTTTAATTTATCTGAAGAAGGTTCTATCATAAAACAACGACTTATATAAACAACTCAACGCGGCCATCAACTATCTGATGCGAACATACCATTTTCCTGAGAATACTGTGTCCACTTTACTCCATGACAACATACACTATCTGTTCAAATGTCCAGTAAAGTGTAGCTTTATAAAAATGGGCATGCTGTATTATAGAAAACACAAAATTCTGTTGACTTTTCTGGAAAAACAAATAATTTGGCTAAAGCCAGGATTTTCACATCAACTTGAAGCTAATGTGATCAATGCCATTGGTGTGCGGATGTAAATATACTGACAGTATACCAATACATTAGACAAAATTGATAATTTCTTGAGCCGATCGTATACATACTACCATCGTCACAGCAGCAGAGAATGGTACTTCCATCATGAGATATAGCCGTCTGTCTAATAGGATGTTTGCAATGTGGATGTGATAACCTGGCAATTAAATTAGGAGGGCTCGACTGTAATTCCCAAACATAAAATTTTCCTTCCTTGGTGCCAACTGCCATAGAATTATAGTGGAAATCGCATGAAAAATTGATAAACCAAATGTCACATTCTGGCACTGGATACTTCTGCAGGATGTCCACACTCTTTGATAGGATACTTCTTGACCATCTAGTGCAATCCACATGTTTTGAATGCAACTGCGGCACTAAAAACAAGCCATGTTACGTGGGGAATTTAAATGGCAAATCCGTCCAGGTAAATGAATTCTCATCATAGGTCCAAAACTCTTTCATAGACCAGATCTTGACCGTGTTGTCCATGCCACAGCTTGCAATACGATATACATCTGAAGGATGAAAATCTACACTGAGAACTTCATTGCGATTTCCCCCAGCTCCAACAAATATCAAAATGCATATTCCAGTTTGAACATTCCAGAGTCGCACAGATTCATCTTTGCTAGCAGATAAAATGAGCTTGGGTCCTTATTTCATTCACAGAATCTCCATGGCCAACGAAATTCTTATGGACCTTTTCATTTGCAACATCAAGCACTCGAATTATACCATTGTGACCACCTGCAACTAATAATGGTGAACCATTCACATCGCATGCCCAACTTAATGTGTAAAATGATTCATCCTTATCATCGTCAAAATATGCAATAGAATAGATTTATCTTGGCCCCTTGGAGTTGTCATCCCTGTAATGACGAGCCTTCTTTCCTCCAGCAGAGATATTAAAACCTTTAACACCCACAGTCCTCAACGCAGGACCATTTTATGCAACTTGCAGACCCTCAATCCTCTTAATAATGGCGTAGATATCTCCACAGATGTCTTCCACGATCACATCCATGTATGCTTGTTGCCGAAGCAATTTGGCTAGAATGACATAAGTTTATGCTCAACTATGTCCACCTATTTTCAAATGGAGACACACATGGCACGAGAGGCATCCAACAACTTGTCTAAGACCATGCCAACCTCAAAAATATCATTAGGAACAAAATAATGGGAGATAGCCATCACAAAGCGTAAAACCTGTTTGGTAGCTGCTGGAATTGATTCAACACGAAACTGGGCGCACAACATGAATTTTCTGGGCTCTGTTTTTAAGTGAGTCGCAATTACTCAAGTGGGTCGCATCCCTTAAGTGGGTCGCACCCATTCAAATTTACACTTGCTGTAACACACAGGTGGGTCGCATGCGCCCAAGTGGGTCTCGCGCAACCCAAACTCTGTCAACACTTCTGCAATTTGTCTTCGGCCTCCAGAAACACGATTTCGGCTTCTACCTAAATGATTATGTTTGCCATGAAGGAAATATCTCATGCAATCAGATTTGATTTCAAATTTACTTGACAACCCACTTTCATAATGTTTCTGCACTTTGTCATTTGATCATTTAATACAATGCTTTCCTTTGGCTTTACCATGCTTTTCGGAATCTTGGACTAATGACACTTTGTTGTCTTTTGCAGGGATTGGTGGCCTATCTTGGCTCAGCACTTTTTCACATGATTACAAACTCTGCTTTCCAATTTCCTTTTTTAATTTGCTGACTTTGAATGAGGGCTTTTCTTTGTCTGCTAGCAGGGATAATAAACATCAAACTTTGGCAAGGAGAACCAGCATCTGCAACTGAGAAACTACATGGTGAAAAGATACATTCGACGATTGCTTCTTCAAAACCCTATTTTGAAGAAGAATCAATCTCACATTTTTAACGATAACATTCCTGAAATAAACACTTACTGAATCTCCCTCTAGCCTGCAAGTTTTATTGAAACATTCTGAGAACAAGCTCTACAAACATCTGAGTAGCAGTGGGTGAAAGCTAATTGGCATTTGGCCTGCATATTGAACTGAGACTTTGACAGCTACCTGTCTGAATTTGACTATGACAGAGGACTAGACAAGACGGAGTCTAACATTGGCTCCAATGGGGATGGCAGCTGTCGCTTCTTGGAGGTGCCAAGAACTACAGAGCTTTGGGACAGCAGACAGTGCCTCCATCCATTGGGCTATGGAATCATTATTCTGACAAACAGACTAAAGACTAATGACTCAACTTATTAACTGGAAAATCGACTCAAACTGGAAAATCGACTCAAACTGACTTGATACAAACTGAAATGACTGAATTAAAACAAAAACTTTCTGAAAAAGGGCAGCAGTCCATCAGGTTTTAAAATCCTGATGGCAACCACCTGCATACTGATGAGATATGTACAATCATGTATAATGTGCTTTCCAATGTAACCAATCCAGTAGATGGCTACACCCCAAATTTCTGCTCTTACTCTCCCTGAGCAGGCAGATTGATGAACCTGTAGGCAACTCAAAATAACCACTGAAACCAAAGCTTATGATAATGAACCAGGAAATATTTATCCTTTCTAATGTTTGCAGAAGAATGCTGAAGGGGTCTTTAAAATCTTGAAGCACTGGCTTATCTGGAGATCCAGCTGCAAAAATACTAGTATCCACTTCATTCTGATCTGAAAGGACAATTGATTTCTGAGGGATAGAAATGCACAAATCTGCCATCTGAGTGTTAGCTGTAGGTTCCTTGACCATGAGCAATTCTGGAATATACTCTTCAATTTCATGATCTAGGTCATTTTTAAATAAAAAACAATCTTCAATGTTATCAAACATGACATCCTTTTCATCTTTGTGAAGGAAAAAATTATCTGTTTGCTGATCTACACAACTGATTACAAGACAATCATCTTTCTCAAAAGAGGAAGAAGTTTCACCAACACTTTCCTGACTATGTGTGCACTGTAAATCTGCTGTAGCTTGGGCTGTAACAAGACCTTTCAAAAGCTGATCTATCTCATCTTCAGACAAAGGAGACAATGCCTTTTGTTTTCTTCTGCTTAAACAGTAATTATCTTCATATGACAGGGCATTCAAACTATCATTTATTACTGAGTTATGGAAAAGAGATTTATCACTTACTTGCACAAAGATCTCATTTTGATTTTCATGAACTGACTGGATTGCTTCTTCATGAAGGCTGTGTTCTAATGATGGGCTGACAGTATGACTGAGAACATTTGGATCCATTACTGTGTCTTCTGCATCCCAGATGATTTCAACAGTAGAGTTCTCCTTGATGGGCTTCAGCACAAGATATGCTTGGTCATCATGATCTGAATCTGAATCTGAAGTAGTTGTCCTGACATTATCACAATCTGCAATCTGCACTGGACTTACTTGCATGCTGCTGTCTTCTGTGGGCAGATCTGAAACTACACTTTCTCTTTCATCATTTTCAGTCATATGATCTTCAACCTGCTGCAAAGTCTCCTGAGCATCTTGATGGGTATCCTCTCGGTTCTCTTCATGTTGCTGAAATGGATTCTCATATAGAGCCTCCATGATTTCTCCGTCCATGCAATCATTATTACCATAAAAATTCTCTAGATCTTCAATGAAATTATGTACATGACTACAACAGTTCCGAACTAAAATCAAGGATGGATATGATGCTTTATACTTTTCAAAGAACACGGTATGAAAATCCCTTAAACTGTAAATAGAAGCAGCTGGCAAACTTTCATACCATGATGGGCTTCGTCTTCCAGAGTAGCCATAAACATTTTCATCAAACAGTCTTCAGGAAAATTGATGTTAAATTTATGCACATGAATGTGAAATTTCACCAAATGAAGAGCAGCGTCATTACCTTCCTCATTTCTGAACATAGGCAAATTCTGAAGCCAATCCACCTTGGGCATCTTATTTGGAAAACCTGGGATGTGATCTCGGCTCATGGGAGCGTATCTTCTTGCAATCTGGTCCGTCAGCAGTGAGGTCACCATGAAGCATTGATTTCTGGATTTGTTCAGTGAATGAAGTCGCCAGTGAATGATTTCAGCCTTGCAGTGTCTGACTGCTGTTCACCATCAGCAATCAGATCTGAAATTGATACATGTACTGGGGCAATTTATAAGTTAAATGCTACGATTAAAAGTTAAACCGGAGATCGACTGAAGCAACGTTTATCTACTTTGCTGATGCATAGCAACAGCGTTTCGAAGGCTACCTGGCGTGACTTCAGACTCCATCTATAACAAGCAAACGTTTTGAGTTTCTCCCCAGTATGGTCGCCACTATGTTAGCGCTCGAATCTGCCTCAGGCTGAGGAAGGAAAAACTCGAGGCAACATCAAACCAAGCTTAGCCTCGTAGCTAGCCCTACGAGGACAGGAGAGGGCTCTCTCCGGGTCAAACTCAGTGAAAGATATCCAATAGGATCTGAGATGACCTAAATGAAACACTGATATTGATTTTAGGCTAGTAAATTGATATGAAAAGGGTTTTTAATAAATGATGGGGTTTTCTGGGAAGCATGGGATTAAGAACAGCTTGAACAGGGAAATATAATAAAAAACACAGATTATCTCCTGAGGCAAGATAAGCAAGAAATTTAACATCAAATTTGAAATTATATAGAGTGAAAGACCGCTGCGAGGTTGACAAGGGCATAAAAGACGAATCCTTGTCAAACAGAAGAAAACATTAAATATGAACACTTCCTCAAGACAGAGCAAATAAATTGAATTCTGCCTTTCTCACTTAAAAGTATTCATTTAGAAATGAAATGAAATGGAAACACAACAGGCTACATATGAAACAAAGGATGAGACAAATGTTAAATTTCATACCACAGGAATATCAGGGGTCAGAGCTGCATTTTTTGTTTAAATCTCTGTCAAAACTGTACAATGGAAGCTCTGTTTTTCTCCACGCACAGCAGCTCTCAGAACTCTCTCCCTACAAATGATTTCTCAACACATTAAATAAACTATCATAGGAAAAAACAGATTGACCCAACAGCTAGGGCACTGTTTCAACTAAACTGATAAAGATAGAAAGGAGAACAACATTCTCCATAAAATTCTCTGATGACTAAACAAATCTGGAGCGTTCTCCTTAAATTCCTCTGATAGCCAATTTGGATATTTAACTAAAGTCATAAAGATAGAAAAGGATCATCTATCTGCTCTAAAAATAGAAAAACCTCCAAATATTCCAGCTGAGGATTTCTAATGACCCATAAAAACTAATCCTGGAGCGTAGACTAACTAAAGACAGAAATAAGCAATCGAACCCTTAAATGCCACTTTGCAACTGCTCTCAAATTTCTGGAGATACGCTTTGCCACTTTACAGAAATTGGGAAGAAGTCCCCAATATTTTAATGCTTAAAATATGGGTTAAACTGCCACATATGCTCTTTAGATGGATCGAATGCCCACATATTGCAACGATTGCCATGTTACATTTTCCATTGTGCTTATCACCACAGCATACATATACTGATACCTTTAATTTATCTGAAGAAGGTTCTATCATAAAACAACGACTTATATAAACAACTCAACGCGGCCATCAACTATCTGATGCGAACAGACCATTTTCCTGAGAATACTGTGTCCACTTTACTCCATGACAACATACACTATCTGTTCAAATGTCCAGTAAAGTGTAGCTTTATAAAAATGGGCATGCTGTATTATAGCAAACACAAAATTCTGTTGACTTTTCTGGCAAAACAAATAATTTGGCTAAAGCCAGGATTTTCCACATCAACCAGAAGCTAATAACAATCAAAGCCATTAGTGTGCAGATGTAAATATCTGAAACGTATACCAATGCACATTGAACCAAGAAATTGATAATTTTACTGAGCCACGTCCCAGTGCCACATACTACCATCGTCACAGCAGCAGAGAATGGTACTTCCATCATGAGATATAGCCGTCTGTCTAATAGGATGTTTGCAATGTAGATGTGATAACCTGGCAATTAAATTAGGAGGGCTTGACTGTAATTCCCAAACATAAACTTTTCCTTCCCTGTTGCCAACTGCCATAGAATTATAGTGGAAATCGCATGAAAACTTGATAAACCAAATGTCACATTCTGGCACTGGATACTTCTGCAGGATGTCCACACTCTTTGATAGGATGAAACTGCCAAGCCATATAGTGCAATCCACATATTTTGAATGCATTGCAGCACTAAAAACAGGAAACTGTGCATATTTCGTGGGGAATTTCGATGGCAAATCCGTCCAGGTAAATGACTTCTCATCATAGGTCCAAAACTCTTTCATAGACCAGATCTTGACCGTGTTGTCCATGCCACAGCTTGCAATACGATATACATCTGAAGGATGAAAATCTACACTGAGAACTTCATTGCGATGTCCCCCAGCTCCAGCAAATATCAAAATACATATTCCAGTTTGAACATTCCAGAGTCGCACAGATTCATCTTTGCTAGCAGATAAAATGAGCTTGGGTCCTTATTTCATTCACAGAATCTCCATGGCCAACGAAATTCTTATGGACCTTTTCATTTGCAACATCAAGCACTCGAATTATACCATTGTGACCACCTGCAACTAATAATGGTGAACCATTCACATCGCATGCCCAACTTAATGTGTAAAATGATTCATCCTTATCATCGTCAACATATGCAATAGAATATATTTATCTTGGCCCCTTGGAGTTGTCATCCCTGTAATGACGAGCCTTCTTTCCTCCAGCAGAGATATTAAAACCTTTAACACCCACAGTCCTCAACGCAGGACCATTTTATGCAACTTGCAGAGCCTCAATCCTCTCAATAATGGCGTATATATCTCCACAGATGTCTTCCACGATCACATCCATGTATGCTTGTTGCCGAAGCAATTTGGCTAGAATGACATAAGTTTATGCTCAACTATGTCCACCTATTTTCGAATGGAGACACACATGGCACGAGAGGCATCCAACAACTTGTCTAAGACCATGCCAACCTCAAAAATATCATTAGGAACAAAATAATGGGAGATAGCCATCACAAAGCGTAAAACCTGTTTGGTAGCTGCTGGAATTGATTCAACACGAAACTGGGCGCACAACATGAATTTTCTGGGCTCTGTTTTTAAGTGAGTCGCAATTACTCAAGTGGGTCGCATCCCTTAAGTGGGTCACACCCATTCAAATTTACACTTGCTGTAACGCACAGGTGGGTCGCATCCGCCAAGTGGGTCGCATGCACCCAAGTGGGTCTCGCGCAACCCAAACTCTGTCAACACTTCTGCAATTTGTCTTCGGCCTCCAGAAACATGATTTCGGCTTCTACCTAAATGATTATGTTTGCCATGAAGGAAATATCTCATGCAATCAGATTTGATTTCAAATTTACTTGACAACCCACTTTCATAATGTATCTGCACTTTGTCATTTGATCATTTAATACAATGCTTTCCTTTGGCTTTACCATGCTTTTCGGAATCTTGGACTAATGACACTTTGTTTTCTTTTGCAGGGATTGGTGGCCTATCTTGGCTCAGCACTTTTTCACATGATTACAAACTCTGCTTTCCAATTTCCTTTTTTAATTTGCTGACTTTGAATGAGGGCTTTTCTTTGTCTGCTTGCAGGGATAATAAACATCGAACTTTGGCAAGGAGAACCAGCATCTGCAACTGAGAAACTACATGGTGAAAAGATACATTCGACGATTTCTTCTTCAAAACCCTGTTTTGAAGAAGAATCAATCTCACATTTTTAACGGTAAAATTCCTGAAATAAACACTTACTGAATCTCCCTCTAGCCTGCAAGTTTTATTGAAACATTCTGAGAACAAGCTCTGCAAACATCTAAGTAGTAGTGGGTGAAAGCTAATTGGCATTTGGCCTGCATATTGAACTGAGACTTTGACAGCTACCTGTCTGAATTTGACTATGACAGAGGACTAGACAAGACGGAGTCTAACACATTGGGCTGCCTTTTTTCATTTGAATGGTCTTCTTTTGCTCTGAAAAATATTAGCAGCCATGAAAAATAATGGATTTTCATCAACACAAGCTTTCTACCTACCCAATCCTACTGATCTAACATATTTTCTTCTTTAGAGTGCACTTGGATTGGCAAACTCTCTTACAATTTTTTATTCCTTTTGAAAGTAAAAAACTAATCTATTTCTACTCCTTATTTCTCCATGAACTTAGATTAAATAGTTGAGTTCATATGCTTCTCTACCTAATCTACTAATCTGTTAGGATTAAACAGTCTAACAGATTTTTATTCACTAACTTCTAAAACAGAAATTTAAAAGCATCCAAGTCAGGATTGGACAGTCTAACTTGTTGCTGATCTATGGCATAAAACAAAAAATTGCACATATACATTATTTTGCAGAAAATTAAATCAAAATGGAAGGCTTAAGGTCTGAAAGTTCAAGCACTTCATCTTTTTTCAGCTCTATTTTTATTTCTGTTTGAGCTGTTCTTTGTTTGTTCTCTGGTTCAGATTTTGAGCTGATTAGAACCAGGTTTTTACCTCTATTTTTGACTCGGAATTTGAAACATATTGGAGTCATTCTTCTCTTTGAGAACTAAGTACCTTCAGATTTTGAGCATGTTTGAACCTTTATTTTCTAACCTAATCTACCTGCTGATAAGCCAAGATTATGCTGTTTGGAAAATTGAATTTACTAACCTATCAGCAGTCAATTTAAAACTAATTAGCCATGATTAGGTTGTATGGATAACTAGAAGTGTGTTTCAGTAGTGGCATTTGAGCTTGCACACTTTCAGATTTTGCTTCTCTTTTTTGGTATGGGGCTATACCTTCATTTCTTTTACAATCTGCACTGTTTTCTTTATTTTACTTTTTTTGTATTTTTATTTTTCTAACTTTGAATGCAACGTTCAGATTATGATATTTACAATGAAAAAATAAAATTCTTTGAAACTCATGATTCCTAGCAGAAGTAATGCTTTAGCATCCTGCCATTGACAGGACGTCCATACAGATCTTCTCCATTCAATTACTTTAAGAAAAATGCATTGTGACCCCTCCCAGCATGAACAATATAGGGGCCTTTTCACAAGTTCTCAAACTTGCCATGCTTTCCCTTCTCTTCTCTCCTTGAATCCCATTTAAGAACAATATTTCCAACTTGGAAATTGTTTTCCTTAGTCCTCTTATCAAATAGTTTCTTTACATTTTCTTGGACTAACTGCGTCCTTTAATAGACTTCTTCTCTGGTCTGCTGTAAATGGATGGTTTGATTGATTCTCCTTTGCATATCATTCTATTCAACTTGCACTTCTTGAAGGAGATTCATGACTAGAACTCGCAATGAAGTGGGAAAAACTGCATCCATGCCATAGACCAGTTGATAGGGGGACATATTTATTGATTTCCTTTTAGTTAACCTATCATCCCATAAGGCATAAACGAGCTTACTGTGCCATGATTTTTGATTCTGTTCCAACAAATTTTTGATGATATTGATGAGGCTCTTGTTGGAAGATTCAACTAATCCATTTCCTTTGGGATAGTAGGCAGTAGAATGGCCCAAGGTTATGTGGTATTTGTAACAGAAATCAACCATCTTCTTAGATTTAAAAGTAGCAACATTATTTGTTATGATTTTTCTGGGACAACCAAATCTGGATAGGATATTTGTTTCAAGGAACTTGATAATGACAGAGTCATTAGCATTTCTGGAGGGTATAACTTCTATCCACTTGGTAAAGAAGTCAGTGGCCGTGAGGATCCACTTATGTTGGGCTAAGGAAGATGGGTGAATTTCCCCAATGAAGTCTAAACCCCATTGTTGAAAAGGTGCCTCAACTCTGATAGGATGTAATGGTAAGGGAAGGAGTTTTCTTTTGCCATCAAAAATTTGACACTTATGGCAAGACATGACTAACTTCTAAGTGTCTGGGAAAAGCGTAGGCCAATAGTGGCTAGATCTAAGAATTTTGTTTGTTGTGGCCTTCCAATAGAGGTGTCCTCCAGATTCTCCGTCATGCAACTCATGCATGATTTTCCCTGCATCATCTTCAAGTAAACATTTAAGCAAAATTCCAACAACATTTTTCCAATATAATACCCCATCTAAGATGCAAAAAGTTAAAGCTTTTTCTTTCAAAAATATAGCTTTAGTTTTAGATAAATAAGGATGGGCATTCATATATAAAAGCACATAAATAATGTCAACATACCAAGGAGAATTCAAAAATGATTCTTCAATGAAAGGAGCAGTAGATTCTTCTATTTCTTCCAACACATCTACCATATTTATGTCTAGTGCTTGGAAGTTAGACTCAGCCATAATTTTTGCTAATCCTTGCCCTTTAACTAATTTGTTGGGCTTGATTTCTAAGTCATATTCAAGAATAGTTGCAATCCATTTTCCCCTTTTACCATCAGGGTCCCGACTTAGAATGTCCTTGACAACAGTATGTGGAACAAAAGCAATTATGTGAGAGTGTAAAATATAGACTCTAAATTCCTTTAAAGCTTTCACTAATGCTAATGCTTGCTTCTCCATGATATTATATTTGAGAGGAGTGTCTCTTAAGGCCCTAATAAAGAAGGATATTGGTTGTTCTTGCCACAAGTCATTCTTTTGAAGTAATACTGTAGCTATTGTATGCTCAGATGCAAAAGAAAAGATATAAAAGTCTTTAGTAAAATCTGGACTAATCAGGACTGGTGTTTGAGTAAGAGCTTGTTTGACCAGTTCAAATTATTGTTTAGCTATTAAAGTCCATTTTACGCCTATATCTTTCTTGAGCATGTTTGTAATTTTTTTTAATAGCTCAGCAAGGTTGGGGATAAATCTCCTCAAAAAATTTATCTTTCCAATGAAAGATTATAATTCTTTGAGGCTTCTTGGATGGCTGATATGTAATATGCCATCTATCCTTGTGGGGTCTATTTTGATTCGCTCTTCTGAAATTATATGGCCAAGAAGTTTTCCTTCTTGGAGACCAAAGATTGTCTTCTTGGTATTCAATGACAAGCCAAATTTCCTACACTTCTCAAAAACTTTCCTTAAGTGAATCAAATGTTCTTCATCAGTTTTTGAGAAAACGGTTATGTCATCAAGGTAAATGACTATGAAATAGCCAATATCTTCAGAGAAGGTTATGTCCATGGACCTTTGGAAGGTGGCCCCTACATTCATCAATCCGAAAGGCATTTTGACATACATAAAGGTGCCCCAAGGTGTGGTAAAAGCTGTTTTGATTTGATCACTTAGGAGCACTAACACCTGGTTGTAACCCGAGAACCCATCTAAGAGAGATATCCTTTTTGACCCAACCACCCTTTGAAGTATATGGTAGATTTTGGGTAAGGGGTAGTTGTCTTTTAGAGAGGCTCTATTTAAATTTCTGAAGTCGATACAGAGCCTGATTTCGCCTGTCTTCTTTCTAACCGAAACTAAGTTTCATACCCATTCTGAATATCTAATTGGTACTATGATCCCAACATCATGCATTTTTTCAATTTCTGCCTTAACTAAAGGTAGTAAAATAGGGTTTATTCTCCTTAGCTTTTGTTTGAAAGTCTTTTGATTTTCTTTGAGAGGGGTTTTGTGCTGAATGATGCTGGTATCATACGATTTCAGGTGTTTGTACCCCCAAGCAAAAACATCCTTAAACTCTTTGAACAACTCTATATATTGCAATTTTATGTGAGCTGGGAGAGTGCTGGACAATTTGATCATCTTGGGTTCTACTAGGCTACCTATGTTATGTTCTTCTACATTTGTTTCCACAGGCTCCATTCTTGGTTCTTTGGCTACATCGTTAAAGTCGAAAAGGTGTTCTAAAGGTGTGAGGCCTCTTGGAATTGTATCGTTCTTGCATTGTAAAACTTCCAAGTCTTCTTGGTCTACGTTATCAATTATTTCTGCTTCGAAAGGATTCTCATAATGATTTATATCAGCAGAATATGTCATTTCGACTTCTGGGATTTGTTCAATATAAAAACAGTTTTCTTTATGGCTGGTTTCTGACACTGGTATGTCGAAATCATTTTCTGATTATTGTCAGAATCAAACACTTGCCAGTGATCTTTGTTATCAGGCATAGAAGGCCTGTGTTTTACCTTTATGCTAAGATGTTAATTTATCTTAGGTACTTGGCAGTTTCTGGCATTGAAATCAAGTTCATTTGCTAGATGATTTAGTGCTCTAGGAATGAAAATAAGTTCATACTTTTCAAAGGTTTTCAATAAATCAAGGGCAGTGTTACGATATTCCCTAAGCCTTGGATTTGTAGCTGAGTATTCTCCTTTGGTTTGTCTTATGATTAGTTCAGAATCTCCTAAGATTGATATCTTTTGGGCTTCTAATTGTTTAAGCAATTGTAAGCACAGGAGAAGTTCTTCATACTCAGCGATATTATTAGTGCATGGGATATCTAATTTATATGAAAAAATCTGATTCATATTTTGAATCTAAACACCTGCCCCTGCAGTTTTTTTATTACAAGATCCATCAAATTTTATTGTCCAAAGTATGTTTGCTTCATTTTCATTTTCTTGTTGCTGTTGGTTGCCAATGTTTTGTATCTAATTTGAGGGAAGTTCTAATTGTTCTGGTAAACTGGTTGGGTATATGTTTTCCTTTTCTTGTTGGGTAATTTTATCTTCGTTTCATAAGATAAAGGAATCTAAACTTGATTGAATAGAATAGATTGGAGAGTTGTTTGGTTTGTCTATATTGCTCACCATGTACTTCATATGAGATTCCCTATATAGTCTTCTGTTTTGGTTAAAAACAGGGATGGTGGCATAAGACATGTCCATTTGAAGGCTTCCCTAAAGTTTGGATCCCCATGATCTTGATAAGAGCATGCCATAATTAGGGGGAATGTCAGCTACAACTATGTCCATTACTAGAATCTTAGTAGGGATTTGAGCTAAGTTAACACATAAATCTTTGATTAAACCCAAAAATTTGACTCTACTTGAGTCAAAGGAATACAAATCTTTGTATGGTTTAGTAATTTCTAAGCCTAATATTTTCATTACTACCTTGGGAATTAGATTGTGTGAAGCCCCAGAATCTAGCATGGCGTTGTGTAAAATTTTCTCATTTATGTTCAAACTAACATAGAAGGGAGGGACAACCCCTTCTTGGTATTTTCCTTCAACTTCTGGACCAAACAACAACTCAGGTTTTTCATCTGTCAAGTTCAGGGTGTCAATATCACTTCCTAGGTTCAAAGCTTCTAAAACATGGTTTTTATACACTTCTTGGGTTACTAGTTCAGCTAGGGGGATGGTAAATTTTATCTTGGCAATCTCTCCCTCAAGGCTGAAAGGAAAAATTGACTTGTTCATATTTACATCTGTTTTTTCAATTGAATTCTTTTCAGCAGTTTTGATTTGCTGAACTTTGTTTGGACTGGTAATTGGGATAGTTTTGTTAGGACCACTAGTTGAAGTGCTAGGGGTACTCTGTTCAACATTTGGCTGGCTATTTTTCTCTTTTTTTAAATCTATTTTTTTAGCCAAAATTATGGGTTTGTCTGCTGTCTTCTTAGGCTAGCTTTCTGCGTTCTTGTTGACAACAGTGCTAGTGTTCTTATCTTTTGAATTATCTACATTCCCTTTGCTCCTAAGATCATATTGTTTTTGTACCTCCATGATTGCATTTTCAAACCCCAATCTATAATAATCAGAATCTTCATAGGTGTTTATACTTTGATCAGAGAAGAAACCTTGTTCTTGCTTAGTGAGGAAAAAATCATCCCCACTGTCTGATCCAATCAAGTTTACATGAGCTTCTCCCAACCTTTCCATCTCCCTATCTTCCTCATATTGATCGACATAGTTTTGCTAGAAGGGAGGTCTAACCTGTTGGTCACTTTCCTTTTGCTTATCTTGATTGTTTTCTCTCCTATAATTCTGATTTCTATTTATATTTTGGTTGTTTTGAGGTTCTCTTGGTGGCACTCTATCATTCAGGTTGATCTTTTCATGCATCCTCTCCATCACCTTCACTAGGTTATCAATTTTTGTATCAGAGGTTGAGGTTGAGGGTGTAATGTCATCTTTATAAGTTACCCTCTTCTCCAATCTCAACCTATTTCTCTTCTCAATTATGTTTTCTTCTATGCTCACAACTCCTTTCTGCATGTCTTCTAAGGTTAAGTAATCTCTCTCCCTTAACTGATAAGCCATTTCAGCATCAAAGCCTTTGAGATACCTTACTAAGGCCATGCCTTGGGGAGGTTTCATGTGAGGTGGAAGAGCATTGTAAACGCTATTGAACCTAGTGGAGTAGTCATGAACACTTTCCCCTTGATTTCTCCTGAGGCTGCTATACTCTGCTAGTGTTTGGAAAGGGTTCTTTTTAAGTTCCCATTTGTTGATGTATGTTTGATGTAAGGTAGGGAGATCATTGATGCTATTAGGAGGTAGGTTTTTAAACCATTTCTTTACATATCCTCCTAAAATTTGGGCGAATATCCTCATCTTCATAGTTTCTTCTTCTATCTCCATGTAATCAAATGCATCTTCCATCCTATCTACATGATGTTGAGCTGCTGTAGACTCTTTTTCAGTGAAATGGGGGATTTTGGATTGGTAATCATTTGGTAAGGGAAGTAGAGGTTGTGGTAACACTAATGGGGCATACCATGTTGCCATGGCTGGAAATAAGGGCGGATTTACAAGAGGTGGATTTACAAGAGTGAAAGTGGGCTGAACATGAGTGTTTTGCACAATGGTAGTATGGATTGGAGTGGAAGAAACACTTGGGCCAACAAACTAATTTTGAGTAGACTTGTTATGGAAAATACTAAAGTGATGAAGAAGCTGGGAATCAGGAGGAGTGGAAGGTGAGGCTTCTCTACTGAAGCTTGTTGCAAATCTGCAGTGTCAAGATAAGTTTGGTTTAAATCACCTTGAGATCTAGTTCTAAAGATGTTCTTTGTATGATGTAAATCAAAGTGTAAATCCTCTAAGACAACAAGGTTTTCAGGGACAGATTTTGTTCTTAATAGGCTCCTATTAGCAGCTGATTTTCCAGACTTAGAAGTCTGCCACAAAATTCTCTCTAGATTATCAACGATTAAAGGAGGATTTCGGTCTGGATGGGATCTAGTGTTGATCCTATGTGAAGCCAGACTGTTTTTTCAAAAATGAGAGAGGTTAAAGTTTTAAGGACTGTTTTTGGAAGTTTTACCTCTCACAATGTCTTATCTAGTATGGGATTAGGCTTCTAAACTTCTTCAAGGCTGGTTAACATAGTCCTAAAGAGATTTGGGGACATAGATGAGTAATAGGCCTACTGGGACTAGTGGAGTCACCAAGTGGAAACTATTTAGCTTTTATGAAGGTAAAATATTGGATGGTTCCACCACCATGTCCATTATGAAGCCAAACTGAAATGTTTTTGGGTTTTTCTGAGTTATTTTGGTCTTATAAGTTATGAGAGTGTCCTAAATGTGATTTAACACTTAGCTAAGGTGTTTAAACATACAAAGTTCACTCTTATGGCTTGGTAACTGATTTCTTCAAGGTTTGATAAGGTCTTACGGGAATCCTAAGGGTTACTTAGTTTGTCATTGATTAAACTAAGTCCTATCATGATTACCATTTTTGTTAGGTAGTGCTTGAAGAAGGCTACTTATGTTATACTGGACATGGAGTGTTTTGTTTTAAGGATTTTACTTAGGGTCCCACCGTGATCGCCATTATGTTGGTGTGAGCGTGGGATAAGTCCAGAAGGTGTTCTTTATCAAGTTAAGGGCCTAAAGAGTTTTAAGAAGTGTTTTCAAGCCATTGTATTCTCAGTAGGTCCCACCGTGATCTCCATTATGTTCGTGTCCTGCGTTTTGATAGTTTGGAAAATCAAAAGACAAGGCAAGTTCAGAACCAATATTTAGAGTTACAGGATCTCGTCCTCCTACTCTTAGAGAGGGATCTCTCAAATTATTTGTTTTTGCAAAGGTTTATCTTGTGTGCTTTGAATATTGGTTTTAGACTAGTTATTAAGTGCAAGTATTTGTTTGTTTGTTTGGTTGGAATTGATACAGTAGAACCTAAAATGTCTAGGAAAGATGGATCTGAGCCGTTGGATCTAAGATGGACGACCGAGATTAAATCTTTGAAGAAGGCAGGACCCACAGGAGGCAGGCCTGTCGGGTTTAAGATGAACTGTTAGATGGAACAAATCAACGGCTGGGATGTGATATGTGGTATAAAAGAAATTATACAAAGGTGGAGAATCGGTTAACAAGGACCGTTGATCTACAGAGATCAAGGGTTGTGATTGGCCGAAAAACATTATGAAGTGGGATGCATAAAATATAACCAAAGTGGGAAAATGTGATCTGGACCATCCAATCTGGACACGTGGACGGTCCAGATGTAATTGGAGCTACTGGCATCATCGGGGCAAAGAACATGGAGGCATCGAAGCGATTGATTGTGAGCCGTTGATCTGCAGATCAGATCGACGATGGAGAATGGATCGGGGAATGCTTATCGGGGGAGGAAATAAAATGCGCCCGATGAAAGAATGCCGATGCGATTTGGAACAGTCCGTTGATTTGTCCTGCGATCAATGGTGGATATTGTTTCAAATCACGCACTGGCAGAAACCCTCTAATACATATGAAAACCCAAAAATTAATGAAATACAAAGGTTTTGGTTGTCGGTCGAGTTATATATATGAGGCTGGCGCCTGTCTGCGGGGCCTTTGGATGTATGGAGAGCAAAGGCCTGAGGCTTTATGTATAAGGGCCAATCGCATCAGAACTTCGGTGCGGGTCTTTCAATCTAACCATTTTGATTTCTCCGATGCGATTAACGCTTCGGGACTTAAACTCTTGGTCCTGGGCGTAATTTTATATGGAGTAAAGCGGGGGGTGGGAGTTTTATACAAATGGGGCTTAATCGCATTGGAACTTTGATGCGAGGCTTTTCAATCTACCCATTTATCATTAAAAAACATTGACCTGGTGGGTTTAGATCGAAACTTAGGAAAAGTAGGTTTATTGAATAAAAAAAGGGAAAATAGAAATCGGGAATGGTTTCTAACAATGTTTAGAGCCCAATTGTGGGCTCTGTGGGTTATATGAAGCAGAAAAGAGGCTCGGGGCTTATAACCATAGGCTAATCACAATCGGAGGTCTCACTATAAGAAAATAGACTTGTGCGCTTCAATTTTTCCGAAGCAATAAGCACCAAAAGCGTCTAGCGCTCGGTTCTAGCATTGGGGCATATGTGGGGAAGTGGTTTGGGATTTAGCCCAAAGGGGCTTAAGCCTGCAGCTTAAAAAACTTATTTTTTATGACATTTTTCACAGTTTTTGATGGATTTGGGGGTTTCGGTAAAGTCTAAAAATGAGTTTTAGACTTTGTAAAATGGATTTTCATGAAGGGAAGAAGGGGAATCATGAAAAATAGAGGAATTCCATGGGGAATAAAGGGGGAAAAAATGAATGTTAGTTTTGAGTGAAGGAGGGGAAAAATGGGATTTTGCAGCAGTCTTTTCTTCATGAAAAAACAACAAAATTTCTAAGTTCAAAAAGGGGAACAACAGTGACGATTAACCAAAGGATAGAATATCTTCATAAGAATTTAAGCATCAAAAATTTTGGCAACAAAACTATTTCTTGAAGGCTGTCCAAAATGATTCAACCACCACTTGATATGACAAAATTTTATAGGTGGCTAACAGGCGTCATCTTCAGGAATCTGATGCTGCTGCAAAAAGGTGTCTAGCTCTTCAATCCAAGCCTTGGTTGAACAAGTAGGGGAACCATCAAAGACAGATAGAAGAAATCCATCCTCATCATGTTGCTTGCTCCTCCTCACCATGATCTTGCAAAACTCTAGAAAAGTAATATGATCTCTAAACCTCTGGGTTTGAGATTCATACTCATGCAAGAAACCTCTAAGAGTTCCTCTCATCGACATTTCTTCTTCTTCCTCTCTTCTCATGGAAAAGCTAGCCATGTGACTGCACTGTGTATTATATGGTGGATCTGCATGCTCACATCCCCTATCAGAAAATCTAGAGTTTGATTCAATTTCAAACCCTTTTGGAGATCTTGTACAAATATCCCTCCTTATCTTCTCAAATTCTTCATGAATGCTCAGTAAGGATATTGGAAGAAGCTTGGTAAGCTTATCTTCCCTTTTCTCTCCATATAATTGAGTCTTCATCTTTTCTCTCTCTTATATGATCGTTGAGATCCACAGGCCTGTAAGATTCCCTCTTCAGGAATATCAAAGCTCTATTCCAAATATTGACTGCAGGGGCATTTACTGGATGTTTCACCTTTGAACAAAGGATGAGATCCAGAGGCTACCTGGCCATCTTCAGACTCTGTCTATAGAGTTTGAAATCTTCCCCTTCAGGGATTTAGCACTTTGGCTTGAAGCCACAGGCTGAGCCAAAGATCATGCTCTGATACCACTGTAATGTTCCTTTTTTTGAAATATCACAAGTCTATTCCAAAGATATACTATGGGGGAATTTTTAGGATATGTCACCTTTGAGAAAAGGATGAGATCCAGAGGCTACCCGGCCCTTCAGACTCTGTTTATAGATATGTAGATATTCCTTCCTCAGGAATTGCCCAAAGAATGGGGCTGCAACAAATGTATGAACATACAATAGATCAACAACATTATTTTAATAGCTGTGAGACAAGAAGATATGCATAGCAAATGAATAATGTTATAGCAGCAAAAGGAGTACAATTTCTTGAGGAAACATCAACTCAAGAAATGCAATGCAAGCCTCAACAATACATGTACATGGAAATGAAAGAACACTGCTACTTCTGCATTAACCCAGACTATGAGGATACAGTCTATGATAGAATGATGCTGCAAAATGATGTCAATACATGAATATGACAATATATGGCTCAAATAAAATAGGGGAGAAAAGCTCTAACCATTAGAAGCAAAAATACATCAATCCTCCAAAGGATTGGCTGAAATATATAAAATGGCAAAAATGCCGGAGTTGCTTGGCAGCTGTTGCAACTCAAATATGGAACTCAATGGAGAAGGCTAAAGATGATGAAAAATCTGAATTAAACCCTCTCCAATGGATCTCGAAAGCGGAAGGCTGATCCTTACACTTGAGATCTCACCCTCCAATCAATCTGCAAAAACCCCGCAGCATATGCACTATGGAAATAATGCACTTACTGGAGAAAACTGTGCAGTAGGGGAAAGAATATGAGTTGCCCTGATGCCAAGATCTGAAAATAAGCTCCAAGGCTTCCAAACTGATCCTCCAATGGCAAGAAAGACTCTCCCTCTGAAAAACAAGCAATGGAAGAGGTGTTGTGGAGTCTCCATTGCAACACCCTACGACACAGTATTATGCTGTTGCATCAATAACACTGTCCTGGAGGAGGATGATTTTTCCTTGAGCCAAGAAATGTGGAGAATGAAGAACCAACCCTCAAGAGGCCTCTCAAGAAGGTGAGGAAATCCTAAACAAGAATTCCTCTGGCAATTCTTGCTAAGCAGCAAAGAATGCACAATTGTCTCACAAGACAATGAGATGAATAATACAAGCATGAGAAACAATGGTTTCCTTGTCCTCCTTTTAAACAAATGAAGGCTCTATTAGGGTTTCCTCCACCAAATGTCCCTTTCCTCATTCACACTGCGCTGGCTTCCTAAGTAAGCCACTCCTATGGCTGTGTTGTTGACTTGGTCAACTTAACCAAGCCTCCTTGCAAATATCCTTGTTCACACATGAGGGGGTGTAAACCAACTCCAAAGTTGATCCCATTTCATAATTAGAGGGATTTTATTGAGGTTTTTATTATGCAATGGGTTTCCTTACCCATTTATTCTCCTCCTAGGTGAAATTAGAAAAATTAATGTTCCAAATTATTGTCAGAAATTTTTGGAACATTACACCATTAGGGAGAGATTCTAGTGGAAGCGTCTTAAGGAGGATGTGCTCCATCATATTAGGAAGTGTATAGTTTTCCAGAGGAATATAGAAGAAAACAACCATCCTGCAAGGTTGTTATAGTCACTTCCTTTTCCAAGAGGGAAATGGGAGATCCCTTCTATGGGCTTCATCACCAATTTTCCAATAGTACATTGTAAGGGTTGTATATTTATAATCATTGGTTAACTAATAAAGTATTTACATTCCTTTTCCATTTATTTACAGTGCACTACTTCCCAAGGGGGCAAGCTTCTCCTTGGACTTCATGGTTTTCCTAAGACCATAATTAGTGATAGAGATAACCACTTCCTGGACGGCTTTGGGTAGGAGTTGCTCCGGTTGGGTGTTCCAAGTTGAGACCGAGTACCAGTTATTACCCCCAGACACACAAGAAAATAGAGGTAGTAAACAGGTGGTTGGGAACCTACTTGCAAAACTATGTTCCAGAGCAGCAGAGAGCATGGCTGCACTGGCTCCACTTGGGGGAATATTTTTACCATCCGAAATTTTATATGGCATTCAGTGTGTCTCCATTTTTGGTTCCATATGGTGATGATGCTCTATCAGTTGTTGATAGGATGGTTATAGCAAGAAATGCTCCTAGAACCAAATATTGGATCCAAGAGAGTCAGGATATATTCCTGTCTCTTAAGGAAAACATTACTACAACCCAAGATCAATAGAAGTTATATAAAGATCATGGTTGGGAAGAGAGATATTTTGGGGTGGATAATTTGGTCTATCTTCATATTCATCCATGCAAACCATCTACATTGAAGGAGAAGGGTGTTGGGAAGTTTAAGCCCCATTTCTATGGGCCATACAGAGTGATCCGTTATGTTGGGGGAGTAGCATATGGGTTGGAGCTCCCCATTGGGAGTAAGGTCCCCAAAATTTTTCATGTCTCATGCCTAAAAAAGGCCATTGAATAGAATGTAGCTGCCACCATGGATATCCCACCTCTTTATGATGTGAGCCATTTGGTTTTATCACCAAAGGCTATCTTGGACACTTGGTAGAGGCAGCTTAGGAACAGGGTGATTGGAGAATATCTTATTCAGTGGCAGAATCTACTAGATGAGGCTGCTACATGGGAAGGAGAGAAGATTTTGTAGCCTCCATCCTTGCATTTGCTTGAGGACAAGCAACATTTGGGACGAGAGGAATGTAATATTCCTAATTAGCTTTTAGCTAGTTAGAATATTAAATTTTGATTTTGTTAATAAGATAGATGAATAAGAGGGTAGAGGGACCCATAAATATTTTTAGTAGGAATAAAAACACTTCTAATGTGGATGTTGATCAGTTCATATAGTTTAATAAATAACTCCTCGGTGTGAATGGGTTTCAATGCATGTGGATGGGCTCAATATTGACCAAATCAACAACACAGTCATGGAGGTAGTGGAGAGATATTGGAGGACAATGCATTCATAATGGGATGAAGTCTCCATGAGAGTAGCATATTTAATGAGTGGGACCAAGGGGGAGGAGGCTCAAAAAGCATATAAGGAAGGGGTTGGAAGCCATAGAAAGCATTCTGAATATTGTTTATGTATGGTATTTTATGACTTTCTGCACACTTTAGTTGTTTAGCGGAGTGTGTTGTGTTGTTTAGGACAAGGGTGTTTCCGAGCAGAAATCCCACCCTCATCCTTGGGGGAATTTGAGGGCCCACTCAGGAGAGGTTCCTTTGAGCTTCATTCCATCATCCGGCATTAGGCCAATCTTCAACCACCTTCAGCAGCGTAGTCTCCTTCAGGAATTGTGCAATCTAGGAGGGCAGTTTAAGTGGAGGGTTGATAACCCAAGATTTTGAGCTTTTTTTCCAGTGAGGGGAGCAACCCTTCATCCAAAAAGTGAGTGGGGAGGAGAAGCAGCTATTTTCTCATTAGATCAACCACCTCCCAGCAGTTACCTAGCTGCAAAGCGTCATTCAGCCCTAGGGATGCATTTTTCATATTGTGTATTTCTAGAAACCTTTTCTGGGTTATATTGGAATTGTGCTAGAAAGCCCAGATCTCTGATCCCTAAATTTTTTGAGCACTATATCAACAGATCTACGCATTCCTAGTTTTGAGGCAAAAGTTATTTCCCACAGGATTTCATAGTCATGGCCTTCTAACAGTTTATGTAGCAGCAGTTTCCCATGTCTTGATGTATCATGTCTTTCAAGCTTGTTTTTCCTAAACCATAGTGTCTTTTCCTCAAGATATTCTACTTCATTTTCTACTATCATATATAATAAAATGGCTCTATGATCTGCTCATGTTTTTGATGTATTGATGTTTACTACATTTTCTAGTTTTATGTTAAATATTTTTGTTTTTCCTAATTTGGAATATTACATAAACACGACCCTTCGGAAGATCAGGGAGAATATCTGTGAGAACACACCTTCACTGACATGGATTAAACAAGATTGGAATGCACAGCTAAAGAAAGTATTGGAATGCTACAATGTGACTGTGGAAGACGATGAGGAAGATCCACACAAAATTAATATTCCAAAATCACAAGGACATCACAAAGTTGTTGGGTCATAACCTGAGATACTTGACATCACGAAGATAGCAAAGCGAAAGAAGGTAAACATTTGGAAAAAGCAAGAGCCAAATTTCACCATGATTGGAGATTTTTGGATAGAATATATAGTGAGTAAAATCGAAGAGTTACTACATAAATATCTAGAGCTCTTCCCAACAAAGTTTTCTGAATTAGAAGGCATAATAAGGCACCTAGGAGTGACAAGGATTACCCTAAAACAATATGCAAAGCCATCAAAGCATCGAAAATATAGATTGAACCCAAAGTACAAGGAACAAGTGAAGGAAGAATTGGATAAGATGATTAAGGCTAGAATAATTGAATCTGTGGAGTAATCTAAATGGATCAGTCCTATATTAGTTCAGGAGAAGAAGACAAGGGGTGAAATAAATATTTGTGTTGATTTGAGGAAACTAAATGATGCACGTGTACATGAACCATTCCCTACTCCCTTCACATATCAAGTGTTAGATAATGTGGGAGGACATGAGGCTTACTCTTTTATATATTGTTTTTTAGGTTACCATTAGATTTGAATTGCACTAGAAGATAGGAGTAAGACAAATTTTTCCACTGAATGGGGATATTTTTAGTATACAATCATGCCTTTTAAGTTGAAGAATGCCCCTGAAATATTCTCCAGAGTAGTAGTCATAGATTTTAAAGAGTATATACACAAATTTTTGGAGGTCTATTTTGATGATTGGACTGTTTTTGGGATATTGAAAAAACATGTTGTGAGCTTAAGACTATTGTTGGATACATGCATGTAGTACCATATATCATTGAATTTGAAGAAATGTATATTTTGTGTGCCATATGGTATATTTTTGGGCCATGTAGTTTGCGAACAAGGATTGATGGTGGATCTTGCGAAGATTGCAACTATTGTAAATTTGCTCGCACCAAAGATAGTAAGACAATTGTGCACAACTCTGGGACACACTCGATACTACCAGAAGTTTATAAAGGGTTATGCGGAGATCACTGCATCGATGGAAAAACTATTGAAGAAATATGTTCCTTTTCAATGGGATGAAGAGTTCTAGAAAATTGTAATGTTCCTTTTTGGGGATTCTCAATATTCTATGTCAGAGATGGACTACAGAGGCATTTAATGGTTATGTCTCCTTCTAAAGAGACATGAATCAGCAACCCAATCCATGGATCACCAAGGGAAGGCAAGCCTATCACCAAGAGATCTTCCTCCAAACTGATAGCAAACTGAAACAAAGAAGCCCTCTCACAAAATAACGCAGTATAGAACAAGAACTGCGTAGAGGGTGAAGGAGATTGAATATGTTATCACTCAGGTTTTCCTAGAAGTTGTATAAGAGGAAAGTATACCCGAGGTAACCACAAACCAATCTTTTAGATGCAGAATCTAGCCAATCTGTATTCACCCCACGCATACTTCGGCGCGTTCTTTCTCGCTCCTTTTCCATCAATAACAACATTTCCAACAATCAAATGTGACAATTAGAGCTCAATCAAACTTGCAAACAATCATGTGTTTCACAAAAAAAACATTTTGATACAGAGTTTCACCTTTTTAAAGAGAAGATTTAGTCAAAAAAAAATTATATTGAATATTGTAATACTTGTGATAATGCAACAAAAATTTTTACTAAGCCCCTTGTAAGAATTAAATTTCTATTATTTAGGGAGATGTTACGAGTACTAATGAACCCTTTCTCCATTAAGGGAGAGTGTTGGAATTAATGGAGAATGTATTATATATTCTTGATGAATAATGATCAAAGAAGAGCGTTCTCAGTGAGGCAGTCTCCAGGTGAAGGCTCACCTCTGAGCTGCTAAATTTTTAAATATATTTGGTTTCTTCCAATTTTAACCAAATGAATTTAGATAAAGTTGATAATATGTAACTTTAAAATAAGTACATAGTATAAGAGGCGAAACTGAAAAACAATGTATTGTGAACTTTAAAAAAAATTATATAAATTACATATAATTCTATCAGTTATATAAATAAATTTTATTCCTCAAGTGCATATAACACAATACATAAAAACAATCATCTGTAAAAACAGAAAAGGAAAGGAAATAAGCATAGAGAAATATATTTCTCAATAAATTTATAAATTTAATAATCATATAATTTTGAATATTTTAAAAAACTAAAATTTTCCTTTGTTTTATTATTATTTTTAATTCATTGATAATTAATAGAAAAATAATTTATATATTTTTTAAAGATAATTAATTATAATTATGCCGTAAGGCATTCCTATTTGAAAACAACTCCCCTAGGTGCCACTGTGTCCATGTCTAAGACATTGCATCAAATGTTAAACGATTCAAATGTTTTAGGCCATTAGATCCACAAGTAAATAGTTTTATATATATTTTTTATAATGTTAGTTTTTTTTTTTAATAAGTTAGATTGAATTTAGGTTTTGTGACTTTTAAGTTAAAATGTTGTTATTAAAAATTTGTTATATTTTTTTATGTAAATGTAAATAGTTTTATATATGTTTTTTATTACCTAATTGTGGCTAAAAAACTTACATGTTTTTTACTTTATAATCATAAATTAATTTCACATTATATGATGTCAAACTTAATCAACTTTTTATTTTGAAATTTTAAACAAAGTTTTTCACTACATAATTTTAGCTTTTATAATTTTTTTATTTTTCAATTAAAAAAAAACTTACAAAAGAAAAAACCGAGTCAGTCTTTACTGTAGATAGTAGTTTTAAAAAATTGGCACTATGTGATTAACCAATAGAGTAAGTTGAGACAACCCTAAAGGGTTTTTTGTATATGTTTTATCATAACATTTCCCTCCATCCAATATATATTGTAGAGGCTTCTGAAGAGAGATGTATTCTAGTTTATAAGCTTATCCATAATCAAAGAAAATGGTTAGGGATTTCACAAGTTATTAGTTTGTAACATGATCCAAAATCAAAGAAAATGGCTAGGGATGACACAAGTTATCATTTACAAAATGATTTATTGAAGTTATTAGCTGAAATGGATCCTATTAGATGCATGGTGGTGAGAGACACTAAAAAAATCAAAATAGATATTGAAGTTCTCAGTTGAAATGGATCATATTAAATGCATGGTGGCCAGAGACACTAAATAATTTAAAATAGATATATGTTATGACATCCATATTGTCTACAACCCATCCAAATTTCCTATCTTATACAACAATTTCTAACAATAACCGCTCAATTTACTCTCCAATTTTTGAAACCCCCACCCATGTTGGGGAGATCACAGTGTCAAATCAAATGTTCCTATGGTCTTTTTAAAGGGTTCATAAACAAAAAAAACAATGAGAAAGTCAATATTGTGGTATAATAACTGATTTTTAAATCATTGTGACAAAAAAAACATCACATCAACTCACAAAATATATCTAATTCTATAAGGATCTGAGGTGATAACAAAGTTTTGAATCATGATAACTAGGTGACAACCAAAACTAAGTTTTAGCCACAAGAAAAAAATCACAACAACTCACAAAATAAATTGATGTTGCAAATGAACTAATGTTTGTGACACGTCTGTAAGAGTTTCTATTCATAAATTTCTTACTCATTTTGTCTCGAGATTGCTAGATAATGGTGAAACAAATACAGTGCTAATCCAAGTGATCCAAAGAGGTATTCATAGCCAGCTTCGAAAACCAGGAATGAAGATGCTTCTAATTTTCAATGAAGTAGTCTTCAAAAGTTCCTATCTCTATTTTAATTACATAAATATATTGAAAACCAACTGATATTATTTACTTCAGTTGTTTTATTTGGACGTGTTGCAAGCTAATATTTATTGCTATACAAGTTGTGCATCAAATTATTATGTAATGATTGTGACAAGAAGTTTCTCGTTAATAAAAATTCTTCTTTATTTACATCTATGCTAGATAAAGTGTACTTGAATGTATTTAAATATCTTCTTTGATTTACATGCTCATTTCATGCTTGTTTTTGAGGATTATTAATCACCAAAGGATTTTCACCCCAATTTCTTATTTCAATATATATAACAAATTTTTTATATATGTGAACATATTATGTTGGTTTACATATATGTTTCCACCCACAATTTCCTATTTCAATATATATAACAAAATTTTCTTGTTGATAACTCTTATAATCAATATCTTTGAAACCTCCACGACTTGCTTCCATGGAAGAAAAATTTTCCTTTCATTCCTTCATGATGGCTCCTTCTCTGCAACAACTTATTTCATTATGTTGGTTTACATATATGTTTTCACCCACAATTTCCTATTTCAATATCTATAATAGAATTTTCTGGTTGATAACTCGTATAACCAATATCTTTGAAACCTCCACGACTTGCTTCCATGTAAGAAAAAATTGCCTTTCATTCCTTCAAGATGACTCCTTCTCTACAATAACTTATTTCTTCTAGGCTACTCTTTCCTATGCTATTGCCTTACAAAGATTTTTGCATATGGTGCAATTGCTAGTTATTTTATTTAAAAACACTCCTCCTTGGCAGTGATTTTGAGGCCATGGATGGGAATAGGTTAGTAACCACCACCTATAAGAGACGTTCGCATTTAGTGATGGGTATGACATGACTCCCCATGCATGCATACGCATGCAAGGAAAGTATTTATTGTCACCATGGCTCGTGGTATGCATAAAAAGAACACGGTTTAGCAAGTTTGAGGGATAGCGGAACCGGGGGGAATGAACTCGTCATCCAAAAGAAAGTGGTCTAGACTACAAATTGTGCGAGGAGACTATCTATTCACGATGTAAAGAAAAAGGAGTTTGTGATGCCTGCCGAGAGTTATCTATTCACCGTGATAGTGGAGTTGGCAAAACCATAGTCGAAGGTGCCCTACAACAATATGGTTTGGAGGAGAATATAGTGGTGTCTCTGTGGAGCACAGGATTTGGGAGGATTTTAGCGTTAATTGGAATCTCTTATTTTGATTGTTGTCGGTTATTGGCTGCCCCATTACTATCTATATTGTATCTATATTGTAGGGTCTTCTCCAACTCAACAACTTTCATATTTTGTGCCATGCATCTGTTGGGTAATTTAAAAGCCTTAAAAGTTATTCTTAAGCTTAATTTTTGCACTCAGTCTCGGTCATGGTGCTAGTATGGTAGTTTCCCTACTTGGTTCTATGGTGTTGTTTTATTCGTAGAGTTATTCAATGGTTTCAACAATTTTAGTGTCTGGTTTAATGGGTTGGCAATAAGATTTCGTTGACTCCATATTATTAGTCATGGGACTTTTCCTCTATGTGGCATTATATTTTCTTGGATTTCTAAATTATCTTGCATGTCTCTGCATCTTCATTCTTCCCAGTGGTGGACTACCTTCTACATTATCTTGTCACGGAGACACTGGTATTCCCTCTAAGTTGTAATAAGGAAAATTTGTATGAAAAAGGGAAAATTAGTCTTGCTTTAGAATTTTCAATAAACCATGTTGAAGTGGAGCAGGCTCAAATTAAAATTCTCATATTTTGATCATTTAGCATGCAAGGAAAGCAATGCCACCGTCTATGCTACATGTATAGCCTTTGTTTGATTCATTCACATCCTTTATCCATGAAGAACCTTGTGTTGTTAATAGTCAAGAATATGATCAAATCCGTGGTTTCAATAGTTGTCACCCTATTGACAATGTCTTCACTAACATATTTAAGGATGGTTGTCAATATTCTTCTATTGATTTTTCTAAGCCACCAAAGTTTGATGATCCACCAATTCAGAGTTTAGAAACTTGTTAGGAAGTTGAGGTACTTGAGCCTCCACTGATGGTTATGTCAAGTAATCACTATCTTGACAAAAACCATAAACAAAATCATATTAGGCTTTATTCATGAGTTTCATTCTGTAGCAGTCTTTTAGATAATGAATTCTCATCTTTGACTGTTTTATCAGGCTTTTCACATCCATCATTTTGAGTATCATGCTATAATTGCTAATTGGTTGGAAGAATCTTATCTACCAAACTCTCGTACTAATACGAGGAATTTGTTTTATCTTGTGCTTTCTATGAATGAAAATGCAGATGAATGAACATTTGTGAAATGTTTTTAGTGTTTCCATCATTATCAGAATCATTCTATGTGTTCAAATAGAATCGTGGCTTAGTTAGAACATTATTTTCTGGATAACCGTTTTTCTTATAGGTGTGACCTTCTTTCTTTGTGCAAGTGACGCATATAAACATCTTTGTCTTCGCACATTGTTTCATAATGCTGCTAATTGTTAATATCTTTCTACTTCCATGTTGGGAGCAACTTTCGTGGTTACATTGGAAATTTCATTATGCATTGGAAATTTTATTATGCATAATGTAGATTTCCTTTTAGTTACATTAGGATTTAGTTTTAGTTTCTTCTATTTGTTAGTTTGAACCATATTGCATGGTTATTTATTAGGTAGATAGTTGAAGTTTATTTTCATTTACTTAGTTTTATTGAATGATTCATTCAATATCCATTTAGTTTTTATTTTCATTACTTATTTTCATCTTATTGCATCTAGTCTTAGTAGGTTGCATTGCAGTACTCACGTATTGTGCATTTAATTTCAATTTCGCGCATTAGCTTTCTTTGCATTGTATAGGACTCTAGTTAGTCTTGGCGTATTGTTTATTTAGTTGCATTACCTTAATTTTAATCCAACACACGTCTCTTGCATTCTTATTCACTCCATTAGCAATGGTTTACATTGCATTGTCAGACTTCTTCTGTTTTTTTAGTTTAGTTTCCTTGCACTACATTTAATTTCCTAATCCTTTTCTTTCCTTCTGCAATGGTTTTCCTTTATTGCATTTAGCATCATGTCCCTGCATTCATTTTCATTTCATTGCATTAGTGCAGGGTGTGATATATTTAGTTCTCATATAAATTTATTTATTGCATAGATTTTTAATTCCATGTGACTTTTGATTGTTTCAATATGTTAATAAATTCAACTTTATTTTATTTTCAAGTGCATTTATCTCTGTCTCTTTTACATTCTTATTCTTATTTCATCTCACACTCATTTCCTTGCATTGTGCATTTACCTTTTCAATTAAGCATTATTATTTTCATTTTTTTTCAATTTTTTACATAAATGATGTCCTAAGAGATTCTCTTATCCACCATACTTGCCTTGCCCATAATGCTCATATCTAATGTCCATGGTTGTGTGTGGTTGGTGTAGTCACTCTAAGAGGAAGCCTCTTGTAGGACTTAGCATTGAAATCATGTCCTTGATATCCTTTACATGAGTTTTCTTTCTTGGTGAGGAAAATGTGACTCAATGCTTGTGGCGGAACTGTAATCAAATCATAAGGCTTATATCCAAAACCTAAATTTTTCTTCTAGTCAGATACTAATATTTCATTGTGTGCTTTCATTGTTAGCTTGTTAGTTTTCTATGTAATTTAGAAATTATAAATGAGGGAAAACCTAAGTCATACAATCTTTTAGTTCATCTAAAACAAGAAAAAAAATTGCTTTTGATAAAATAAGTTTGGATCCTTCATCCTCTTTGGTGCAATGAAAACCCTAATAAATGATGTCATTTTGCATGAAAATGAAATAAATAATATAAAAGGTAAAATAATGAGAAAGTATTGTTGAGAAAAAAAGTGATGCACACAATTTTTTGTGTCTATGGAAACTCGTTGGCAGCTAAGCGATGCTTGTGGTTTCTTGAGTGACTCCATTGGGGCTATGGAAGATAAATGATAACAAAGCACCACCTAAAAACTAATTTTAATTATAAACACCATAAAACTCTATCATGTTCTCTATATAAGTATCCGACAATTTCATGTGTGAGATCTTGATATACTGTATAAAGACTAACATGACCCAACTATGGAATGGATGAATGACACATCTTTATGGTCAGGTAACTCAAGTGGTACCCACAATATCTAGTTCAATACTTCCTTGAATTATTAATAAGACTCTATATATTACAAGGACGAAGGTATATTTGTTGGAATATACCAATGGCCTACCAATTGCTCTAGATTCTGCAACACCACCCAAAATGTTTAGCCTGATACCCAAATTTTGGGTCCCCCTTTTCTTTTCAATGTTTCAATGTTTATGTATATGTCTTAAATTGGTTAGATATTTCAATGACCTAGTTATCATTGAGGGTTATGGTTACTTATGTATTCACAAAGCACGTTTTATATGCCCACCTTGCTTCTTCTTGGTTTAGATCCTTTTGAATGCAGTAAGGTTTAGGGAGTTTTTTCATCTCTTATAAACCTTTAAGTTTCATACTATCATAGTATGCATTGTAATATTACAGAAATAATTTTATATTGCATGAGTGAAAATACATCCATGCTTTACCTTGATCCTCATCTTTTAAGGTGAACCTTTTAGCATCAATTCTCTTGGGCATTTCATGAAATGATTGTTATCACATTATGATTGAATATTCAAAGGATTCACATTTAATGTTGAACTTGTTTCAAACAAAACACTTTAGAAACATACTCATTGTTGAGAAATCAAAAGGATTGTTCATTAAGGTATATTTATCTTACCTGAAAATTACTTAGGAATATTTTTGGATTCTTATTAAATTTACATTTTCTCATCAAGCAATGACTGAAAATACAAAACATCAAGATCACAAGAGGCAAAGAGAACAAAGATGTACGGTCCAAGCCAGGGAAAAAATCCAACAAGGGGAAAACCCAGTAAAATCATCTTCTTATAGAATTAGATAAAGGTGGTATATATATGACCCAAGACCAAGACCAAGACAACCACAAAACCCAAGTCAACCCTCCAACCTATTATATTTTCTGGCAGTTAATCTCATGAAATTATATAGATATTGATGTCATTGATTGCTTGATTCATTACAAGGTTGATGCCACGTGAGTTTACATCAACAAGAACTAGCACTCTCTTTAAAAAATTCACATCATAACTAGGACTTGAATCATGCACAAAATTTATATCATGTAGGAGGATAAAATTCATATCATATAAAAACAACAAAATTGCACCATAAAATTGTCTGTCACAAAAACTTGCCCTTTATAGAGAGATACATAACGAAAGATTCACATACTTTATCCCTTAGAATTTGTGTTGTATACCTAACATATCCTTTCATAGAGAACCCAAATTGAATTCCAAAATGTGGAAAATAGGTTCCAATATATATTTGTTTGACCATATGAAGGGACATGACTTATGGGTTGGTAAACTTATCCATATCGAGGAATGAATTTTTCTTGTGAAGAAACTTTGACTCAAAAAATAATTTTCTTTTTCTTTCTTTAAAAAATTCCAAATAGGACTTTGACTCAATGAATAATAACAAATTTTATATTTTACTCAATTGATCCTATAAGAATGAGTAACATTCCTCGGCTAGAATAATAATAACAATAATAATAATAACAACAACAATTTATTTTTTTCTTTTACATAAAATAAATACAAGGACAATGATACTTATGAAGACTGAACCTAGTAACATTTCCAACACCCTCTTAAATAGGGAGGTATTCATAATGACATAAAAAGATACTCTCAAATTGAAATATTCTCATAAGAAGGGATTCAGATTTATAAGCATCATCATCATCATAACCAACATTGTCAAACATATAAATTCCTTGACTAATAAACTCTATATCTCAGCTAGATCATATCACAATGTTGGCAGCCATACATTGGACACCAGCACCGCCTCTCAAGGAACTCAACACATCTGGATGTTCACCAGGTGTGTCACTTATAGGAATATTCTTATCTTGTATCACCCATCCTCAAAGAATATCCATTCTTAGGACTACTCTTATCTTGGATACCATATCCGTAAAGAGTATAGGTCCTCGAGACTACTCCTATATGGATAAATTTCCTTAAGAAGTATCGTCCCTAGATGCTTATCCAATCCAACATTATCCATACCAGTGCCTTCAATAGGCTTATACTTATTAGTCCTGGCCATGGAGCATGATGCATGGAGAATAAAATGCCCATATTCACTTCATCTCAACCAAGGAGGAAATCATCACTCCCTTTCCCAACATGGAGGAATAACCACAAGCCTAAGTTTGTCTAAAAAATACTCATCAACACATCAGCTATCAATTCTTCCATGAATGTATTGTTTTATTTTCTTGCCTCCTATGTGCATCACATCATAATGAGCTTTTTCCTTCCTAGTTCTTTGTCAATCCTAATGTAACTTCAACATGTCAATAACGATTTCTTCAAACACCTTATGGAGTGAAACTTCTTTGAAGTTTATTGCACAAGCCTTCATATATTATTTATTCATAATAAGGTTATGATTTCATGATTTTCCAAGAAATTATATCAGCTCCTAGTCAATAGTGGTATCTCTATCAACATCAGTAATGTCAACCCAATCGAACCAATCAGTGGTCGGTACAATGATATCAAAAATACTCAACTTGTTTCAAAAGGATCTCGTCATTGATCTATCATATTCTCCTTTTCATCATAAACTTATTTGTATTTTCTTCCAAACTTCAGTAATATTCATCCAGGATCTGACATATTCCTCTTTTCACTTGAGATATGTAAACTTCATTAATTTTATTAAATCTAGATTTCAATGTTTCCATCTAATTTACTTCGATTAATGCATACTTCAAGCTACTTTATTCTTGTGTTATTGCTTTTTTACATTCTTCAAAATCTTCCATCTATTAGTAAGGCTAGATAAATCTTGTCTTCTCCTATAACCTTCGTTAGAAGACTATGAAAGAACAAAAGGAAAAATGTATAGAAAAAATAACAACAGTAATATCTAAAAAATCTAGATATATAATACTTACAATTTTTTAGGAGAGCGACCTCCCTCTTAATTTTGTACCTTTTCATACATCAACAGGATGTAATTCCTATCAGTCTAAATAGCTATTTTTTCTTTATACAATGGAAACAATCAGTTAGGGTTTTTTTTTTTCTAACATTTCTATCTCAAACCTTTTATAGGGTTTACAAACCGTAAATTATTCATGTTCTAAAGTCTCCAAAACATGGGACAATCAATAACTAAAAATTGTATAAGGATACTAATGGGTTAGCTACAAAACCTAGAGACTTTATTGGCAAGCATTCTTTACCAAATGTTTCATCTATAAAAACCTAGTCCTTATATGAAGGAGAATAATTCAAATGCTATATTGACGAACTATAACATCTATTCATAGATCTTGACACTAACTTTCAAAAGAGCATAATATTAGTAAACCTGATCTAGAAACCTGATCTAGCAGAGTTAGAATTATATGCACAAACAACTACAAAATGAACAAGAATGATTTCTACCTATTTTTAACTTTCATATTCCTTGCAAGGACCCGGTCTTTTGACATTTCTTCAATTGTCATTCCTTATTTTCCTTTGACAAAGATACCTCAAACCTTTATTTATCAACCATAGAGATAAATTCCTTCTTCTTTCATGCTTTAGTATGAAATAAGTTGGGTTCATGGCAAGATTCATTCTTCTTATATGCATTGGAAAGAAGTCTCATAGCTGCTACAAATACTTGTCACGGTTCTTCTAGTTTTAGTCTTCAAGAATGTCAGAGGTCCTAGGTATATCTTTTGCATGTTCTTTTTTGGTTCATAATGGGCTTCAAAATTTTATACATGACTCAAACTGTTGTCTAGCTATATGGAAAAAAATGCATTGTCCTTATTTTGTGTATAATATGGTTGCCTTTGAGTTCTCAATATTATGAATTTTATATTCTTGTTCTCTTCTACTATACGATAGTCAAATTAAAATATTTTTATTCCATAAGAAGGCTTACAACATAGGTCAGGAATTCGCATATATAAAGGTTTCTTGGATCACGTAGTGTTGAATTAATACTATCCCTTAGGTCCTTGTATAAAGTATGTTAGTGAAGTGTTTCCATAAAGAATTTTGTACACTATAACTCATATACTATTTGATGTTGATTGGTGTTATCATGGATTGTTTTTCATGTAGGTCTCATTGCAATATTTTATAATTTTCATCACAATAGAATTTCTCACGTATTTTAATAGTTTGGGAATTATTCATATTATTCTTCATGCTTGATTCTTCCCTCAACATGTTATAAATTGATAAAATTATTTTAATGACTATTGATGGTTGTTTCATTTCCTTTTTATTATATATAGATATTATTCACAAGACTTGAATCCTTCTACCTCAGGAACTAACCAAATTTTTTTTTTTTTAATCCATTGATACTGATATTATTAATACGGTTTGAACATTTCTCCAAGAAATGAAACACATAATAATATTGAATCCGTGTGCTGAGACTTTATAATTTTCTAAAAATATTCTTAGCCCGTAAGCGTAACATAATGTTTCAGACTTTAATACTTTCGACCTTGAATAAAGATACAAAGCTATTCTAGTAGCCTTAATTTTTAACTTCCATAGAGTAGGAGAAACATTATATGTTGTAAATATGTGTCGCAGATCTTGTGTCAAGTCATCACCAAGTTTGAGAATTATTTACAAATGAGTCACTTATATGTCATAAAAATATGATATCTCAAAATTTCAGAATTGCATACCACAAAAACTTGTATCTCAAATAAATGTTCCTTAATTGTATGCTTCATAATAGTTTTGAACCAGCTTAATTATATGTTTTATATTTTGAATCTTTCTAAAGTATTCTTAACAAACACATGTAATTGAAATGGTCTGTAATATTTTCACTATCATGAAAAATGGGAGAGAGTATTTTAAGGGATGATCAAAGGTTTTCCTTGAAGAGAGTGATTTTTTCCATAATAATGTAAAAAAAAAACAAGTTGCGATATTCAATTTGCCTTCTTAAAGCTTAGCTATGATACCATGTTGAGAAATCAGGAGGATTGTTGATTAAGGTATATTTATCTTACTTGATAATTACTTGTGAATGTTTTTTGTCGTTTTTGGATTCTTATTAAGTTTTTGTTTTATTCATCATCAATCAATTACCAAAAATATAAAACATCAAGATCACAATAAAAAAAGAACACAAAATTGCAGTTTTCATGCCAAGGAAAAAAATACAGAAAGAGGAAACCCAAGAAAATCCTCTTCTTATAGAATTAGATGAAAGTGAGATATATAAGACTGAAGACCAGGACAAACAACAAAAAAGACCCAAGTCATCCCTCAAACATGTTATAGATTATTTTGGTTAATCTTGCATCATTACAATGATACTAATGTCATTGATTGCTTGCTTCATTAAAGGACTGATGCCACAGGAGTTTACATCAATAGGAGTTTCCACTTTATTTCTATAATTCACATCATAACCAAGAATCGAACTATGTACAGACTTTGCATCATGTAGGAGCACAAGATTCACATCATATATGAAAACATAACTTGCATCATAAAACTATTTATCACATAAGCCCACACTGTAGATAGAGATATACAACAGAATATTCATTTACTTTATGCCTCATAATTTTTATTAGAGACCCAAACATCTTCTTCCATTGATAACCTGAATGTTGTGTAACCAGCTCCAAAAATAGAAGAAAAGAGATATCAACGCATTAGAAATAAGCCACTTCGAGGGGGTAACCTCCAATACATTACATAAATGAACAATTCTTGGATGATACAATTTACAAAACATCCTTTCTATATATAGGAGTCCATGTCGCCATAATGTAATCCTAGTGGGCCACAATGTAATCCTAGCCGACCTACCAATAATAATTTAAGGGCACAATAATAACAAAATGGGGGTTACAAGGGTACAATAATAATAATAAGGGGGTTACAATAATAACAATAAGGAACTATACTAGTAATATAGGGACCTAACATGCCCCTCTCCTTCAAAAAAATGTTTTCCTCAACGCTTGAGTAGATCTAGGTACTTCTGTATAAAATTCTCATCCTCCCATGTAGAATCTTCAGTGGGTAAGTTCTTCCACTTGATGAGATACTCTGAAATTTATCGATTCCGTAGCTATCGAGTTCTTGTTTCCATGATCGCTTCAGGTTCCAATATGATTTTTCATTCCTCATCAAGTTCTGGCAATATTGTTTGAACTGGAAGATTTTCACCTATAACCTTCTTTAAGCATGAAGCATGGAAAACTGGATGCACTCGCAAAGAAGCAGGAAGCTCCAATTTTTATGCCATAGTACCAATCTTTTGCAACACCTTGTAAGGAACATAGTACTTTGGCGATAATTTATTATCCTTCTTAGCTTGCTTGAGGGACATTTATTTGTATGGTTGTAGCCGTAAAAATACCCAATCTCCTACAACAAAACTTCTCTCACTGTGATGTTGATCTGCCTGTTGTTTCATTCGATTTTGTGCCAAATTCAGGTTATCCTTTAAGAGTTGGAGAACTTCTTGCTGATGCTCGATGTGATCTTCCACTGCTTGAACCTTCGAATTTTCTCTTAAATATGATGTTATGGATGGTGGATGATATCCATAAAGTGCCATAAATGGGGTCATTTTTGCTGCAGTATGGAAGGAAGTGTTATACCACCATTCAGCAAGAGGTAACCACTTGACCCATTGTGTTTGTTTATTAGATAAAAAACAACGAAGATATCCTTCCAAAAATTTATTTACTATCTCAGTTTGACCATCAGATTGAGGATGATAAGATGAGCTATGAGCTAATTGAGTACCCAAACAAGAAAATAACTCTGTCCAAAAATTTCCAGTAAAAATAGGATCTCTGTCGCTCACAATAACCCTTGGGTTTCCATGTAGCTTTTGAATTGTGTCCATAAATGTAGTAGCAACTGTACTTGCTTTAAATCGATGAGATAATGCACAAAAGTGTGCATACTTGGTAAGTCTATCAACTACCACCATGATGACACTCTTTCCTTCGGACTTAGGTAAACATGTGATAAAATCCATTGAAATCTCCTCCCAACGTTGACTTGGAATGGATAAAGGTTGTAGAAGTCCCGGGGTCTTAATTGTCTCCACTTTATTCTGCTGGCAAACCAAACATTCTGCCACAAACTTTTGAATATCAGATTTAAGGCCATCCCAAAAAAATCTTTCTTCACCCTGTGGTAAGTTTTTAAAAATCCTGAGTGTCCTCCTAAAGGAGAAGTGTGCAATTCCAAAAGAATCTTTTGTTTTAGTTGGGAAGTCTTACAAATATATAAGCGATCTTTGTACCATAAGGAATCATTTTTCCAACTAAATGTATCAGATGTACTAGGATCTTGCTGCAACTTTTGAATGAGTGTCCATACATCTTGTCCTTCTTCCATTCATCTCTTGCTTCAGTTATCCAATCTGGTTGGATAATGGAAATGGCACAAAGCAATGCTTCCACCTCTTCATTCTTTCTTGAGAGTGCATCTGCAACAACATTAAGCTTTCCTTTTTTGTAGATTATTTCAAAGTAATAACCCAACATCTTTGTGACCCATTTTTGCTGCTCTTCTGAAGATAGTCTTTGTTCCAAAAAGTGTTTAAGACTATCATGATCAGTTTTTACCTTGAAGTGTCTTCCCATTAGGTAAGTTCTCCATTTCTTTAGTGCATGCAGTATTGCTAACATTTCCTTCTCATAAATAGGTTTTTGTAGATACTTTCCTTTGATTGGACGACTTTCAAAAGCAATGGGTCTTCCTTCCTACATTAAAACTGCACCAATTCCATTTCCTGAGGCATCACATTCCACAATAAAGGTTTTTGTGAAGTCTGGCGTAGCTAAGACCGGTGCTAGGCACATTGCCTCTTTGAGATGTTCAAAGGCCTTAGTTGCTTCAGGAGTCCATGAAAATGCATCTTTCTTCAATAATGTTGTTAGAGGTGCTGCTATTCTCCCATAATTCTTAACAAACTTGCGATAATACCCTGTTAACCCGAGAAATCCTCGCAACTGCTTTATGGTTGTGGGGACTTTCCATTACTTAATGGCTTTAATTTTGTTAGGGTCTACTTTAACACCCTCGTGAGATACAATATGACCCAGATATTCCACCTCTTGTACTCCAAAGAAACATTTAGATGTTTTTGCATATAATTGTTTCTCCTGCAATAGTTTGAGCACCCTGTCAACATGTTCAACATGATCCTTCCAAGACTTGCTATAGATTAGTATATCATCAAAAAATACTAGCACAAATTTTCTAAGGAAGGGTTTGAAAATGGAATTCGTCAACCCTTGAAATGTAGAAGGTGCATTGGTAAGGCCAAAAGGCATGACCAAAAATTCATAATGACCCTCATGAGTTCGAAATGTTGTTTTTGGAATATCTTCGGTCTTCATTCTAATTTGATGATATCCTGAACGAAGATCCAACTTGGTAAAATAAATTGCTCCATGTAATTCATCCAATAATTCATCAATCACAGGAATGGGAAATTCATCTTTAATGGTGAGCTTATTGAGCTCCCTATAATCCGGACACATTCGCCATGATCCATCCTTCTTGTGTACCAATACTACGGGAGCAGAGAAAGAACTTTGACTAGGTTGAATTATACCCGCCTCTAACATTTCTGCAATCATACGTTCAATTTCACTCTTTTGGAAGTAAGGATATCTATAAGGCCTGATGTTTGGAGGAACAATTCCTGGAATCAAATGAATAGCATGATCATGGTCACGAATAGGTGGGAGTCCTTTGGGAGTTTCAAACACCTTGGAATGATTGTCCAAGACTTGTTGGAGATCTGCAGAAATAGATGATTTTGATGTCGGAACTTCTAGTGAGCATAATTGTACAATTACGCCTCGTTGTTCTTTCTTTAGAAGCGTTGTCATGACATTAGAGCTTATTATCCTTCCTGGCTTCCCTTCAATACCCCGTAATTCGACTTCCTTTCCTTCTGAAAAAAATTTCAAGAAAAGTTCTTGAAAATTAAAAGCTACCGTCCCCAAAGATTGTAACCATTGTACTCCTAGTACAACATCATCACCTCCCATAGGAATGGAAAGCATTGGACTAGTCGATACATATTCCCCCATGGTTAGCTTGATATTATGGCATTTTCCAGAGCAATTTATAGTTCCTCCATTTGCAACCATCACTTGACATTCTGGTGCTGGGTATAGGAAACAATTTAATTCCTTGGCTACCTTACAATGAATAAATTTATGGGTGCTACCTGAATCAATCAACACTATTACCTTTTTCTTCTTGATATGTCCTTCTATCTTGAGAGTTTGAGGAGTGGTAATTCCTGCCAGTGCATTACACGATATGGTCGGATTCATTTCTTCCCCTTCTATGGCTAGTTCCTAGTGTATATCCTCTTCTTGTTCATTTTCTTCTTCCTCTTCACAATCTATGTAAAATAATTTCTTCTCAGCACACTTATGACCTTTAGTGTATTTTCTATCACAACTGTAGCAAAGCCCTTTTGCTCTTTTTTCTTCCAATTGTTGCGGTGTCAACCTTGTAGGTTGTGGAAATCTAGGTGTAGCAACACTTCCTTCTTTATAGAATTGAGTGGTAGGCTTCCTTGTCACCATTATTTTACATTCAACTTTTCTTGCCAACCTGAATGCCTTCTCCAATGAATCCGGTTCCAAAACGCGAACTTCATGTTGGATGTTATCCTTTAAAGTGCCTAGGAAGAGATCAATCCTGTGTTCCTCTGTAAGATCAGTTACCCTTATATTCAATTTTTGGAAGTCCTCAATGTCCTGCCCCACTAAACCCTTTTGTTTGAGATTTATCAATTGGGTAAAGAAGGTGTTGCTCTTTGTATCCTCATAATGTGCTATCATTTCCTCCGTAAAAATTGACCAAGTGACAATTTTGTTACGGGAGCAAAGCCATTGATACCATACAAATGTATTTTGTTCTAAATGTAAAGTTGCAATGCGTACCTTTTGTGTGTTTTGCACGTTATGGAGATCAAAATATTGCTCCATCTGTAGTATCCATGTTACAGGATCCTTTCCATCAAACTTCCTCATATCCATATTTGGAATATGGTGGTTCTTCTCACCAATATTAGAGTTTATGAAATCACAATTAACATTTATTTTGTTCTCATCATGAGGTTATTCTACTATCTTTTCACCATTAGGAAACCTTTCTTGTATCAACTTTGTCAAACCTTCCATGTCTGCTTTTAGAAAATTCTTCATGTTTTCCATTTTCTCATCGATTTTAGCTTCCATGTCATCCATCTTAGATTCCATGCTAGCCTCCATGCCATCCATCTTAGCTTCCACGCCATCCATATTAGCTTGCACGCCATCCATCTTAGCTTCCATTCCTTTCTTCAAAACTTCCATTTCATTTTTTGTTGCTCTTTGCGAGAGTGAAATTTGTTGCACTTGCTCTTGTAATTTTGATAGATCATGTTGCAATTCTTCATCTTCATGAGTCATAGTAGAGCCTTCTTAAGGCTTAATGGGTGTTGAATTATTTTTACGGGGAATATTTTAGAACCCAATACTGATATCTATTCTACAATATGCCCTTGGAATCAATTCAAATTGATTCTTCAAACAAGACTTATGCAATTCGGAAAAAAATACACACCTTTTTCTTGCTTTTGAGGAGCTCGATATTGAAATTGGATTATCTTTGTGATTGCAGCACTTCAATATTTGAATTTTGGTACCAATGTATCCCTCTGAATTATCTTTCAAATGCCACAGGTCTGACCTGATTTTGATTCTCCAAGAAAAATTTGTGTCCAATCTCCCATAATGACCTAATTATGGACTGGTTTAGTAGAGCGAACTTGTACGAATTTCCACGTGTCACTATTTCGTCCTTCACCCTTGAAATTGATAGCCAAGAAACTAAAGTCCGTTTGATTATGACCACTTTTTACGGCGCTCCAATCTGATGCCTAGAGAGGGAGTTATTGAAATTTTCCCACGATCACCTCTTTGCGATGAAATTCAGGAGCCTGAAAAAGTACTACCTTCCATAGATCATATATCCAAAACTGTTGTGAACCAAGCTCTGAAATTTTTAGACGATCTTCCTCAAGATTTTGGCTTCGCACCCTAAACATTTCAGGTTCTGAAACTTCGTAGAAAAAAATTTATAGCGAAAATTCCATGATGACTTGTTTGGAGCAGCGAAACCCTATAATCCAAGCTCTGATACCAAATGTTATGTAACCAGCTCCAAAAATAGAAGAAAATAGATATCAACGCCTTATAAATAAGCCACTTTGAGGGGAAACCTCCAATACATTACATAAATGAACAATTCTTGGATGATACAATTTACAAAACCTCCTTTCTATATATAGGAGTCCATGTGTAATCCTAGTGGCCACAATGTAATCCTAGCCGACCTAACAATAATAATTTAATGGCACAATAATAACAAAATGGGAGCTACAAGGGTACAATAATAACAATAAGGGGGTTACACTAATAACAATAAGGGACTATACTAGTAATATAGGGACCTAACACTGAATTGAATGCAAAATTTTTTAACATAGGTTCTAATGTATGGTTGTTCAACCATATGAAGAGACACAACTTATGGCCTCACCAACTTGTCCACCTCGAGGACTCACTTGGTCTTGTGAAGACACTTAGACTAAAAAATTAAATTTATTTTCTTTTCTTTCAAAAAGTCCAAATTTGACTTTGATTCAATGACTCATAACAAATTTTATATTTGACTCAATTGATCCTATAAGAATGAAGAACATGCTTTGAATATAATAATAATAATAATAATAATAATAATAATAAATTTATTTTTCTTCTTCTTTTTTTTACATAAAATACATATAGGTATAGTGATAATTATGAAGAATGAGCCTAGTTACATTTCCAACATTTATTAGCTATATTTGCAAATCATTAGAGGCTTCTTTCGGAGTTTCTATTGGAGTTAATGCTTGCAATCATTTTTCCTAGTGTGAATTTGAGGCTTCAACAATCAAGTTTGAAAATAACTCAACTTTCTCTCTCTCATATAAATAATTAAAGTGTTCAAATTTTATGGAATCATGTATCAAAACATCTACCATTTCATCTCACAATGAGTTCATATGGTGTGATGATAAATATTTTACAACATGGTTTGGTAGGAATCTACATGAAAATAAGATAAATTATTACGTAATGGTGTAATTTTTGTGGAATGGTTATGCATCACCAAGACAAAATTTCTTTCTTTGTTTCTAATTTTGAAGGGATACATCAACTTATCCTAGATTATTAACTTGAATTATACAATCTTGTATTACTTGACCGACCTTGGAATAACAAGAGTGTATTTCCATGTGTAGTGTTGAAAATTACATCTCATATCCTATACTGCATGCAAAGAAAAAAGTCTTATTACTTAACCTAGTCAATATATATATCTATCTTCCATTCCTATGAGGAAATTGTCTCTACCCATGAGTAAAATGACACAAGGGATGAAGTGAGCTCATTAATAATTCTTCGATTACTTTGTTATATGGTGGGTATTATGCTTTGATTGAAGGGAATAATACAAGGGAAAAAATTATTCCCAAGCATTTGGATCTGAATGCATCTTATGGTATCCCCAAGGATTTCCAAGTTTTACATGTAGAGTGAAATGTCCAAAACTTCTGTTGCAAGGTTGCAATGTAAAATTGTGCCATAACACTATGAGAGTGCAATGCCATGGAAGAATCATAATATGATGAAAATTATCAGGCCAAAGGTTGCACATGTGATAAGGGTTGAAAGGATGTGATAATTCCATGCAATGGGGGAATGTGATAATTTGTTTCAATATAAGGTTATGGTAAAGTGATGTGATGAATATTATAATAGTGTTAATGCAATAAGGATTGTGTCAAGGACATGATATAAGAATTATATCAAATGAGTGTGATGTATACTATGGTAATACAATGCATGAAGGTTATGATAATTGCAAAAAGAGACTATAATGAAATGATTTTGCAAAAGAAATGAATTTTAAGACTATAAATAAATAATGTGATGGAAACTAAATCAAAATCCTACAACTAAAGACTGTGCACTAACACTTGCAATGACAGGTTACAATAATGCAATACAATGGAAGACTAAGCAAATGAATGTGATAAACAGATGATATAAATGCATGTCATAAAGGAAATAAAAGATAAATAAATGCAAGTTTATTAGACCGACAATGTGCTAGGAATTACATAGTTGTAAAAAAATGATAATGCACTAGGAAGATAATAATGCATCGCAAGGGACATTCTTAAGGATGCAATAATACTCTCTGAAAGGCTAGTAACATGCAATGAAGACAATGATAAAGAGTCTACCATATAGTGCGATAAATATAAAATTATTAAAATCCAGTCAAACAAAATTTTGATACTGCGCTGAGAAATAATTCGGGCATAACTATAGAAAAAGTTTGTGATTGAGAATATGTCAAAGATAATCATGGAAGGCCATAGTATATTATAAAACATTATGAGGTATATTGATGCTCCTAGGATACTTGAATGCAAGATACAATTATTTATATTAAACCTTAGTGATATAAAAAAAATAAAAAAATCATATGAGCCCATGTTTGTATAAGTTAAAATGACTGTTTCTGGTGCTATCACAACAAACGCAAATTTGGTGTGATATTATGCAATTGAAATTCAAGCTCGAGCTGGTATGTGAGTTATATATTCCACGTTGAGTATGTGATTTATTTTTAGTTATGAGAGGGTGTAGTTAGATGAAGACTGAACCACATTTAAAAAGAATTTGATGATAGGTACAGATAGTTCAATTGCACCAATGCAACTAAGGCATTAAAACAAGCTTACGGTGTTAGAAAAATTGATAGAGAGCAGAGAGAGAGATTAAACACACAACACCAAACAAACTTTGGTATATTTATTGATCACAATAGATACACGTGTATAGGACATAAATCTCTGACTTCCACACTTCTAGATCATGACTACAAATCATACTTAGGAAACAACTTCTAGATTTACACTTGGGAACTCTCAATTACAAATGATGAAAAAACATGGAAGCAATACTTCCAATACCCTGCCTTAATAATTACATAGAAAAAATTGAAAATAAATATTATAACAACAAGGATAATCTATGTAAGATTGGTCTTCATCAACACTCACATCCACTCTGTAATCTTGGAAACATTGCTCTTTCACCACGATATCTTCAAGTTGTCACTTGACCTCCATTTAAAACACAACACCTCTGACCATCATTGATGAACATCTCAAGATAACAAATATTAACACCTCTTCTCATCGTCTCTTTAATGTTAAGATCCATCAAGTAATTAGCCATCCTATGGAGCAACCACCATCTGTTGGATATTCATCTTTTGGCTATCCTTCATTTGCTAGGATGGAGATATGGAAACTAAATGTGTTCAAAAGTTGATCAAAAAACTTGAAAATACTAACACAAAAGAATTAGTGTTTCAGACACCAAGTATTCCAGTTTAAGAACCAATAACCCTTTTTATAACCAATAAAAACACAAACACCAACACGATCTCTCGCATTATTTTTTTAATAATTACACAATAAAATAAAAAAAACTTAGTATCCTCTACAATAATGGTTGATTTAAAACCATGGAAATAGAGTCCACCATGATCCCTTCTCTCCTTCCCAAGCCTTAACTAAATTATCACTACTCCTTGCAATGAATAATCTCCATGTTTGAGAGATATATCGACTAACAACTTTTCTCCTCATATTAATCATATTCTCCACCAGCACATACCTCCATGCCAAAGATAAATCGATTGTTTGTCATCATAGGAATGCTTGATCCAACTTATGAGATTTTTAGAGTTCACTTCTTCTCCATATATCTCGCTCGGATCTTTCCTTAATTCACTGAAATGGTTGAACTGTAAGTGGCAGGATGCCACTTCCATAATCTTTGTCACTATATACCACCACGAAATTTCTCTAGCCACAATATTCAACTAGCACTGCATTGACGTCGACCTAGATAGTGTAACTATGACGGAAATGGATGAAATAGGGGTAATAGTGGGAATACAACAAGGGATGCATTGTATATAATGTTATCATTTCACCTTTGAAGCAGTACACATATCTTAAATTTCCCTCGTTCATCTTCACCTTGCTTCCTCCAAATATCATGATCGAAATAAAATTTAATGAAAATTATAATGTTCAGAGATCAACATGATTCACATTGTAGGAGGCACAGACAATGAATCTATTCACAATCTATATCCATTTTGAATTCCACCATGATAAACAATAATCCGGACTGTGATTAAGATATTTCTCTAGAGATAATAATAATAATAATAATATCTATAACTCTACTTCCAATCAAAAATATCAAAATACCTCAAAACCACAAAACTATTTAGATCTACGCACTGGCTCACAAAATAATTCACACACACTAAAATTAAACTCTCACAAATTTATACTAATATGTATAGAAACAATAAAAATTAGGATCCCTCACATATTCCTGGCCCTCAATTAACGGATTCAAGCTAGTGAAGGCACTAATACCTTGTTAGAAACATTGAGAGAGAGAATAGAGAGATTAAACAGGAAACACCAAAAACAGTTTGATATATTTATTGATCACAATAGTTACACATATATAGGACATAAAATTTGAGTTCCACACTTATATATCATGACTACAACTCATACATATGAAACAACAACTTCTAGATTGAATCTTGGGAACTCTCAATGAAAACTCGTGAAAACACATAGAACCATTACTTTAAATATAGGGAAATAAAAGGATCAAAATCAATATCACTTCCCAAATTGTGAGTCTCCTGACACAAATCATAGGCACAAAAAATTATTGTAATCACCCCTCTTGCCACTGTGAACTTTGATCGTGACTTGCAACTTCCGAATCGCAAAATTAATATCACATGATGCAATGAGATTTACTCCCCAATGTCTTTAAATTTCCCTATCATGACAAAGAACATGCATCCCCAATCACAGTGTAACGAGAAATCATAAAATACATTCCAAAGGGAAACAAAATGACACAACACCAAAGGAAAATAGTTCAAACGATAATGTGGTAATGAAAGAAATGATCTATGTTCATATCCATCTCTAGTGTTATACTAGGACTACTAAAGTTTGGTACATATTACTGAGGCATTAAAACAACACAAGTGAAATTCATTCTCTACTCTCAACCTTGGACTAATAAGAGAACACTTTATTAAATTTTCTAGAATTGGATGAGTTCAACTAATGAATATTGGATGCATATCGGTGATAAGGAATTTATAAGCTTTACTTCTACTTCATGGGAGTATATTTAATAAATTTTTTCTTAAGAGGATCGACTCTATATTCAAATATCAATTGTGAAAGGCTGGTGGATTCGAATAATGGTTTTAATAAGTTCCTAGTTAAAATTTGTTATGATAGCTCTTCGTTATAGGGATTTTAGTTAATGGATAATCCAAAATCGAGTTGAAAATATGTCTAGCTTGAACTGGAATGGGATGCACTACCTCGAGGTCTATGATAAATGAATAAAAACATGATTCACTTTTCAAATTTCTTGGAGCATGATTTAATGTGTTATCAATAGTGACTATTTACATGGAAGAGCAGTAAAATATGGGAATACAAATTCTACTTTGACAAAGGGTATCCCATATAAGTTAAAAAATGTGAATGATGGTGAAGACAATGCTAGGGAGACGATTAAGGCTACCAATATTGATATAAGTCAATGCAATTCAACAATTGATAGCATAAAATAGAAAAGTTTGTAATGAAGGCTATCAAATCCAAAGAGTATCAAGAGCAGCTTGATTTTTACACTGTTCCTGAGATGAAAAATATTGTTTTTATCGCCTTACTACAATGGCTCATATATTAAAATGCGTACAATGAGGGTTTTTTTAATGAAAAAAATGAGGTCAATATATCACGATTTCATTAAAATCATTGGTATAGTGATTAGTAATTTAAGGAAGAAAATAAGGCAATTAATAAGGAGGGAAGGAAAATATGTGACAACACTAAAATATTGGGAGGAAATAGTTGTATTAACTCATAAAAGGTTTGTATTATATGAGAAAAGGACACAAGTCTTGCTTGAGAATAGTGAATCATGGAGAGCTTGTAGGCAGCCACTCCTCTTTGAAATTTTGACAAAGAAAATTCTCCTTGTTTACAAGTGCAACAAAGTTACACCCCTTCCAGCCGAAGGCATGGGTGATTTGTTAAATGACACAACTAAGTTTTTAAGAGCCAAAACTATTTGTTTAGAGTGTTAAAAAGGCTTTGGGATCACATAAAATTTTCAAGGATGTTCAAGTTGATATGAAATATGGTCACAATGCTCACAATGCTCACAATGGTCAAAGATAGTCACAATGTCATAATGGTCACAATGGTCACAATGTCACAAAGTCATAATGGTCACAATGTAACAATGGTCCCAATGTTGAAAAGTCACAATGGTTAGCCATGTCCAAACATGGATACACTTAACCATATTTAACTATTTTCAAGTAAATTTAACTGTATTCAATCATAGCCAGCCATAATCAACCAAAGTCAACCATTTTCATCCACTTTGTCAAGTAAAATCAACATGTTCAACCATATTCATCTATAGTTCACCATTTTCCAGCATGGTCATCCATGCTCACCATAGTCGACCATAATTGACCATAGTCAACCGTGCTCTTATAATCTCATGCATGGTAAAACATTATAACCATGGTTAAACATGGACAAAAAATTTAACCATACTCAACCATGGTTAGAATAGGTCAACAATGCTCAACAATGGTTACCATGGCCAGTCAAGGTCAACTATATTTAATCATAGTTTACCATGGTCAACCCTTATCACCCATGGTCTACCCTGGTTGACTATGGCCAATCCTCATAAACCCTTACTTAGTTATTTCCCTTCCTCATCTACCTCATCAACTATAGTCAAGCATGATAAACTATCTCCAACCATTTTTGTCCATCTTCAACCATTGTCAACATTATTCAACCATAGTTGACCATATTTAAACATAGTTGATAGTATTGAATCAACTTCAATCACAATCAGCCTTGGAAAAACAATATTCAACAATGGTTAACTATGATCTAGGTGGTCAACGATATTCACGATCATTATCCCTAAACATTCTAGGTCAATATGGTCAACCATATTCAACATGGTCAACCATATTAAACTTGAAAACCATGGTTTACAATGTTAACTCTTAGTGAAACATAACAAAGCATAACCTATCATGCTCAAATAATATCACCCATAGTCAAACATGGCCACCATGTTCAAGGATGGGAGAAAGGTCAATCATAGGTAACTACCATTCATTGATGGTTAAACTAACTCAATAATGGTAAACCATGGTTACCATAGTCAACCATATTTAAGCACAACAATTACAGTCAATCCCTATCCCCCATTCTCACCAATTCTTAATCCTCATCTATTCATTGTTAGCCATGGTCAATACTCATTAACCTTGTCAACCATGGTAAACAATCATCAACCATGATTGAGAATCATCAACCAATATTTACCATGGTAAAACATCATCATAGTTTCTAACATATAACAACTATGGTCAATGATGGTCATCCCTAATCAATAATAACATAAAAATAATTGCATTTAGGCTTCGATGATCCATATCATGAAAAGTAGGAAAATTTTCGGTAAAAATCACATCATCAGAGTTTTTACAACGTGTTTCAAACCATCGAGTGTGGTTCATCATCTTTTCCTGAAGATGAACTACATTGCATCGTTAAAAACAAGTTGACAAAAATCTTATGATGTGATTTTTACCAAAAGTTTTCTTACTTTTCAACATACACATAGTTAACCAAATCCAATCATACTCAACAATTTCCAACCACTTTGTGAACCATAGTCGATATGTGCAATCTCATTTTATCTTAGACCTTTGTGATCCATATTTATTCTTAGTTATATTTTAGAGAAGTCACAATGACAATATTTGGTGGTCAATGTTTTGAACATACTAACGAGGTTCATCTTAAGGACCAAGGGTATAAATTTTCTATCATTTTTAGCTAAACATTTTCTATCATAGTCATCGAAGTTCATGTAACAACCCTGGTCAAAAAATCCATGTAAAAGTTAATAAAGGTAAAATAATACCTTGGTGATGGGACACATATGCGAAGATGAATGTTGGGAAAAATATACTAGTGGGTGTTCATATGGTTATGGCTATGGAAATTGGCAAAGGTAATGGCAAAGGCTTTGGAAAGGAAAACTGAGATTTATTGGAATTTATTTATGAAAATAATTGAAATTAGGAAAATGGGAAGGTGAAAGGTCATAGGTTGCACGTGAGGAGGAAAATGAAGGAAAATAATGGAAAATTGAACAAAATGTAGGCCTTATTAGTAAAAATGCTTCTTAGTATCAGTTGACAGGATTTTGATCAGTTCAGTTTTGGAGATCTCATGTTCTCTCTCTCTCTCTCTCTCTCTCTCTCTCTCTCATACACTTGGACACTTAGATTTTCCTTGGAGAAATATTTGAGGAGTGTGTCATACCTAGGATTTGCAGAAAAAAGGTAAACAAAATTTTAGGAAAGCACAAGAGAGCATCGGCATCAACAACTACAATGAGTTTTGCTTGCACGCAAAAAGTTGCATGTATGGATTCCTTAATAGTTTTGGAATACATGGAATATCCATGTGGTTATTTGGTTATAATATATCATTGTCATGGAGGATTGCCTTGATTGGCAGTGGTTTTTACTAGCCTTTACATTTCCTTAATAGTCATCGTGTTATGGGTTTTATTGGTGTTTTTTGGTTTGTTTTCTTGTGACTTTGGTTGTGGGTTGAGTTCTTAGTTATTGGAATCCTTGGTTGGATAAACACGTTGGAAGTTGTGTAAAAACTTAGGTTTAGTTACTAGTATTGGAAGCCTTGGTTGGAAAAACACTCTAGAAGCCCTTGGCGATTTTAGTTACTAGTCCTGGAAGCCTTGGCTGGACAAAATCCCTAGAATCCCAATGGTAGTTTTGGGTTGAGTTACTATTCTTGGAAGCCCTCATTGGAAAAAACAATCTAGAGCCCTGAACAACTTGGGTAGAGACTAATCTGGTGATGGTTAGTGATGTACGACCATGAGGCAGAATCACTGGTTGAGAGCTGAGGTGGTCTTGCCTCTCGAAGCCCGAGTTTGGTTTTGATTGATTTTTTTTATGAGATCCCATATTTAGGCTTCGAATATGGCATGAAGGAGACTACCTAAAAGAAATATTTGCTTCAAATTAGTCTATGGTATGGTGTTTCATGGAAGTCCCATACCTAGTTAGCTTATGCCACCATGAATAAGAGCTCTTTTTCCTTGGTATTTTTATGGGTAAATAGACTTATTTATATTTGGTTATATGGTTGTTATATGATTTGAATTTATACAAGAATGCAATAAATACAGAAATAGACATAAACACAGAGATGTAGCAGAAATAATGCTTCATTTCACTAATATGAAATAACAAAAATATGCTTATAGACATAATGGAAATAAATTAGCTAGGGCACTGATAGCTTATCTCTGAGAAGATATGTGGAAGCTATAGGCATCTGAACTATGTTAAAATGAGGCTCGAAGGCCTAATTATTTTTTAGAAACAATAGAAAAACTTAAACATCCAAAAACCTAACCGTAGGAGATGAAGCGCAAAAACTATGGGCCCCGTTTCTCTAAATTTGTGTTTCAAATTCCCAGCGACGTAAATTTGGCATATGATCTCCATTTGACATGCATCATACCTTGTTAGAGAGATATATCTGAGGAGTAAAACTTTTGGTGTGAGCAACATCGGTCCATGGACCCCTATTGCTCTCGGTTTTCCCCAAAAACGCCATTTAGGGCCTCAAAACGGCTCCGGAAGTTCAACACCTGAAAAAACTGCTAAAAAAAGTAAGTTGTGCTGAAACTGAAAAACTGAAATAACTGATGGTGCAAATTCAAATGGAATAGGTGGGTGGCCACCAGTATCCATGTGGCTCATTAGGGCCTCCAAACCGCTCTGAAATTTCAAGAACCGACAACCTGCTAAAAATAGTAAGTTATGTTGAAAGTGAAAAACTGAAGGAACTGATGGTGCGGGTCCAAATGGAATAGGTGGGTGGCCACCAATATCGACCTGGATCATTCCTCCCTCCTTAGGAAGAAATGGTCCCCATTGCGTTAATTTCTTCCATGAGAGGCAAATTCTGCTGAACTTGGTATTGGATTTATCGAAGATGTCATGGACCTATGGGAGGATATGTCGGATGTGTTCAGTAAATTTGGTTTCTTTATTAGCCTCAGAGAGTACATGTGTGGATTATGTATGTGTAGTTTCATGAGGTATGACAACATTAGGCGGTGGTGTGTTGGGGGTCAGATTAATGGAGTGCTTGTCCTGACAATGTAGAGGAACCTCTTCAAGTGAGGAGAAAATGTCCTCGTATTTCTCCATGAATTTGTCCACCTACTGCAGCCATGAAGGGAAACCTTGTTTCGAGGTTGTGGCCACAATATTCTTCTTTCCCCATGAGCGAGTTGTAAGGAAAATAAATTGCCTAGTTTGGGAAACAATATTATTGCGTTCTTTTGTAGCAGTCAAAGAGATGACAGGAGGGGGTACTACCTCCGGTATCCTATAAAACTTATTTCCCAAAGTAATAATAAAATCACGAGGCCTAGATTCATACATAGCTCTTCGCCGCCACATGTATGTTTTTCCCAATAATACATCAGCTACATCAACAGGAGCAACATCACACAATTCCTCATCCTTGAATGGCTTGATGATGTATGGAAGGCGATACTACTGGCGGACGTGAAGATCTCTCCCTGGGTGAAGCCACCCGATGGTATATAGCTTTGGGTGTGCTACGATTAGTAAGCTAAGCCGCTTCATGACCTTGGCTTAAATGAGGTTCGTTTGGCTTCCGTTATCGACAAGAAATTACAGTGGAGAATCCTTCACCCACATCTGCGAATAAAAGAGGTGCTCCCCCTCAATGGATCCTCGGGATCCTCCCTCTGAAGCTTGGTGGTGGCAACGATGGCATTGGGATCCACATCAATGATCTTCTTCCCTTTGTCATTGCCTTTGTCTAGTTCTAACTCAAGATAAGAACATCCATCTGATTCAAGTTCGTTTAGTTCATCCACCAATGACTGTTTGGCCCCAAAATCATTTGTGTTGTGAGTGGGGCTATTATGAAATTCAGACCACTTCCCCGTTCCTTCCTTGGATTTGTGGTGTTTTTTTAAGTCGTCCCACTTTAGCCTTCCCCCTTCTTCTGCAGTTTAGGGGCGCCTTTCCCTGGCTTCTGATTCATGGATCCAAAGTATCGCTTCTTCTGCTTAAATTTCTAATCGATCTGGGTGGCATAGTGATATTCTATGCCAAGCGATGTAATTTCAAGGAACTCCATTTCCTCATGAATGAGTATGTGCAGAAATCTATGGTACTTGAGAGCCAAATGTCTCCCTAAATCTTTAATATCCAACTTTGTGCACAGGGAATGGAACAAATTTTTCAATTCATGCACATCTTTATCCCTTTGGTGTTGCAACGTGGTCCATTGGATGTACTTGTCCTCATAGCTCCCCACAGGGTAATATTGTTCCTTGATTTCTTCTCGGAAAGAATTCCAACTAGGTGCAGTCGAGAACAAAGAGGGTTCCCTCCCTTCCTTTCTCTGACAGTAGGTTTCCCATGAGTATTTGACATGGGGTGTAGTTTTGAGGAGTGCAAAAATAATATTTTCTCAGTCGGAGAAATCATGGACCGAGAGATACCCTTCCAGCAAATTCAACAATCTATCTGCGGAATCTGCATTTATCTGGCCTTCAAATATAGGAATGTCAAATTTTACCTGTACCTTGAAGGGAGTGGCACCTCCAGAGTGGTTTTTGGATGCAGATGCGTCGTAGGTGGGTAGTCGTTGAAGGATCTGATCAAAGTTATCCAGCATCCAATTCCTTTATTTCTCGAGGGCCTCCTTGAGCAATATTTTTATAGGATATCCTGCTCCCTTGTCTTTCTTGGCTTCTAGCATGGAGGTCGTTAGGGTTTCTGAGGTTGATCTTGCAAGGGTTCAACCAGATCGAGCCCTAACTCCTTATACCCTAACCACATTGGGGACATGCAAAGAATAACATAGAAAGAGGAGTCTGCTCTGCTACCACTGATCCAAATTTATGCAGGAAAGAAATAAAATACATAAATACACATAAAAACATAGATGCATCATAAATAATGCTTCGTTTCATTAATGTCAAATAACAGAAATCTGCTTACAAACATAATGGAAATAAATTAGCTAGGGCATTGGTAGCTTATCTCTTAGAAGATATCTGGTGGCTAGAGGCATTTTAACTATGTTACAATGAGGCTTGAAGGCCTATTTATTGTTTAGAAACAATATAAAACCATAAATACCCAAAAACCTAATTGTAGGAGATGATGCGCCAAAACTCTGGGCCCCGTTTCGGTAAATTGGTGTTTCAACTTCCTCGGGACATAAATTTGGCATACGATCTCTGTTTTACCTGCATCACACCTCATTAGAAAGATTTGTCCAAGGAGTAAAAATTTTGGTGTGAGTAACGTCAGTCCATGGACCGGTGTTGGTCCCAGTTTTCCCAAAAAACGTCTTGTACAGACTCAAAACGGCTTCGAAAGTCCACGACCTGAAAAAAATGCTAAAAATAGCAAGTTGTGATGAAATTGAAAAACTGAAATAACCGATGGTGGGGATTCTAGTGGAATAGGTGGGTGGCCACCAATATCCACGTGGCTCGTTAGGTCCTCCAAACAGCTCTGAAAGTTTAGGAACCGACAACCTGCTAAAAATAGTAAGTTGTGCTGAAAGTGAAAAAATGAAAGACCTGATGGTGCGGGTCCAAATGGAATAGGTGGGTGGCCACCAATATCCACCTGGACCATTATATCCTTGATATTTATGATGGTTATATGATGGTTATGAGTGAGTTTTATGGTATTAATAATGTATGGCACTCATCATGTTTTGGTTAAGCACTGAATTTACAATGAATATATGGCTTAATATATGGTAATGTAGTTATTGTGATGAGGCATCAATGATTATTAGTCATTCTTAGATAAATATGAGACCCATATGATCATATATGTTGTTTAAACATATAAAATGCATATTTATGAATTTTTTCATGAAATGTTTGTCATGGCTAGTAGGGGTATAGTCAATTCCTTGTTCAAATATTTGCATTTGTATCATTGTTTCAATGTTATTTTTCATTTATGAAAGTTTCATGGAGTTTCTAGAAATTGTATGAGTCCTAGATTTGAAAAAGTGGCACGTAATATAGAGTCCCTGGCACATAACTACCTCGAAAAGTCATCAATTGCATGCATGCTTATTATGGGAGAGACTAGAGGGTTCCCAATGCATGCATGTATGTGTCAAGGGAGCGAATGAGGCTTTAATGAGAAAAATGTTAGTTTGTCTCAGGGGTTGGTCACTTGGATGGGTTGGATGGCTTGTGGGGGTTATTTTTCATATGTATAAGATCAATTTAGATGTGTTCCATCAGTTCCACTTCATTAACTGATACATAGGGGGTTGAATCATATCATAGTAACACTTCATCACATGTTTACCCCAACTGGTTGGTTGCTTGGGTAAATGGGGGAGGAGGGTGTTACAGAGTTGTATCATAGAATGGTTAGGTTGTCCTTAGAAGATGTCTGGTTTCTGTTCCACTTGGATAAATGTGTTGTTTTATGTACATGTCAGTTGCATATAGTTCCTTGTGCTTCTGGTCTATGTGCTTGTTGTGTAGGCATGGGATTGGTCATGATTGTAGTGGTGTCTCCATTTGAAAGTTGATGGTGTCATTGCTAAATATTTTTGTTGTGATTGTATGTCAGTCATGAATTGGTTATGTGTGTCAATTTTTATATGGTTTTATTCATACATTGATGGGATGATGGCCCGTTATGCATGAAATCATGGTACGTGGTTAACATAGTCATGCATTCATAACTAGATGATGGATAAAAATATGCTTATATGTTGATATGATTATGTTTATATATGTATTGTGCTAATATATTTGGTCTTGTAGATGTGATATCCCCCCAAAAATATACTAAGGTATGCTAGTTTGTTTATGATTTGGTTTAACTGACATAATATACCTTGCAGGAATAAAATAGATCAAAGATGACTAGCAAGATGGTAGACTACAAATATTCTCCCTTTGAATCAGATGAGAAATGTGGTGTTGGGAACTCTTCTAACTTAGGACACACATTGAGGAGTTTGAAGGAAGAAACAAGGATATGCAAAGCAGATAATGACAAAATTATGCAGGCGCAAGAGAAACAAGCAGAAGTCAATGCAGTAATTCTTCATAGTTTGTCAGAATTGTAGAGGCAGGGACCACTTTGGATCATCTATTGACATGAGGATAGGACCAATGGGGCATATGGTAGTATATCTCATGGTGGACATAAGTCATACATATATGATATGATCAAGGATGGGAGGTTATTGGATACACTCAACACAGGTTGAACATTCAATCACCCAATTTGGAAGTATGACAAGTCACCTTCTTGTCTTGATATTTTATTCAACTATACAATGAATTGATAGTTTGATCTAAGAAAGTAAATAACAGAACATGAAAGGAAAATAAATAATTGTGAGCTTTATTGCCTCAAACTTAATCCAATTGGAAAATAGATAAATCTTTCCTATTGAAATGTTTTTAGAATAATAAATATTACACAATATTTCTAAAACTAATATTAAGAAAGAAAATAAACTTTAATAATTCATAAAAGCAATTAAATCTCACAAATTTTAGATAGACGATCTAAAAGTATGAGAGATGGTAAATCGAGATGCTCCATATGTAAGCAAAACCAAATCAAAATGAAGGAACATTCATGAGTAAGGTGCCACAATCTAATTATGTATTCAAAGCTTGAGCATAAATCCAATTTTACACATGATTTGATATGAGAAAGCTTCCCCTATTTATACAAAATAAGAGAAACTATCTCATTAATGAGAGTCCATGAATCTCTCCCTATATCTCTAGAGTTACAATCCAAATAGGAAGTGATAAGGCACATGTCTTCTTAGAGTTACAATACAAATAGGAAATGAGACACTTATCCTTATGATCCCATGATCTTCTCCATCCAAATTCGAATTTGGCCTTAGGAGGCCACATAAGAGTCTTTTGGAAGCTTCTTTTTGACCTACACATGGCAACAATCTCATTCCACTTGTTAGGTATAAGTATGTGCATATTATTTTATAATTTTTAACCAAAAATTCACTTAAAAATACTAGGAATTAATAAAGTTTGGAAAAACATTTGTTAGGTATAAGTATGTGCATATTATTTTATAATTTTTAACCACAAAATCACTTAAAAATACTAGGAATTAATAAAGTTTGGAAAAAAATAAATGTAACCCAATAGTGGTAATGGTAAGGTAAATGTAATGAAATGGAGGTTGAGTGAAGGTGATGATATAAAAATATAAGTGAAAATGTAATGGAAGTAAATGACAATTTCAAGGCCCAACATACCCCCCAACTGAAGCTATTGCATGTTCTCATGCAATATATTACATTAATTCTTTTTTTATCTGTGAGCTTTGGCTTAAATTTACATGATATCATTTGATAACTTCATACTTCTACAAAGTCTTTTAGTTGAATTACAACATGGTTGGTTCTTGTGTTTCAATCATATTTTGTTGTTGCACTCAATTTTGATCTTTGAACTTTGGATAATGATAATTTGATTATTGTTGCAAAGTATATCTTTATTGGATTGCATCATGGTTGGTTCTTGTGTGACAACCATGATTGTGTTTTCATCCAATTACCTCTTAAGTACTTTTGAAAAGCCATTGTATGCTTATAATAATAATGTAATAGTTAATATATTTTGAAAGCATGTGGGATTTTGAATGTGATATGAATGTGGCAAAAGGTGAATATGAATGTATCCCCCCCCCCCCCAAACTGATGGTATTGGCAATTTTATGAAATGAGGAAAATAAGTGTTTTTTCCAAAAATTATCATTCTAGTTTTTCAAGGAATTCTATGGTAAAAAGTTAGAAAATTACATACCTTAACTTACCCTTTGGAAATGGATGAGCTGCATGTGTGCTGGCGGAAAAAATATGATCATAATCTTCTTCATGTTGCTTTACAAGTTATGGATAAAAGAGTCAAGATGACTTTTTATTGCTTCTACTAAAACTGTTGAATTTGCTACGAAATGATGTTGATTCTATAGTTGTCCTCTGATTCTGTAGCTACCATCTAATTTTGTATTTTCCATCTGATTCTATTGCTTCCCTCTAATTCTGTAGCTGTCATCTGATTCTGTTGTTATCATCTGATTCTATAGCTGTCATCTAATTTTGTTATTGTCATCTAATTCTATAGTTGCCATATGATTCTGTAGTTGCATAATCGTTCTGATCTGTTGTAGCTACATATCTTCTTCATTTGCTTCAAAATGCTGAAAATGATAGTCTTCATGCCTTCAAAACTCGTTGGCATAATTCCTACTATGTGAATATATGTTCTGATGTCGAACATGGTAGGAAATTGTTGACTTACTGGCCATTAATGGATGCCACTAATAAACACGATATCTCTCATCATTAATGACAATGACAGTCAACATGCCCAAACACATCTTTCTAGGTACAAATAATTTTGCTGTTTTTGAGTACCTAAAAGATCCGATGAACAAGGGACATTAATGTATTCCCATTGTTCGTCAGCAAGAAGACTTGTCATTAAGGCATGCAAGCCTCAAGGTATTTTTGTAAGTATTTTAGACTCAAAGGACTATGGACTCAACAATTTTCATTGAAGCAAGGTTTATTTGCGAAATGAAAAGGATAGAAGAAGGAAAATGAAAATGGAAGATGAAAATGGAAAATAACAATGGGAAATAAGAATGTAAGTAAGCATCTTGCTTTTATTTGTGGGTTAGGAGTAGACAAAGAGTAATGTCCAAAGTGTATGTGAATAAAAATAAACAACTAACTCTTGTTGGGAGAATAATTGTGGCTTGCTTTGAATTGCTTGGCTGGATTTATAATTCAAAAGGGAGGAAAGGTAATCGTCTTAATGGATATGTACATGGACTTGTTCTTATGTTTCTAACGAAATTGGTCCTTTGAAGACTAATTGTGCCGGAAAATTGGTTTCCTTCAATGATCATTCGATCATCCCAAACCTGCAAAAAAAGCATGGCATAAAGAACATAAGTGTGTTAAAAAAGAAATCGACAATTACTTCTTGATTGTTGCGCAAAATTTGAATGCCAAAATAAAACAGATTAAACAAAATCAAAAGTGTTATATTCAGTCCAATTCATGATATTGATAGCAATCCATTTCTAACAAATAACCATGAAAAATCAATCAACTCCCTATTTTCAGATGACTTCATGCAATGTGTTCAGTAATATGATTGGCATCAAATATTAGTTGTGTCTTGCAAGTTAAAGCTTCATAGAAAAATACACAGCAACAAAACTTTTAATGCTAAATATTGAGAAATCATCTAAACAATATTGCAGTTGTTTTGCAAGTTATTTTAAAATTGAATCGCCATTTTTTCTACAAAAGCATGTTGTCAAAAATATTTGAAGTAGTAAAAAAAAAAAGTATTTGCACGAAAAATTATTTCAATCAAATTTTGCAAGTATTTTTCGCCTTATAAATTGCTTCAATAAATTGATTGTATGTGCAATTTTTTTTTTATTTCTCATTTTTTATTATATATATATATATAATATCTTTTTATTTTTTTTTTATTTTTAAATATATTTTTATGATTATTATTATTTTATTTTTAATGATGAGACACATATGTGTCTAAAATCAAATTTATTAAATCAAATTGGACTCTTAGACCACATGCCATGTGGAGTAGAGTTTGTTATTCACTTGGATTCTTCTAAAATCAAATTTATTAAATCAAATTGGACTCTTATACCACATGACATGTGGAGTAGAGTTTTTTATTCACTTGGATTCTTCTTCTTTCAAATTTCCATGTTTAGCCAGTTCAAAACAAATCATTTTTTTCTCACGCAATCTGCAAGACAGAGCTCCGAAGAACCATTAATTTCTCCCAAATGGCTGTGAAATCCGGCAAATTTCTCGCAAGTTACCTAATTCACCCCGTTCTCGAAAAAAACCATATTTTTTTCCTAATTCGCCTTGGTTTGCTCAGAAAATGCATTTTAAAATTGGGTGTTTTTAACAATTTTGCATTTCTGGAAATTACTTCTGCAACAAAATAAAATTGATGTGGTTTAATTTGCAAGTTTTGATGTGTAATTGCTTGTCTCTCATAGAGAAGTTCAGATTGATCTCCCTCATTCCAATTACCTGCAATGGAATCTGCAATCTTCTCTTCATCAGCAGTCTGCAATCTTCTCTTCATCAACAGTTTCTTCATGTGATACACTTTCATTGTCTGTCTCTGCAATTTTTAAAATCAATTTCTAATAATTGTTGCTTGAGGAAGACAAAATATGGAAAAGAGAAGGTCCATTTTCTATTGCATTGCATGGGTATTTGCATGGATTGAAGGCATGCACATAATCTTAAGGCCAAGCCAAAGGGTAGCCTCACGCATATGCGTGGGCCTCCTTTCCATGGGCCAAAAAAAAAAAAAAATTATTATGTTTTGTTTTGTTTTTGTTTTATTTATTTATTTTATTTTTTTAAAGAAAAAAAATGTGCACACACAATTCAATAAATGATAAAAATATTGAGAGGATTCAAAACATTAAAATTTGTAGAACTAATAAAAAAAAGGATCATGACTCAAACGACGATTTTCAATAGAATTGTAGTTCAATTTCCATCAAATTTTTAACGAATTTTGGAATTTTATTTTTTAAATTGACTGATGTGATTTTATGATCTTCCAGGTCACAACGAGGCCGGGGAAGCGAGCATACTAGTCAGCGTCGTCAAATAAATTCATATTTTCACACACAAATTTTATTTCTGATGGTCATAAAAAACGAAGTGATTCTTACTGCGTCACTAAAATTTATTGAAAATGAATTAATCAACGTTGATTATTATTCTTTTGAAAACAAAATAATAAAAATTCTAAAATTCCAACATTTTATTTTTATTTTTCCTATCTATATAAAAAAAACTATATTTTTATTTTATTTTTAAGTATATTCATGCTTCCAATCAAGCCATTTACAGATTAGAATTTTTGAAATGCACATATTCTAACTTGAAAAATGTACCTAATTGTTTTTAAGGATATGCGAAATCGACTTGATCTTTCAATTTGCTGCAAGGATCTCTTGAAGAATTGCTGAATTTTGTGGTGAAATCACTTTTTGATACCATTCCTCAATGTAGTCTTTCGGTTGCATTCTAGATCCTCTATCCATAAATGGTTAGTAAAAAAAACAAAAACAAATAAAATACACTTTATACTGAAAGATAGTTCCTATGCACACTTCTCTAGCAACGACACCAAAATGTTGGGGAAAAATAATTGCCTGTCATTTAATTTGTTAACCTAGGGGTTTCGTAAGCTTGTGAAGCATGTGTCCCTTATATTTGCTAGAAATTATCTTTCAGTTTAGATCAATCTAAATATATAATAAAGAAAACCAGTTCATCTAATCTATGAAATCAAATAATGAAAATTAAATTCAACTAACCTATGAAATCAAGTAACGAAAATAAAGAAAACAAATTCAAAAGAAAATATAGCACACAATCACACTTGTAGAAATTGATATTTTAAACTAAGAAATCATTTCAAAGCATGCAAAGAAAAACAACTAAGGTATGTTCAATCACTTCAACATCCAATATGGAAGTACGATAGAATCACCCTCTTGAGATGGTAAGCAACCGATTATACTTTAGTCTTTAAATGTAGGAAAGCAATTAAAGCGTGCAATAAAACTCAATAATTGCATAAGTTAGATATTCAAGCATTTAGAAATATGATAAAATCACCTTCTTGAAATGATCTTTAAGAACACCCAATATTACAATTGAATAAGGATCTAAATCTAGAAAACAATGTAAAATCATGTAAAAGTAAATCTCAATGATTGCATAGGTTGAACATTCAATCACCCAATTTGGAAGTATGACAAGTCACCTTTTTAGCTTGATATTTTATTCAATTATACAATTAATTGATAGTTTGATCTAAGAAAATAAATAAAAGAACATGAAATAAAACTAAATAACATAACATAAAAGTAAAGTTCAATGATTCATAGGTTGAACATTCAATCACCTAATTTGGAAGTATGACAAGTCACCTTCTTGGCTTTATCTTTTATTCAATTATACAATGAATTGATAGTTTGATCTAATAAAGTAAATAACAGAACATGAAAGGAAACTAAATAACTGTGAGCTTCATTTCTTCAAACTTAATCCAATTGGAAAATAGATAAATCTTTCTATTGAAATGTTTTTAGGAAAAAAAATATTAAACAATCATTCTAAAACTAATACTAAGAAAGAAAATAAACTTTAATCTATAAAAGCAAGTAAATATCACACAATTTAGGAAGTTGATCTAAAAGTATGAGAGATGGTAAATCAAGATGCTCGATATGTAAGCAAAACCAAATCAAAATGAAGGAACATTCATGAGTAAGGTGCTACAATCTAATTCTCTATTAAAATATTGAGCATAACTCCAATTTTACACATGATTTGATAGGAGAAAGCTTCCCCTATTTATACAAAAGATGAGAAGCTATCTCATTAATGAGAGTCCATGAATCTCTCCCTATATCTCTCGAGTTATAATCCAAATAGGAGCTGATAAGGCACATGTCTTCTTAGAGTTACAATACAAATAGGAAATGAGACACATATCCTTATGATCCTATGATATTCTCCATCCAAATTCGAATTTGGCCTTAGGAGGCAACATAAGAGTCTTTTGGAAGCTTATTTTTGACATACACATGGAAATGATCTCATTCCACTTGTTAGGTATAAGTATGTGCATATTATTTTATAATTTTTAACAAAAAATTCACTTAAAAATACTAGGAATTAATAATGTTTGGAAAAACATAAATGTAACCCAATAGTGGTAATGGTAAGGTAAATATAATGAAATGGAGGTGTAGTGAAGGTGATAATATAAAAATATAAGTGAAAATGTAATGGAATTAAATGACAATTTCAAGGTCCAACATAGGCCATCCAAAATCTGAATCATTGCTACAAAAAAACAAACCGCAGATGTGAGACTAAATGACTCAAAATGAAATAATAGGGATAAATGGAAATGGGACAAGAAACGAGCAAGGCCTCATGACACAAGTAGAAAAGAGAATGCATCAACGCACAATAAGTTAAATTCATATGACAAAGGGTAGGGCTTTTAGTTTGAGGAGAAAAAAAGGGTGTAGGTTGGAAGCCTATACAGTGTTGGACTTGCGGCAAGGATCATTGTAGGAGAGATTTCCCACAAAATCAGGGTGATAAACTGTAAATATATCGTGCTTAGGAGGTGTAGACAGTGGCAGATGTTTTAGCAGAGTGTTCCTCAGATCTATGTTGCTTTGGATAACAGGAAGGCATATCACCAAACATCTATTATCAGGATGTGATTAAGGAGCATTAAGGTAGAGTTAGCAATGTGACAAGATGGTCACATGTTGTGGTTTGGGAAGAGGACTACCAGTCCTAATAATTTCAAGACTTTAGTTTTAAATTATTTTGTTTAAACTTAATTTGGGCTAACATAGCCATTGTAATCTGTAGTTTAAAATAATAGTTAGATTAGGATTAGTTTGGAATTTAGTTGAATAAACTATTATGAAACTGAATAACAGTTTCTCAACCATATAGGGATTTTTGGAAAGGTATAAAAGAAAAACCAAATCCACCATTGTGGGGTTCTTCCATCCATAGAGATAATAGAGAACAAGAGGGAAATAGGTGTGAAAGAGGGTTGAAGAGAGAGTAGGAATAAATGTAAAAACTAGCCATCCTAGTCACCTTGGTTCTATGTATTTTCATTTATAAATTAATTCCAAGTGTTTTAGATTTTGATTAGGATCTCTGTTTTAACCTGTTTGCTTTATTTCCTTGTCAAATTCAAGAATTTCACTTTGTTTGTATCTGTGTAGTATTATATGTGCATATTGGTTCCATTAATGAATAGAAATATTGAGCAAGAGGATGAAGTTCCCAGGGTAGAGATCTAGGGATGAGAGACGAAGAACAAGCTCAGGAGGGATCGACGCATATATAGGCTGGATAATGGTCAGGAGAGATAACGTTAAAGAAGATAGAAGGAGTAGCATGGAGGAAGTCGTATTACAGAGGAGTGACATCTGAAAAAAGAGCAATTGAAAAAATAACAGAATACTTAGGATAATTCCTAAGGAGGAATCGACAACGAGGATTGAATCACATAGTAAAAGGTTTAAGGATTGACGATGAAGATTAGAGCCGGAAAAGAGGCGAGAAGAGCCAAGAAGGTTGAGCAGACGACTCTGATTAAATCACAGATCCAAAGATGAAAGATGGACAGTCGTGATGACTTCACTGACTAGGCAGTATGAAATGCGATGAGATGGGGGGAGAACACGTGGACCGTTGGATTGTGCAAAAGAATTGCAGCAGACGCTGAATCACATTTTCGCATTTTGCAAAAGTTACAGGTTACCGTTTATGAGTCCGCAAGTTAATTTTTTTTTAGTACGATGTGATAAGACTTGAAAACTATGATGCGATGAGGTAAAGCCACATGTCAGCAAGGTGCAATAACGCACTTCACAGATTTTGTGGTTTAGCGCATTTACTAAAGACTTAAGTTTGCGAGCAAGCGGTTGCGATGTATTGCGATTGGAGAAGTGTGTTGTGGGAACCTCCACGGAAGAAACCCGCGTGTTTACATTTGTATTAGGTTTTTGGTGTAGTATGTGTATAGTAATCCGTTGGGGTTTTTTAAGAAAGTGTTGTTTGATCGTGCACGTATGTATGTTATTTAACTCTGAAATATAATTATGTTGTGTATAAGAATTTTATGTGGGTCCTAACCCACAAGTCCATGAATATGTGTTAAATTTTAGTTATAGTTGCATCAATTGGTATCAGAGAAACAATATTTGAGAGGCGGTGTGAAGGACTTTGAACTAAGAAAAGTTGAGAAATATTTCTCATTGATTCTAATTAAGTTCACCTTAAGAGGTAATACTGTGGACTAAAGGCTTATGAAAAATCACAAGAGCTACAATAGCATGGATAAAATATTATCACAAACAATAAGTAGCAGCAGGATTGAAAGCAGCTCAGCAAGAAGATTACAACCTTTAAGGGTAGTGACGAAGGAAGCTAGAAATGGTTTTCTAGGAAGAAGAAGAAGTGTGGTCAGAACCTAATATTTCAGCTGAGGTTGAAATATAAGAGGACAATAGTGTTCTTAAGTGCAGATGAGTTGTGAGGGTAAGCCTATAAGGAGCATAAAGGAGTGCTCAAGGAGGGTTCTATATTGAGGACCAGTACTTGCCAAAAGACCAAGCACAGAGGAATTTTGGTGAGGTAAGTTGTAGCAGGAGGAACTATTACTGAAGGGGCTATTGTAACTCATAGAGGGTGAAAGAACTTAAGAATATGACTATTGAAAGTCATAGCAAAGGCTCAAGAGGCAACCACAAAGTGAATAAGGAAGATTCCAAGACAAATGGCATATGGAAGCAGAAGACTGACGAAAAATACAAGAGGAAAATAACTGAGCTGAGAACCCATATTGATCTATTGATGGAGTTTCTACGAAGGAGTGGTGATGACCAGAGGTGTGGATGGATTATGAGGAAGAAATTGAAATGGAATGGGCTGCATATGGAGAGGGAGCATAGGTTGAATGCTCAAGAAGAAGAAGCATTACTCAGAGCAGCAAAGTATGAAAAGAAAGTTCCTTCATATGAACTAGAACATGGATTATTTTTTTGAAGAAAATTATAATAATACTAACAGGAGGTCTATTGAAGAAATTGCAGTTATGGAGGATGGAGGAAAACCATTAGGAATTTTTTTTAAAAGAGAGTCCATACAGGTGAATTAGTTTTTAGAATAGAGGAATAACTTGTTCGAGTGTTTTAATAACCCAACATTTCAGACTTCTTAAGTGAGTCATCATTAGGGGTAAATGCACATAATTCTTCAAATTAATTGTGATCATTAAGGAAAAAATAATAGTGAAGTTTTTCCTTGGATAATCGCAATTTCTCAAAGAGGGTAGCGTTGTCCATCAAGTCACTTCCTTGGCAGGACTGAATATTTTTAAAGAGAGAGTCCATACAAGTGAATTAGTTTTCAGAATAGAGGAATAACCTGTTTGAGTGCTATAATAACCCAACGTTTCAATCTTCTTAATTGAGTCCATCATCGACGGTAAATGCACAAAATTATTCGAAAGATTTGTGATCATTAGGGAAAAAAGAATAGTGAATTTTTGCCTTGGATAATCACAATTTCTCAAAGACGGTAGCATTGTCCATCAAGTCCCTTCCATGGTAGGACTGAATATTTTTAAAAAGAGAGTCCATATAGGTGAATTAGTTTTCAGAATAGAGGAATAACATGTTTGAGTGTTTTAATAACCCAACGTTTTAGACTTCTTAAGTGAGTCCATCATAAGGGGTAAATGCACATAATTCTTCGAAATATTTTTGATCATTAGGGAAAAAAGAATAGTGAAGTTTTTCCTTGGATAATCGCAATTTCTCAAAGAGGGTAGCATTGTCCATCAAGTCCCTTCCATGGTAGGACTGAATATTTTTAAAAAGAGAGTTCATATAGGTGAATTACTTTTCAGAATAGAGGAATAACCTATTCGAGTGTTTTAATAACCCAAATTTTTAGACTTGTTAAGTGAGTCCATCATCAGGTGTAAATGCACTAAATTATTCAAAAGATTTGTGATCATTAGGGTAAAAATAATAGTGAAGTTTTTCCCTGGATAATCGCAATGTCTCAAAGTGGGTAGCATTTTCCATCAAGTCCCTTCCATGGTAGGACTCAATCTTTCTAAAAAGAGAGTCCATACAGGTGAATTAGTTTTCATAATAGAGGAATAACCTGTTCTAGTGTTTTAATAACCCAATGTTTTAGACTTCTTAAGTGAGTCCATAATCAGGGATAAACGGATAGAATTATTCGAAAGAATCGTGATCATTAGGACAAAAATAATAGTGAAGTTTTTCCCTGGATAATTGAAATTTCTCAAAAAGGGTAGCGCTTCACATCAAGTCCCTTCCATGGTAAGACTAAATATCTTTAAAAAAGAGAGTCCATACGGTTGAATTATTTTTCATAATAGAGGAATAACCTGTTTGAGTGTTTTAATAACCCAACGTTTCAGACTTCTTAAGTGAGTCCATCATCCGGGGTTTGCACAGAATTCTTGGAAATATTTGTAATCATTAGGGAAAAAAGAATATTGAAGTTTTTCCCTAGATAATCATAATTTATCGAAGAGGGTAGTGTTGTCCATCAAGTCCCTTCCATGGTAGGACGGAATATTTTTAAAAAGAGAGTCCATACAGGTGAATTAGTTTTCAGAATAGAGGAATAACCTATTCGAGCATTTTAATAACCCAACGTTTCAGACTACTTAAGTGAGTCCATCATCAGCAGTAAACACACAAAATTCTTCGAAAGATTTGTGATCATTAGGGAAAAAATAATAGTGGAGTTCTTCCCTAGATAATCACAATTTCTCAAAGAGGGTAGCATTTTCCATCAAGTCCCTTCCATGGTAGGGCTAAATCTTTTTAAAAAGAGAGTCCATACAAGTGAATTATTTTTCAGAATAGAGGAGTAACCTGTTTGAGTGTTTTAATAACCCAACTTTTTGGACTTCTTAAGTGAGTTCATCATCAAGGGTAAACGCACATAATTCTTTGAAATATTTATGATCATTAGGGAAAAAATAATAGTGAAGTTTTTCCCTGGATAATCACAATTTTTCAAAGAGGGTTGCGCTATCCATCAAGTCCCTTCCATGGTAGGACTGAATATTTTTAAAAAGAGAGTCCATACATGTCAATTAGTTTTTAGAATAGATGAATAAATTGTTCGAGTGTGTTAATAACCATTAGGAATTGTCATGGAAGATGGAGAGCAGCATGAATATGCCGTAATCATAACATGTGATGAATAAATGGAGTTCCCAGAAAATATGACTGCTCATGGTTATCTTAAAGGTTCAAGGAGGAGTCACAATCAAATGAAAGAAGTCAGCAGAGATGCTAGTAAAAGACTAAGCATGGAAAAGCTTGGTGTGGTATCTACAAATAGGTTTGTGTAGTTAGATTGTATAGATGGATTGTTTGTAGTCCATGATGAACAAAGAGGAGTTCATAAAGGAAAGAAGGCTATTGCTATTGACGGTCATAGTAAAGGTTCCAAGGGAGATTATGAAAGATCAAGTAACAATAAACTTGATAGAGAATTAGCTGAGATAAAAGTGCAACTATAAGAGTTTAGAGAATTCATACCAGGGAGTATGGAACATGAAAGGTATGATTGGGTTCTACGGAAGAAAAGAGTCAAGAGGAGTCAGTTACAGAGCAAGATGAGATCTGACATAAGAATTCAGCTAGAAGAAGAACTCAGAGGAGCTGAGATACAACATAAGATGTGTGCTGAGGAAGAGGTTTACTTATGTGAACATGAGAAAGGGTCTATTCTTTGTAATAGTAGTAATGAAGATGAAGACATGAGACCAGCTGATGGTTTCATGGATCCTTGGAAGGATGTGAAACAACAGAAAGAGCTGATTTTTTAGAAAATAAGAGAGGTTATGGATCCTTATGGTTTTGAAACAAATCATTAATGAATATTTGCATGTGAAAATGGTAAAGAAAGATAATTTTCTGATGTTTTCATAAAGGATGAAGGGGGAGGACAGAATCTGAATTCTATTTAAGAAGGAAATGAGACAGTTGAGCCTCATATACATACACATGCACAACTAATTGAAGGCAATGATTTCCAGCCTACTGTGAAATCTAAAAACAAGGAGGAATTGGCTTATCATGATGGCCAAGAACAGAAAGAGGCAAAAGATGATATCAATCATTCATATGTTATGCTTGGGAAAGCTGAAAAGAAGACTAGTGAAGACTTTCTGAGTCCTGAATGAGACCTAGAGCAACAAGAGGAATGTTTGGATATTGAGTCATCAAATAATACCACTGGGTCTTGTGAGTTTAATGTTGACAATTTGAATGTGTTTTCAGGTTTTGCAGAGGACATTTCATCTCTTGGAATTGTCTCAAGTAAAGCTAAATTTTATTTATAAAGTATAATGAGGAAGAAAATTTTCAACCAAGGTATGATGAAGAGTGTCTTTTTTATGAAGACCAAGTTGAGTTTTTGCAGCAGAAGGAATTCATAAGTTACTTATTTAATGAAGGGACTAACTTTAATGGAGACGAAGTAGTAATGTCCGATGAGATGAAACTTGTTCTTGATGAGGACAAACAGGAATTGGCTTGTTTAAATATCCAAAGGAAATTTTTTGGATGGAAATTTAGAATAGTCATAGAAATAGAGAATTAGATTTAATTCTGGTTAAAGATAAAGAATCAGTGTCACAAAGAGGTTTTCTTAGTAACAAGGAAGAATAAATCTATAAATATGAAAGTGAGGCAGTTATGTCTCAAGCTTAAGGACATTCAATCCTAGAAGTGGAAAATATTGAATTTACTATTAGGACTAGTCAAGAAGTAGAAGGACAACAATGGAGTGTTGTCAAGGAAGAGGAAGAGAGTTATGTTGAAAAGATAATACGATATAATAAAGAGGTACTTGAAGGGAATCAAGTAATTAGTGAATGGCTGAGTTTCTTGTTCAAATCATTTGAACAAGAGAGAGAGATTGCAACCAATAACATGGAACTGATTCAAACTATAGTCGAAATAGAGATAGATACTAGTTTCCAAAACTTAATTGTGTTAACTAGTATATAGGAAACATTGAATAAATATATTATTGCAGTCAGAGAATTACAAGACAATTTAACTTTTGACAGTAAATTTTCAAACAAGGAAAAGAAGAGGGATGTTGCAGAGAGAGAAAATTCAGAGATATTCAGGAAGTTTGGGTGGCAACAATGTCTGGAGTAATATTTGCAGCAATATCTGGGACAGAGTGTAGTAGAATTTTTTGGGACAGGACTGGAAATAAGATTAGATTACAACAAAATATTGAATTTCAAGAAACCGTAGATGAACTATAGGAGTTAATGAAAATACCTAAGAATATTTATAGAAAAATGAAGAAACCAATCCACTGTGGAATTTTTTGGAAAGTGGAGAACAATGAATATAGAAGTAGTGGAGCACTACAGTAAAAAGTATGGAAGCCTGGAATACTGCAGCTAAAGAATGGTGAAGACAATGCAACTTATGGGCAGCAATAAAACATATTTTGGGATCCTGGAAGATTCAACCGTTGAAGACACATAACCAGGAGGTCATGAATTCTTTTACCTCGGGAGTCTGATGCAGGAGTATTAAGGTAGAGTCAACAATGTAACAAGCTAGTCACATGTTGTGGCTTGGGAAAAGGACTACTAGCCCTAATAGTTTGAAGAATTTAGTTTTAAAGTATTTTTTTAGAGTTAATTTGGGCTAACATAACCATTGTAATCAGATTAGGATTAGTTAGGCATTTGGTTGAATAAACTGTTCTGAAACTGAATAACAATTTCTGAACCATGTGGGGATTTTGGGAAAGGCATAAAACAATAACCAAATCCACCATTGTGGGGTTATGCCATCCATAGATAAAAAGAGAGAATGAGAGGGAAATAGGTGTGAAAAGGGGTTTAACAGAGAGTAGGAATAAATGTAAAAACCAGCCATCCCAGGTCTTGGTTTTCTGTATTTTAATTTTTAAATTAACTCCAAGTGTTTTGGATTTTAATCGAGCTCTCTATTTTAACCCGTTTGTTTTATTTCCCTGTCGAATTGAAGCATTGCACTTTGTTTGTATCTGTGTAGTATTATTTGTGAATATTGTTTCTGCTAATGGATAAACATATTGAGTGAGAGGATGAAGTTCCTATGAACTTCGCATAGACAAATCTAGGGTAGAGATCGAGGGATCAGAGACGAAGAACAAGCTCAAAAGGGATCCATGCATCTATAGGTTGAATAAAGCTCAAGAGAGATAATGTTAAAGAAGACATAAGGATTAGTGTGGAAGAAGCCATATTGCAGAGCAACAACATCTCAAAGAAGAGAAATTGAACAAAGAACAAATTACTTAGAATAATTCCTAAGGAGGAATAGACAGTGAGGATTGAATTGTAGAGTAAAAAATTTAAGGATTTACGAGGGAAATTACAGTGGGAAAAAGAGGCGAGAAGAGGAAAGAAGGTTGAGTAGACGACTGTGATTAGATTGCAAATATGAAGACGAAATATGGACGGTCATGATGACTTCGTGAACCAGGTAGTATGAGATGCGATGAGATGGGGGGAGAATACGTGGACCGTTGGATCATGCAAAAGATCTACGACAGACGCTGAACCACATTTTCTCATTTCGCAAAAGTTAGAGGTTACCATTTATCAGTTTGTAAGGTAATTTGTTTCCAGTGGGATGCGATAAGACTTGAAAACGACGATGCGATGAGGGAAGGCCACGTGTCGGTAGGGCGCAAAAGCGCACTTCACAGATTTTTTGGTTTACCGCATTTGGTAAAGGGTTAAGTTTGCAGGCGAGCAGTTGCGATGTATTGCGATTGGCGAAGAGTGTTGTGGGACCCTCCAGGTAAAAAACCCACGTGTTTACGTTTGTATTGGGTTTTAGGTGTAGTCACTGAAAATTAATCCATTAGGGTTATTTAAGGAAGCATTGTTTGATCATGAGAGTATGTATGTTTAGTCCAAAATGTAATTCTATTTTGTATAAGAAGTTTATTTGGGTTCTAAACCACAAGTCCCTGAATATGTGCTAAATTTCAGTTACGGCTGCATCAAGATAGATGGTGGGATTTATGATCAAGTTGTTTCTATTTTGATTGACCTTGTATCTAATTATAGTTATGTTAATCTTGACCTAGTGGATAAGTGTGGTTTGAATAAACATGTGTGTGCAAATTCTTGGTTAGTACAGTTGGTTGTAGGTAAAAATAAGTGAGCCCATCATTGGGTAAGAGCCTGTGAATTTGAGTTGAATGGTATCCCTATAAGAACACATTTTAATGTATTGCAGTTGGGTTCATATAGCATGATTTTGGGAATGGACTGGTTACATCTTCACAATATTAATATGGACAAGGCTATTGATTTTTTATATGATAATGTGAAACAAAGAGTCTTGTGGGGTAAGAAGAAGGAAACAACGATTATAATGGTGAAAACTATGTAACCGTGTTGTACTCGCAGGAAAGGGTGTGTGTTATTTACAAAGGCATATTTCAAAGGATGTGAGGTAAGAAAGCTGTGGCCAGAATAAAGAGCACCATACAGGATGAGAACTTTAAAGTTGGTAGAGCTGAAATTGTAGATAAAGGAAATTCTTAACAAGGGATACAGTAGGCCAAGTGCATCACCATGGGTGCAACTGTATTTTTTGTGAAGAAGAAGGATGTTACCCTGAGGTTATGAATTAATTACATGAAGTTGAACAAGGTGACCATAAAGAACAAGAATCCATTACCGAGGATTGATTATTTGTTTGATCAACTGAAGGGAGTAGTAGTGTTATCAAATATTGATATGAGATCACGATATCATCATGTACGCATTAGAAAAGATGTCATTCATAAGACAAATTTCTAGACATGGTACAAAAATTATGAGTTTTTAGTATTTCCTTTGGGTTTGACTAATCCTCCAGCTACTTTTATGTGTTTTCTAAATAGTGTGTTGCGTCCTTATCTGGAAAATATTGTTAATGTATTCATTGATGATATGATTGTATATTCTAAGGATCAGGGAGAGTGTGCTAAAAATTTAGCATCAATATTGAGATTTCTAATACAATATGAGTTGTATGTCGAGATTACCAAATGAAATTTCTATCAATCAGAGGTACATTACCTAGGACATGTGGTTTCCAAGGAAGGCATAACATGGGATCTAGAGAAGATAAAGCCTATCATGGAGTGGGAAGCTCCTAGGAATTTGGATGAGGTAAGATCATTTATGGGGTTATTAGGTTACTATAGGAGGTTTATCAAGAAAGTCTCTTGCGTTGCATATCCTATGACATCATTGCAGCGAAAATGTAAGAATATTGAGTGGACAAAACAATATGAAACAATTTTTTCATAGTTGAAAGAGTTGTTCACAAATTATTTAGTGTTGAATATTGTAGATACAGATAAAGAGTTTATGGTATGCACATATTCTTGCAAGAGAGGACTTGGTGGGGTTATGATGTAAGAAGGACAAGAAATATGTTATGAGTCATGGAAACTCAATGGGAATGAGAAAAACTATCTGGCACATGATCTTGAGTTGGCAATGATCATTCACGGATTAAATATGTGGAGGCAATATCATCTTGGAAAGAAGTTTTTATTGATGAGCGATCACAGCGGATTAAGGTATCTATTTAACCAACCGAATTTGAACAATAGGGAAGCTATATGGTTGGCCAAGATCAATGAGTTCGACTTGAGATCAAGTAAATTAAAGGTAAATATATCAGGGTTGTATATTATCTTACCAGGAAGATACATGTGAACCACATAGCAACTATGAGTTCTTCTGGGATAGATTTATAGGCTCGTATCTTATAGGTAGGTCACCAGGCTAATAGGTAAATGGAGCTCAGGCATATGTTACAATAGAGTACAAGTACAGGCACAGGTTCAGGTACAGGTGCAAGTACAAGTACAAGTGTTGGTGAAGGTATAGGTCCATATTATGTGGACTATCATCTTACAACGTATGGCTTTGTCAAATTTATGGAGAGGATATATGTGCCAGATGACAGCGAGCTCAAGAAGCTTATATTGAGAGAGTTTCATGTGAAACTATACTCAAGTCACCCAGGATATCAAAAGACATTAACAATGGTGAAGAATTTCTGCCACTGGCTAAACTTAAAGAAATATGTGATAGAGTTTGTGGCTAGATGTTTGCAATATTAACAAATAAAGGAAGAATGTAAACATCCAGGTGGGTTGATATATTTGATTTCGATTCTAGAGTGGAAATGGGAGGTAATTTTCATGTACTTAAACATAATTTTTTCCTGCTATTATTCATTTTTTGGTCATCTAACCTATTATCATTAGATGGACCTAAGTACACCATGTAAGACCAATTTTACCCTAAGTAAAATTGCCTTCACTATGTTAAATAACTTAATAAACCACATTTATTAGGTTGTTTATGGTCTAAACAGGAAACCCCAAAGGAAATATTAAACAAACCTATATTTGTTTGATTTTCCTCATGGAATAATTAATTAAACCATAATTTAATTATTATTCCCAGTCATGTTTAACCCAAAAACAAAGAAATTAATTAGATAAAACTTTATTTATCTTATTATTTTCTAGGAATAATTATTTAAATCTTATTTAGATAATATTCCTTGTTAAATATGACCAAATCACACACAAATAATTAAATAAATCATTATTTATTTAATTATCTTTCAACCACTTCCTTAAATAATTAAATAAATCATTATTTATTTAATTATCTTTCAACCACTTCCTTAAATAAGTAAATAAATCATTATTTATTTAATTATCTTTCAACCACTTCCTTAAATAATTAAATAAATCATTATTTATTTGATTATCTTCTAACCGCTTCCTTAAAAAGATAAATAAATCATTTATTTATTTATTTTTGACAAATTAAGGGATTTTGACCCAAGTCAAATACCTTTTCCCTCCAACAAATATAATAAAATATTCCATAAAAAGTGGATCTAGATCTGGTTAACCCATGCACCAAGATCTAGAATGACCCAATATTTTGTTATAAATAGGAGGGTTTTTCCTACCATTCTTCACCTTTTGTTGCCTATTAGATCACTCTGGATCTATACATTTGGTCACCATTTTCTGCCATTTGCTGTGTGAGCTCCCTTTGAGTTCCATTCTTTGTGTGGGTTTTCTACACCAACAAGAGAGAGAAATCTTAGATTTGAAGTGCTGAGGACTTCCAAGAACCCATCCCACTGAGGAGAATTGGATACACCTTCTTGTTTTCCTCCCAGGTGCCCAATTAATATAAAAATTCTTTCAAAAATTGTTCTTGTCTTGTCTATTGGTATATGGAGCAAACCCTTTGTTTTTTCTGCTTAATGTCTTTCCATGCATAGATCTGGTTTTTGCAGCTCTTTTCTTGTTCAACTAACCGCAGATCTGAAGATATTGGCAGCCACTTTTGTTGTTAAGGCTATTAGTTATGCGTAGCTAAAGTGGTCCTTTTCGTACGCCGCACAAATCTGATTCATATCAACAAATGGCGACCCACACCTGCTCACTCTCTACGACCGCACGTTTTCAGCCTCGCATATCCAAATTACTGCACCTAGGTTTATTTTCACTGTTTATTTTTCCTATTTTTATGTTTTTCTCACATAAACCCTAAAAACATTATTATTTCTAATCCACCAGGTTTCAACCTATTGCGCAGTAAACGACACCGCCCGCACCGAGACAACAACTTTTCCAAAATCACGCCGAGACAAACCCGCATCAGGTCACCCTGAAGCCCATAACCCCGGACTCGGACTGCGTCGCATCTGCCCCTTTCTCGAGACCGCACTAAAAACGCCGAACCCCTCGGCGACTCACAATTTTCAGTGATTTTTCTGCAATTTTTCTGGGTTCTGCTGCAGCTTCTGTCAGGGTCTTCCAGCCTCTGTTTCAGCCCGCTTTGACCTGGTTTTCATCTTTTTTAGCTCATCTAAGTGGGAACCTAGCCCCTAGGGCTTCAGTACCCTCCACTTTTTGTGGAAGAGTTTTTAGCTGTTTCAGCCTCTGTTTTTCTGAGTTTCAGCTCCCCCTTGTCCAGATCTGTTACCTCCTTTTCAGATCCCTTTAAATCAGCCTCTCTTCCTTTCAAATCACCTCTTGTTGTTTTGTTTGGACCTCTCTTTAGGACCTCCTCCCTGTCCTTTTCGCTTTTTGCTGATTTCCTCCCTTTTTCCAGCCACCTTGCCTCTGTCTCTTGGCTGTGATCTGCACCTCTTTTCAGCAGCCTTATCCTCTAGATCCCTGTCCCTTTTTGACCTTAGATCTATTGGCCTCTTGTCTGTGTGTTTTGCCTATATTTTTTTCCCTTTTTTAGCTAAGTTTTGAGAGACCCGCCTTCTTGGGTTAGATAGATGCACAAGTAACTGTTAATTTTCTATTATTTCAACATTATATACTGTTCTCTGTAGGTTTATTTTCAGTTACGCAGCACACTTTTTTCTTGCTCTCAAAACGGAAAGGGTTTAAAAATTAAAATTAACACACGCCACACAATGACCCTAAGTGAAGAAGCGCCTGGTTAACACCGCCTGGAAAAGACTCTAAAATCAATTGTCACCGCACCTTTTCTGCCCTTGACCTCACTTGATTCTGTCCCTTTCTGCCCCTGTCGGTTTCCTTCTTCCTGTCGTCATTGCGCCCCCAAGGCGCCTTTCCCGGAGACTTCTTGGCCTTCACCCTCAGTTTCCGGTCGATCGACCTGCTCCGACCCGCCGTCGTCGAGCCAGTCCTCCTCCGAGTCCGCACTCCGACTCCTCTCCTGATCCATCGGGTTCCCTTTCTCTTCCTGGTTCTCCCCCTGTCACCTTCACCATGTCTGGTCCAGGGCCTAACGCTGGTGGTGCTCCAGGCCCTAATGCCGGACCTGCCACTAGCGGAACCGCCACAGGAACTACCTCGGCCACACCCTTGCTGCCGTACATTGCAGGCCTCAGCCTCCCCGATTTCAATCAGTTGATCAATGACCCTATCCGCCACGATGTTGGTTGGCCTGCCATGCCAACCAAGCTCCCCTCCGACATCCCTAAGTTCGAAGGCCTTGCTGGAGAAGATCCAACCAATCATGTCCGATCTTTCCACATGTGGTGTTCCTCCAATTTCATTACCGATGACTCCATCCATCTTCGTTTGTTCCAACGCACGCTTACCGGCGAAGCTTCTAAATGGTATGTTGACCAAGCCACCTCTTCCCATACCACCTTTGCGACCCTTGCCCGAGCCTTTTTATCTTATTTCCATCTCCCTTTCCGATACGATACTGGCACAGAGCTCTTGACTTCATTCAAGCAAACCTCTTCGACTCGCCTTTCCGCCCATGTTCAGGAATGGCAATGAAGATGGAGCTTATGTCGAGCCCCCCCCCTTCGAAGATCAGGTTTACATGGACTGGTTCCTTCGCACCCTCTTAGCTCCTATTGGCAAAGATTTCGCCTCTCACTTTCCTCAAACCGAAGAAGCCGCCCTCCAAATAGCCTTGAAATATGACCTGATCTATGCTCAATCTGGTTATGTTTATACCGTTCTTCCTGACCTCCCCAGGCCCGGCGGCGCTAACGCCCCGGGGGCATCTCATTCCGCCGACGGTATCGTTGGAGCCCTTTCCCATCCGTACGCTCAACCTCCTATGGGCTATGGTCTCCCTCAGGGAGGGGCCAGCACCTTTAGCACTCTTCCCCCTCCCGGTAGCATGTATCCAGGATACGGCATGCCTCCTCCTTTTTCCCAACCTCCTGCTTACCTCAATGTTGCCCAACCTAACCATTACCTTTATCCGCAGCCTGGTGCACCGGCTCCTCCAGCATATGCGCTTCCATCTCCCTTGCCTCCTCCAAACCGAAACAACATGACCTCCTCCGGGGCAAGTATTTGCACAACGAGTAGCGACTAATCCCTTCTTCTCAAAGAAGGCGGAGAGGCAATCCAAACCAATCTGCCCCTGGTACCCGTGGACCCAATCCTGGTGTTGACCCTAACACTTCCAACCAGCAACAGGGCACTCAGCCCAAGCCGGACAGGCCGCTTCGCACAAATAAGCCTTGTTCGTGTTGCGGTGTTTATGGTCATTACACCCACGATTGTCCCCTCTTACCCCAGATGTGGCAGATGTGGGAGTCTCAAGCCACATTGCGCAGACAACACGCCTCCCCTCATGCTCCTCCTAATGTGGCCACTACCCAACCAGCTGTGTTTACTGATCCTTTCCCTCAGCAAGGATTCGTGGCTACCCAACCGCCTGACAGCCAGGTCGCCACTCCCTCTTCCCTTTCTAGTTCCTCTGATTACTAGATCCTTATGATGCACTCCGATCCTTCCCCGACTGTCGACCTTCACCTTCAAACTCGGTCTCGCCAGTACCCCAAGCCTCCTGCTCAGTCTACCCCCGAGCCTCCTTCTTCAGGTTCTACAGAGCCTCTTTCGACATCCAATGGCCCCTTACATATCCCTCAACCCAAAGTTGAGGTTCATACCAAGATTCCTAAGGGACCCCTACGTCGAAACGCTGCTTCCGGTCGAGCTGCTCATTCGTATAGTATAGTAGATGATTTGGCGCAATCTCCTACTGCCATTTCCACACTGGAACTCCTCTAGTCGTGCCCTTCCCAAAAGAAGGCTCTACTATCTGCCGTGGGCACTGTAGATCCTGCTGATGACCAAATGATTGTTTTCGACGCCACTCAATCGGACCATCCTCCTCTCCCTCCTTCCGTCGCCTTCCAAATCCCAGTCAAAATCCGGAACGCCAACATGTCCCGGTGTATCATTGATGAGGGGGCATCCACCTGCGTGATGTCCGCTTCGGTTTGGAAGCAACTCGGATCCCCTGAACTGGCCCCTTCCATGATCACCCTTCGAGCGTGGGACGGTCATGCCTCCCAGCCCATTGGCCTATTTCGTAATTGTCCTATCACCCTCGCCGGTAAGACTGTTTGCGTTGACGTCGAAGTCATCGACGCCCCGCTAGATTACAACATTCTATTGGGGTGAAGCTACACCTATGCTATGTTGTCGTCCCATCCGCGGTCTTTCGCAAGATGTATTTCCCCCATAATGGAAAGATAGTCACCATTGACCAGTTGACATATCATGAGCCAAAATCTCAGACCTCCCCTGAGACGACCATCTCTTCTGTAGCCAACAAGCAAACCATTGATTCCTTGACCAGTGTCTCCCCCGGCGTTTACAAGGATTCCTCCCTGCTTGGAACTTTTCCTAGTCTCCCCCCTCCTCCTATCTCTGACCCCAGCTCATCGAATGTTTGCATGATGCAATCGTCTCGAGCTGCTCTCAAGCAACCTGCTTCGGCTAGTCAGCAACCTTGCCCTCCGCAACCTGCTCCTAGCCCTTCACCTGTAGTTGGTAGTCATGAGCCTCTTTATCCTCCTGGCATGGTTCCTCCAAGCCTTAGCCATTTAGGAGCCGTCCCACCTGGCCATTACCCCTCTGGTCAGATATCGTTCCTAGCTCCCCCACCAGGAGTGTACACGGTACCGGTCATGGCCACCCTCTCTCTTCCTAACTTGACCCTTGGGATTCTCGTTTGGTACCTTGATCCTCCAGCCCCCACCTTGCCTGGTCAACCCAAACCTTATATTGCTTTGACCCTGGTTCAACCGGTCCCCATGCCTTCTCCCGTTACATCAGTGCCTCAGTCACCTCAACAGGAACCACCTCCTGTTGCGACCGCTTCGGGTAAGAAGGGAAAAGCTCGCAAGGGGGCATCAAAGGACAAGGCTGCCCCGACAAACCCTGCTCCTCCTCAGCCTCCAAAGCATACCATCCAGTGTGCTTTGTGTGATGTTGTCGGTCACACCTCCCATACCTGTCCTGCATTGCTTCATCTCAAGCCCATGGTTAATGTCACGTTCCCTGAGTCCGCGGTCCCAGAAGCCTCTGTTCCTTCCGCGACCGTGGCCAAGAACCCCAAGACTATTCACACCAACCACCCCTGTGCTTTGTGTGATCTCCATGGCCATTACACCCATCTTTGTCCCCGCCTCGAGGACTTCCGCACCTCTATCACCGCGGTCCACCAATTCGAGGCCAAGCGCAATGAGTCCACCTCTCCCCTATTTGCGCATTCTGCTTCAGCAGAACTACCAGATATGACTGCTCCCATTGACATTCCCCCTCCTGATGTTGAGATGACGGAGCCTTCGTCCAGCATTTTTTACCTATCATCATCCATGAGACCCTCGGGGAACATTCCATCTGAATCCTCCCCTGTTGTTTCGCTTGACCTTCCTTCAGCGATCATCTTGGGCTCAACATCGGTAGATCCTTTATCTACTTACTCTTTGGTCACCCCTTGTGACGATGCGCATGTGAACCTCTCTTCTCATGATGATGATTCTGGTCACTTCACCACGTCAGGTGGTCTTCCTTCCACCAGTCACCCCATCTTCTATCGCGATGACGACATTATGGAAAAAATCCCCACCCCTGACGTTATCTATTCCCCCTTACATCGAACCCATGCGTTCACACCACATCCACCTTGTGGCCATTACATTGAAACCCATTGTTTGGGTAAGGGGGCACCCACATTTGAGAGACCAAGAGAAGCAATTCTCCACCACTCTCCTAGTGGATCTGGTTGTGTTGACTTTAGTCCCAGTATTCTTCCACATTTCGAAGAACCTCTAGAGTCCCATATCACTTCAGATCACTCTAGGGATGATACCCCTTATCATTCCCTCATCTTACATCAGCAACCCAGTCTCTTAGACATTATTGTTGACCAACCTATAGCTTTTCTACGAGAGCATCAATTCATTATCTCCAAATCCTCTTTTTGGGATAGTGACACCAGGTATGCCAACTCGGAAACTTAAAGTCCATTTGATCCCTATATGCAGTACCAAAAGAGATTGGTAATCCTCCATTTCCTTTCTCACACTGCATAACCATAATGAGAACAAATGGCACACCACATCATTTAAATGTGTTTAGATTCCCCTTTTTTCTAAATACATTTTGGCATGACCACACCATGCTCGGGGGCACCTATGCCCCTCAACCATAACCCTCCTCACCTCGTTTTTGGAGAGGAGGTTGTCTTACCAATCGAGTGTGACATCCCTTCCCTTCATCTGGCTGTTGAACTTCTCCCTGACACCCAACCTCTAGAAAAATGACTTTTCATGCCTGAGCGTGCCTCTGAAGACCGCCGTGTTGCATTGCAAACCATGGAAGCGGCCAAGAAACGCACCAAAGCTCAATATGACCGAAAAGTCTAGCCTCAAAGGCGACCTTGTTCTAGTATGTGACCAAGCCCATGATGTCCTTGGTCATGGGAAGTTCGACTCATTATGGCTAGGCCCTTACGTCATCAGTAAGGGTCTTGGTAAGGGGGCATACCTTTTAGAGGACTTCGAAGGAAATCCTCTTCCTAATCCTCGCAATGCACTCTATCTTAAGAAATATTACCCTTAGCATTTCCCTTTTGAGATGCGTGTTTTAGGTTCTTTTAGATAGCCAGCATCTTTTTTGTACTTTCATCCTTCGCCAAGAGCTATTTTGTCCAAGAAGGATCACTTCACCTCTCCTTCAAATCGAACTTCCTCACTTACAACACTTGTACTTGGGGCACCATTTTGCCTCCTTACTTGTCTTTGTTCGTGTCGATTTTCGTCATGAGTTACCATCTTGTACTCATGTTTCCACGGTCCCCCATTGGGGCCTTTACTGTGTGGCAGCACCATCGATTCGCCCTTGTTTAGAGCATCCAAGTTGAGTCATCATTCCCTCCATGGAGTCTATACCGAGTCCCTTTGTACCCCACTATAGCCCTCCATCCTTCATTGCTTGGTCTCTCTCTTGTGTCGTACATTATGACCTTCAGTTCCACTATCCCCTATCCCTTATGATATCGTGTCAGTTGCTGCCATGTCATTCATGCCCTTTATGCTCTAACAAGGGAAGTCGTCCATTCGCTACTCAGTCCTTCCCATTTTCACTATCGTCATTAGTGTCAGTCTGTCCGTCGCTCTACTATTTCCTCTCATGCCTTAGTTGAGGATCTCTCATTGCCTCACCTATGGTGGACCTCCTTCTGTCGACATCAGCACATTCATTCCAGAAGCCAGGTCTAGAGGGTGGTGTACCTTGGTTCCAGCTTCCACTCTTGTTCGGTGCCTCGGATCAGGCCAAGGGATCTCTCATTTCCCTTTGACTTGATTGTTTCTCCACTCCAACTCCTTTCAGCATGACCGAGATCCGTATACTTGATGGTTCAGTGATACAGCAGCAGCTCTTGATGATTCCCGGGTGTGTGTGAGATGTCTCAACCCTCATGAGGGGGTGGCCCCGCAGGTAGCCCCCCACATGCCCGGATGACCTCCTCCTTGCAGCCTTCGATGCAGCTCCAGATATTTGATGATGTTGGCCTTAGCCACTTGCAGCGCCTCTTTGATTTGCATGTATCAGTCAGATTTTGTGAGCCCTTCCCCATTTACAGGGGGAATTTGGGTTGTATTTATCTCATGTACTCAGATATTATTGTACCAGTCCTGGCTGTTATCCCAGGCACAGCATGTATGTGGGATTCCTCATTGTATTCTTATCTGGCTCCTGCTTATGCCAGCTGTACTTTATGGTTCGGTCCCTTGTTTACCGGACACACTATTCTTTTGTACTTTGTCTCGGCGGGCATAGGTATGCCTCCCCCGCCGCCTTCAGCACAAGTACCCTCTCATGTGCAGATTGTTGCACCCGTAGCCTCTGCCTCCTTGTGGTCTAGTCCTTCAAAGACACTATCTAACTCGCCTTTCTCTCCTCGACTTCCCCCTTTTGTTGTCTAGTGGACTGAGTTCTTACATGTTCGGGTGGCTCGTTACCATTTGCTCCCTTGCACTCGCACGCTGGGGGGCAATCTGCTACACCATTTTTTGGTCATCTAACCTATTATCATTAGATGGACTCAAGTACACCATGTAAGACCAATTTTACCCTAAGTAAAATTGCCTTCACTATGTTAAATAACTTAATAAACCACATTTATTAGGTTGTTTATGGTCTAAACAGGAAACCCCAAAAGGAAATATTAAACAAACCTATATTTGTTTGATTTTCCTCATCGAATAATTAATTAAACCATAATTTAATTATTATTCCTAGTCATGTTTAACCCAAAACAAAGAAATTAATTAGATAAACCTTTATTTATCTTATTATTTTCTAGGAATAATTATTTAAATCTTATTTAGATAATATTCCTTTTTAAATATGACCAAATCACCCACAAATAATTAAATAAATCATTATTTATTTAATTATCTTTCAACCACTTCCTTAAATAATTAAATAAATCATTATTTGTTTGATTATCTTCTAACCGCTTCCTTAAAAAGATAAATAAATCATTTATTTATTTATTTTTGACAAATTAAGGGATTTGACCCAAGTCAAATACATTTTCCCTCCAAAAAATATAATAAAATATTCCATAAAAAGTGGATCTAGATCTGGTTAACCCATGCACCAAGATCTAGAATGACCCAATATTTTGTTATAAATAGGAGGGTTTTCCCTACCATTCTTCACCTTTTGTTGCCTATTAGATCACTTTGGATCTATACATTTGGTCACATATCTCCATCATTTGCTCCCATTGAGCTCTACTCTTTGCATTGGGTTTTCTACATCAACTAGAGAGAGAAATCTTAGATCTGAAGTGCTGAGGACTTCCAAGAACCCATCCCACTGAGGGGAATTGGATACTCCTTCTGGTTTTCCTCACAGGTGCCCCATTAATACAAAAATTCTTTCAAAAATTGTTCTTGTCTTGTCTATTGGTATATGGAGTAAACCCTTGTTTTTACTGCTTAATGTCTTTCCATACATAGATCTGGTATTTTGCAGCTATTTTCTTGTCTAACTAATCGCAGATCTGAAGATATTGGCAGCCACTTTTGTTGTTAGGGCTATTAGTTATGCGTAGCTAAAGTGGTCCCTTTTCGTACACTTCGACAAAGGATTCATACTAACATCTTTGAGACATATAGAAAACATGAATCGATTATGGTTGTGGTTGACAGGTTGACAAAGGTAGCACACTTCATTCCAGTAAAGTCTACTTTTTCAGCCAGTGATGTAATAGAGGTATTGAATCAAAGATGTAGTGAGTTTGCACGGTGTCCCAAAGAATATTATGTCTGACATGGATGTTAATTTCACTTTGGGATTTTGGAAAGAGTTATTTGCAGTTTTGGGTACAAAGTCGGCCCTCAACACAACTTACCATCTGCAAGAAAATGAACAGGTAGAGAGGGTCAATAGGATATTGGATGACATGTTGAGGATGTATATGATGCATCAGAAGTGAAAGTTGGAAGAGTATCTTCCAGTGGTAGAGTTCACTTACAACAACGGGTATCAGGAGACTTTGAGTATGCGTATGTTTGAGGCACTCTATGGATTATAGGAAATTTCAGCGTAAAAGTGGCCTCCTAAGGAAAAATAATAAAATAAGAGTTATGAATTTTGGAGGGAAAATAAGAAAAATGTAGAAATTTAATACAAATTATGTATTACCTAGATTCTCCTGATCTAAAAATTATATGGCATTGTTAAATACAGAATCGCTTCTCCAAAAATTCTTGCAAGATTTAAAACATGATCGCCAATTGCAATATCAAGAAGAAAGATCTATCGTACATAACATATATGTTTTTACGAGGAAATCATAAAGCTAAGAACCCCACTATCATATATTATGTATATATCATGGATCATGAGACAATATCATACAAAAATATAATCCAAGAGCTCTCATTACAATATACAATCATCTCACATTGTCATACAAAAATTGGCAAATTCATGTGCCAATTTACTGCCTCCACTGCGCAATCCCTACCGATAGAAATCCATGAATGAATGCAATATTTCTTGCCTTGACTACACAATCCTCATGGGCACATCCAATGTGTGTGTGGTTTCATGAGTGCACCCACTAAAGTCACAATTGATAGTCAAACTATCCCTTTCACCTACTCCTCAACTGGGTCTCCACTGGATCTGACATGCGTGTAGTTAAGAGTAGTAAATCTTCAGTTGCATGTGAGAGCACTGATTGTGAATTAATTAATAATTGATTCACTGATCTCTCACTAGTGTATCTTTATTAAAAACCAACACAACTATGTTTAACTCACTTAACTGAGTTAGAACACTTTACAACTCACATAACTACACATCCAACTATGTTACAACTTCGAATCACTCAGTTACAACTAAGTCCACTTGCATGTCCCACCAACCAACCTTTTAACTTGAATTTCCTATAGATAACTGATTTTCCACTTCAGTTAACTATTTCCAAGTGGTCATTGAGAATATATTAATGTTTATTGTCCAACTATTATTAAGGGATAATAATAGTCGACATGCATCGATAAATAAACATGCAATCAAAAAATAGAACTCGCACATACATCTATAAATATAATTTTATCAACATATATAAATAGAAATCATGGATAAATACAATTTTCTCATGCATCTAAAAATAGGCTTCCACCTAAAAATAACTTGAGGCCCCATCCTAGTGTAGGTGCATAATTTTCACTAGGATCTTCTTGTTTAATCTCAACAGTCCCTCTCAACAAGAAAGAGATTATCACTCACCCTAATCCTGTCTCTATGGTATTTGAATTTTCTCCTATTGAGCGCCTTTTTTAGAATATGTGCATCCCAGTCTTCCGTAGGAATGGACTACAGCACCATGATCTTTCATTGCACACAATATTTGATATGATGATACTGGATATCTATATGCTTAGATATATCATGAAACACAGGATTAATTGAGATTTTAATGCAACTCTAATTATCATAATGAATTACTATCGGATCTAAATGAGAACCAAAAAAACCAACCAACATCTTTCTCATCCAGATAGCCTCACATGCAGCTTGACTCGCTGCCATGTATTTAGATTGCGCTGAAATGAGTGCTACATATCTTTGTTTCCTGCTGTACGGTCAAGAAACAACTGTAGATCTAATACTAAAGATCCCCCCTGATGTGTTATTTCTGTCTATTGGGCTACTCTCCCAATATACATCTATTAAGCCATGCAAATTCACCTCATTCATTTATCTGTACCATAAGCCATACTCAGATGTGCCCCTTAGGTATCTTGGGACCTGCTTGCTCGCCTTCCAAAAGATCTTGGTAGGCTTAACCATCACTTGACTTAGCTGGTTAACTACATAGTATATGTCTGGTCTCATTTTCACTAAATACATTAGAAAACCCACTAATTGTCGATATACAGTAGCATCGACTACCTCTCCAGATGTAGCATCCTCTTTCCTCTAGTTTCTTGGAAGAGGAGTATCCATAGGTTTGTAGCCCTCCATGTGAAAATTACCTAGTATCTCCCTTGCATACTTTCCTTGAGACACAAAATGTTCACCATCTCACTGCCATATTTCCAATCCAAGGAAATAATGAAGGAGTCCCATATCCTTCATCTCGAACTCCTTTGAAAGTTCCTCCTTGTATGAGTGTATCAGCTGCTCATCACCAGTCAGTATTAAATCATCAACATAAAGAAAAAAGATTAAAATCTTACCCTCCACCACAATTTTGTATAGTTTTGCATCCGCCACACTCTTCGTGAAGCAAACTCCAGTGAAATAGTTGTCTATCCGAGTGTACCATGAACGGGGTGCTTGCTTCAGCCCATACAATGCTCTTTTGAGTCGACACACATGAGAATCATTTCTGAAGATCTCAAATCCTTCAGGATGCTCTATGTACACCTCTTTCTCAATGATCCCATTAAGAAACGCAGTCTTCGCATCCATCTGATGAATGTGCTAGCCCATCTGTGCTGAGAGAGAAAGTATGCTCCTTATGGAAGAATAGATTGTGACAGATGCAAAGGTTTATTCATAATCAATCCCCTCGATCTGTGATAGGCCCTAGGGCACAAATCTATCATGCTATTTCTCAACACTCCCATTAGTAGCTCACTTTACCTTGTAGATCCATCTTGAACCTACCACTGATTTATCAACCGACCTTGGAAAAATTTCCAAAGTAATGTTTCTGAAAATGGAGTCATACTCCATCATTGCATCTACCCATGTGGGCTCCTGCACTGCTTCTTGAAAGGAAGATGGCTCTGTCACAATACATTTGCTCATGAGAGCCATGTATCTAGTAAATTGGTTAGGAGACTATCTTTCTCTACGATGTGAAGTAGGGGCTCCTACATTCTGAGCAACATCAAGTATCAGCCTATCAGCTTTTGTGAACCGCCTTCTTCCTGTTCTGATGTTTGGCTCTGCGTGAGTGGATTCCTCAACTCCATGAACCTCCTCCTGTGGTTGATCCACATCTAGAGACTCATCTTTGGGAACCAACAGTTCCTCTTCCACATGTAAGTCTAGCTCCCTCTCAAGAGACAACTGCATGAATTCCCCTCATTGAATTTTATATCCAGTCGCATAAAATTCATATTAATATTAGGAAAATACACATGATAATTATGGGATGTTTCTGTGTACCCCAAAAATATTCCAACTTCAGCAGTTGGCTCCAGCTTCTTTACCTTGGAAAAATCTTACTTCTTGCCTTTAGACTCAGATTTTGAATGGAATTTCTTCCCCTTCCCCTTCCTTGCCTTGGCAATGAAATCAAAATCCTCCTCATCATCATGCCTTGATGAATATCCATCCCTAGTGTTCGACATAAACTCCTCCTTCACTATATCCGACCACAGTCGTTCCCAATCCGGCAGTTTTTCTCGTTCGTTGACAGAGTTTTCATGACTGTGCCAACTTTTAGGAAGTCCCAAGAGAGCCAAGCTCACCAGATCATCATCAGAAACATTGATTCCCACTCTCCCCAGTTCATCCTGACATTTGAAAAACTTTGTGAGATACTTTGGAATATTTTTTCCCTTTTCCATCTTGATCTTCCTGAGTTTATCTTTCAATGCCAATTTCCTATGGTCGTTATTGCTTTGGAAAAGATCCGTCAAAGCCTTACACATATCATATGGTGTGGATTTCCCATGAATGATTGAGACAATGTGGTCTCATACACATTCTAACATAATCCTTCTCACCTTTGCTAGTTTCTTTTGCCATGCATCAAATAATGCAACATCCATCGAAGTGGGCTTAGGAAAATCATTGTCAATGAACTCCTTCAAGCGATTATCTTTGAGCACCACCTCCATCCCGTCCTTCCAGGAAATGTAGATCAATAAACCCTTGAGTGCATACTCTAGCCACAAGCCATTGAAATCCATTTCGATTTTTACTCAACTGTAGCACCAAGAAAGTCTTTCTGCAAATTCGAATTGTTTCCACCAACAAATTGAGCTCCTGCTTCAAAATTGCAATCTTTTGTGCTCCGATACCATGTAGAATTTTAACACAAATTATGTATTCCCTGGATTCTCCTAATCTAAAAATTATATGCCACTGTTAAATATAGAATCCCTTCTAAAAAAATTGTTGCGGAATTTAAAACACGATCTCCAATTGCAATATCAAGAAGAAAGATAAATCACACATAACCCAGATTTTTTTACACGGAAATCATAAATCTAAAAACCCCACTATCATATATCATATATATCATGGATCATGAAATAATTTCATACAAAACTCTAATCCAAGAGCTCTTAGTAAAATATAAAATCGTCTCACACTGTCATACAAAAATTGGCAAATTCATGTGCTAATTCACTGCCTCCAGACAGCCTACCTCCACTGCACAATCCCTGCTTACAGCAATCCCTGAATGAATGGAATCATGCTAAAATTGAATGGGAAATCCTTCTGGGCACATCCAATGTTTGTGTGGTTGCATGAGTGCACCCACTAATGTCACAACTGAGAGTCAAATTGTCCCTTTCACCTACACCTCAACTGGGTCTCCACTCGATCTGACATGCATGTAGTTAACAGTAGTAAATATTCAGTTGCATGTGCTACCACTGATTTTGAATTAATTAATAATTAATTCGCTGATATCTCACTAGTGTATCTTCAGTTACAACTAGCACAACTAATTTTAACTCACTTAACTGAGTTAAACTACTTTAGAACTCACATAACTACACATCCAACTCTGTTACAACTTTGAATCACTCAATTACAAATAAGTCCACTTGCATGTACCACCAACCAAACTTTTAACTTGAATTTCCTATAGCTAATTGATTTTCCACTTCAGTTAAATATTTCCAACTGCTCATTGAGAATATATTAATGTTTATTTTCCAACTATTATTAAGGGATAATAATAGTCGACATGCATCTATAAATAGACATGCGATCTATAAACATAACTCACACGTATATCTATAAATAGAACATCATCTATAAATAGAATTTTCTCACCATATACAAATATAAATCATCTATAAACAGAATTTTTCATCCATCTAAAAGTAGACTTCCACCTAAAAATAGCCTGAGGCTCCATCCTACTGTAGGTGCATAATTTTCACTAGGATCTTCTTGTTGAATCTCAACACTCCCTCTCAACAAGAAACGAATTATCCTTCACCCCGATCTTGTCTTTATGGTATTCGAATTTTCTCCTGGTGAGCACCTTCGTCAGAATATCTTCATCCTCATCTTCCATAGGAATGTACTGAAGCAACATGATCTTACACTGCACACAATCTCTAATATGATGATACCGGATATTTATATTCTTAGATCTATCATGAAACACAAGATTAATCGAGATTTTAGTGCAACTATGATTATCACAATGAATCACTGTTGGATCTAAATGAGAAGAAAAAAGACCAACCAAGATATTTCTCATCCATATAGACTCACATGCATCTTGACTTGCTGCAATGTATTTTGCTTCCACTGAACTGAGTGTCGTGGATCTCTGTTTTCATGTGTACCAAGAAATAGTTGTAGATCCGATATTAAAGATCCCCCATAATGTGCTCTTTAAATACGATGGGAACATTTGGTCAATTTAGTGTGTCCTAAATTGCTAACATAAATTATCAACCAGGGATTCGTAAGCTGACGAAGTGTGGCGCACTATATGTTCAAGATAACCTATCTCTTACTTTTTGTCGTTTTTGGATTTTTATGAAATTCTAAAAGACAAGTATGGTTATGGATATTCAAGGCAATGATGTCCTTTATAATGATTTACCAACTTGAAACTGAAAAAGGAATTTGAAACATACAATGACAAAACTTGAAAGGAAATGAAAATGTGCTACTGAAATGAAAAAGGTGTTGCTAATCTAATAAATCAAAACAGTGAACTAGTGAGCATGAAACCAAACTATTCTTGCTGCTATCTAAACACAAAAGAAACTATGCTAAAAGAAATCCAAAAGTTGCAATAAAGTAAATCTAAATCAAATTACATCAACTTGTCTTCTGATCCCTCATCATTAGTCCAGCTATGATTTTCGGAAGTAACCATAAACAACTTGAGTAACTGATATCTAACTTGCAGAAAGTAAACTAATATGAAACCACACATTCATAATTCAATCCCTCACCATCAGTCCAGCTGTGGCTTTCGGAGGTAACTGAAGATGTCATGCACAATTTAATATTTCTAACTTGCAGAAAGGAAACTAATATCAAACTACACATCCATAATTCAATCTCTCACCATCAGTCCAGCTGTGGCTTTCGGAGGCAACTGAAGATGTTATGAGCAATTTAATATATCTAACTTGCAGAAAGGAAACTAATATCAAACTACATATCCATAATTCAATCCCTCACCATCAGTCCAGCTGTGGCTTTCGGAGGCAACTGAAGATGTTATGAGCAATTTAATATATCTAACTTGCAGAAAGGAAACTAATATCAAACTACACATTTCATAATACAATCCCTCACCATCAGTCCAGCTGTGGCTTTCGGAGGCAACTGAAGATGTTATGAGCAGTTTAATATATCTAAATTTAGCTACTGAAGCAAATGAGAAAAACTGAAATACATAAAGCAATACTGAAATTAAACAGAAACTAAGAAAAACAAATTAGCAGCAGAACAATGTTAATTTCATGTCATTAGTCAAAAAGCTATGCAAATGCCCGGGCTGCCATGAAAAATTATGCTAAAAACTATGATTTCAGAAAGCAATCTAAGTAAGGAAATATGACATAACAGAATTGAAAGCAACTTATCTAGAAAACATGTAAAAGCCTCCTTGGATAGCAGGGGCCCTCTGCTACCAATTTGGTGAAGTCCTTCAGCTCCTTAAAGATAAGATCACAATAGCATCAAAGAACTAAGCTTCTTTATTCAAAAACTCATAAATCTACATCCCATTCCATCTTGAGCTTTGTTACAAATCTACTTCCTTATTACTTCCTCACTACTTTCTCATTACCTACTCATTACTTATGATAGGAGAAAGCTTCTCCTATTTATACAAAATATGAGGAGACATCTCATTAATGGGAGTCCATGAATCTCTCCCTCCATCTCTAGAGTTACAATCAAAATAGGAAATGATAATACACATGTCTTTCTAGAGTTTTAACACAACTTGAGGAATGAGACACATATCCTCTTAGAGTTTCAATACAACAAGGAAGTGAGACACATATCCTCTTGATCCCATAATCTTCTCCAACCAAATTCGAATTTGGCCTTAGAGTGCCACATAAGGGTCTTCTAGAAGTCTCCCTTTTGACCTACACATGTCACAAAACTCATAACACATATATAGATATATGAAACTATGTTAATTTTCTAGTTTCTAATCATAAATTCACTTAAAATACATAAAATAAATAACTTTGGAAAACAAGGATCTAACCCATATATTTATGAAAATGGTTACTTGATGTAGGGTTTTAGGTCAAATGGCTATGAAATAAGAGCTAAATGGTTATGACATAATGGAAATATGTATGAATATGGAAAACATTTTTGAGACTCAACATACCTCCCAATTGAAGTTGTTGCATGTCCTCATGCAACCATTGCAATGATTCATTTGTCCATGAGTTGATCTTTTATGAGTTTTGACTCATATAGATTCATTCCAAACTTTGCTTCTTGATTTTTCCTTTTTGGAAAAGTATAATACATTTGATTGCAACTTCTTCTTCTTCTTCTTTTTTTTTTTTCATTGGTTGGTTCTTGTGTGACAACCATTTTTTTTCCTTTTTTTTTTTTTTGAAGCATTGGTTCTTGTGTAACAATGCTTTATTTTATTTGTTGCATCAAAGTTCATGAAAACATTTAGAATCAATTACTTCATCAATGAATTGATCATTTGCAAGGCATATAATCTTTTGGATCATGTTGCAACAATAGTTGGTTAGGAAGTATATGTGGGTGGAAATGAAATGAAAATGTGTGATAGTGTATGACATGTGGATATGAAATGATGTCCCTTCCCCCCAACTAAAGATATGACAATGTGAAAAGGGGAGTGAGGAATTTTTCCAAAGTTACAATTTTAGCATTCTAATGAATTACATGACTAAAAATTAGAAAACAACATACCTTCACTTACCTTAAATGTGGATGAGTTGTGTATGTGTGGTGGCTGCAAAATTTTGATTATATTCTTCTTCAAGTGGCTGAACAAGAGGAGTCATGGATAAAGAGATAAGATGACTTTTATTGCTTCTACTAAAACTTGTTGAATCTGCTCCAAAATGCTGAAAATAATAGTCTTCATGTCTTCAAAACTCATTGGCATAATTCCTACTATGTGAAAATATGTTCTGATGTCGAACATAATAGGAAATTGTTGAATTAGTGGCCATTAATGGATGCGACTAGTCAAAACGAGAACTCTCATCATTGATGACAATGAGAGTCAAGATGCCCAAACACATCTTGCTAGGTACGAATGATTTTGCTGATGTCGAGTCACCTAGAAGATCTGACGAACAAGAGACATTAATGTATTCCCATTGTTTGTCAACATGAGAACTTGCCATTAAGGCATGCAAGCCTCAGGTGTTTTACAAAGAACTTAGACTCAAAGGACTATAGACTCAATAGTTTGCATTGAAGCAGGGCTTATTTGCGGAATGAAAATGACAAGAAATGGAAGATGGAAATGGAAGATGAAAATGGAAATGGGCAATAAGCATGTGAATGAGCCTCTTGCTTTTATTTGTGGTTATGAATGGACAAAAAGAAATGGAAAGTGGATGTGAATGTAAATGGAAAATATGAAGTGAAATGAGGTGAATGGTTTATTATGAGGTATGGATATGATGGAGACAATAGTATCTGAAAGTTTTTCAAGTGTTTGGATCTGATTTTGCATCAGCATATTTCCTCCTCTTTGTTGTTGATCATCCTCTTATGAAACAAGTTGGCCTCTTAAAGAGACACCATTCTCTTGTAGTCATTTGTCCTTCCTCCTGGAACCTGCAAAAAAACTAATACTTCTTCTGCAATGGAATGTAAGATTATCAAAGGAGAGAGGTGATAAATCTCTCTAGTTATGATATTTACACACAAAACTAAGAATTTGTATTAATGAAACAAGTTCTCAAAGGAAAAATCAAAAGAATTTATACTTGTTTTGGAATTAGTGCCTCAAGTTGAATGTAGCTTCTTTTCAGCAATTTATTTCATTATTTGCCATTTCAAACTCTAATGATGGATCTCTCATTGTATAGATCTTGTTGAGACCTTTCCAACGATACTTAAATCATCAAAATCTGATTTTGTATGAGAAAGTTAGGCTGATTTGAACAATGAGGTTTTTCAGCTGCGGAATTGCAGAACAGCTGCGGAATTGGACTTCAGCTGCGGAATTGAAGAACAGCTGCGGAATTGAAGAACAGCTGTGGAATTGGACTTCAGCTGCAGAATGTCGACGGTTTCTGTAGCTAAAAATCTTGAATAAAAAGTTAGCCATTCATCATTCATCATCAGTTCAAATTTAATCAATACCTTCAGAAAAATGAGCAAATAACTTGTTCATTTCATTGATTCAAAATTATTCAATTTTTTTTTTTTTTTTTTTTTTTTATAACAACAAAAGAGAAATGCAAATTTTTTTTTTAAGTTTCAACAAATGATGCTAAATAAAGCAAACTCAGATACATTGACCAATCGTGACCTTGCAATGACCATAGAATGGTAAGTGAATATCACATAAGATGAAAAATAATATATTGGTAAGCATTGAAGAACATAAAAGGCATGATTGCTATTTCAAAATATAATCTTTCATCTCTTCAAAATTTATTTTTGTATCTGTTTGATCCTTGAGGACTATCACAATCAGTAACCATTCAGGACCACCCCCCGCAGTTGGAATTCCAATTGCAGTAGTTACCATTACAGACACGTTCAATCTCAATTGAGCTTACCTTTATGCTACTAAGGTTCATTGTGCCATCTGCATGACCATGTGCTTGATAATATCCTCCTGTAGTTTGCTCAATTCATCCCCATGCCCTCTTAATGTCTTTCCATAGTGATGTGGCATCCCTTTGAAATAAACATCATAATGGTTGGTGTTTAATAATGTCATTGAAGCACCAAAAATTGGTGGGCAGATGATAAAGGAGATGTGAAATCCAACATTCAGAAAACGAAATTGAATTAAATTCAAAAATGAGTGGAATGTGCATTGAATGCCATGATAAGAGTTTGATTTTGATTATAATTCCTCTTCCTAGAAATCAGGAAACCGAATTATCAATGCAGAGTGCCGTTTTCAAATTCTTCACTCAGAAAAAATCGTTTTTCCTCACGCGGCAGGCAAAAATGGCCTTCAAAGAACCGAGAATTTCTCCCAGACCGCCACGAATTTCTTAAAACGGTTTCTGGATTATCTAATTGACCATGTTAGCGAAAAAACCCATGTTTTATTTTTTTCAAATTCATCTCCGTTTGGCCAAATCGTGCTTTCAAAGTTTGACGTTTTTCTCTGTTTTGCGTTTTCCTGAATTGTTGCATTCGGCTGTGAAATTGATTTTGAAATTTTTTTAAAGATTCGATCACAGCATAGACAGATGACTGAACAATACAATCATGGCATCCTCCTCAAAATTTCTCTTATTTTCATTTCTAAGCTGTGCATTACTTTCTCTTAACAAGTTTGTTTCTGCTACCTGGCATTGCAGAGAACTGAACTCTTCATCTTTTCTTGTTCTTTACGTAATGCGGCTTGTGCTATTCCATTTCAGACAACTTGAATTCTGTAGAGACAACCATCGTTTGGATTTACATGTTTTTGGTTTCAGGGAAATGTCAAAGCGTGTGACAGATAGACATGTATAGCTGGAGACTGCAAGTTTGTTTCAGGCCAAAGCTTGAAGAGGAATGCAGATTTTCTACTGAGGCCACATCGAAAGCTAGGATTGAAGATAGCCATAGATTGGTTTTCTTTTCTTCTCCTTTTTTTTTCTCTGAAATTGTAAATTTTTATAAAAAGGATTAATAATTTTCAATTTCAGGCAGCAAAGACTTCAAGAAAAACATGCTGAAAACAGGACTTTCACTGAAGTTTTAAGCTGATTTTTTATCAATCTGGGCTGGGTGACTAGGTTCACTTGACTGACCAATTTCTGAATGCAGTACAAAATGAAATCCATGGAGTTGCCTATGGCTTTGTTTATTGATTTGTTTTGTTTTTGTTTTTCAATTTTTTTTTTAATTTGTTTTTGTTAATAAAACTATATGTTATATTTTTAAAAATTAAAAATACACATATATATTTTACTAAGCAAAATGATTTTGTTTTTTTTTATTTGTTTGGTTAATAAAATCACATGTTATATTTTTTTTTTTAAATTAAAAATACACATGTATATTTTACTAAACAAAATGATTTTTTTTTATTTGTTTTGTTAATAAAATTACACATGTTGTATTTTGAAAAATTAAAAATATACATATGTAATTTACTAAACAAAACAATTTATTGATTTTTTTTTAAATGATTTGTTATTAAAATTATATATATATTTTCAAAAATAAAAATATACATATATATCTTAGTAACAAAACAATTTAATTTTTTATTTTTTTTTAAATTTTATTTTCAATTGATTTGTTTAATAAAATTATGTATGTGATATTTTCAAAAATTTAAAAATACACATATATATTCCTTAAACAAAACAATTTATTGAAATCAAAGTTTTTTATGAAAACAATTTTTTTTTTTTTTTAAATTGTTGAATCAATTGAAATGATGAAGTTTTATTGTCTCCTCTTTTTTTTTCTTTTTCACATAACAATTCTTTTTCTGATCCTCCAGATCACACAAAGTGCAGGAGGAGAGCATACTTAAGAATTATTATTTTTTTTTTACATAACAATCCTTTTTCTGATCCTCCAGATCACACAAAGTGCAGGAAGAGAGCATACTCAAGAATTATTAATTTTTTTTTAGATGTAAGAAATAAGGTTACCTAGTTACACTTCCCCGGCAATGGAGCCAAAATGTTTGGTCAATTTAGTGTGTCCTAAATTGCTAACATAAATTATCAACCAGGGATTCGTAAGCTGGCGAAGTGCGGCGCACTATATGTGCAAGATAACCTATCTCTTACTTTTTTTCGTTTTTGGATTTTTATGAAATTCTAAAAGACAAGTATGGTTATGGATATTCGGCGTACGATATCCTTTATAATTTACCAATTTGAAAACTGAAAAAGGAATTTGAAACATACAATGACAAACTTGAAAGGAAATGAAAATGTGCTACCAAATGAAAAGGTGTCATGACCTACAAATCCAAACAAAGGGAACTAGTGAGCATGAAACCAAACTATTCTTACGTTGTCTAACACAAAAGAAACTACGCCAAAGAAACTAAAAAAGGTATTAAAGTAAATCTAATCACTCACATCAACTTGTCTTCTGATCCCTCATCATTAGTCCAGCTATGATTTTCGGAAGTAACCATAAACAACTTGAGTAACTCATATCTAACTTGCAGAAAGTAAACTAATATCAAACCACACATTCATAATTCAATCCCTCACCATCAGTCCAGCTGTGGCTTTCGGAGGTAACTGAAGATGTCATGCACAATTTAATATTTCTAACTTGCAGAAAGGAAACTAATATCAAACTACACATCCATAATTCAATCCCATCACCCACTGTGGCTTTTATAAATCAAGATGTTATGAGCAGTTTAATATATCTAAATTTGCAGGAAGGAAACTAATATCAAACTATACATTCATACTTCAATCCCTTGCCATCAGTCAAGCTGTGGCTTTCAGAGGTAACTGAAAATGACATGAGCAATTTAATATATCTAAATTTGGCAGAAGGAAACTAATATCAAAACTACACATTTCAATACAACTCTCACCATCACCCACTGTGGCTTTCTTGGTAATCGAAAATGACATGAGCAATTTAATATATCTAAATCTAACTACTGAAGCAAATGTGCAAGACTGAAATAAACAAAGCAATACCGGAATTAAACAAAAACTAAGAAAAAATAAATTAACAGCAGAACAATATTGATTCCATGTCATTAGTCAAAATATATGCAAATGCCCGGGCTACCATGAAAAAATTATGCTAAAAGCTATGATTTCAAAAAGCAATCTAATTAAGGAAATATGACAAAACAGAATTGAAAGCAACTTATCTAGAAAACATGTAAAAGCTTCCTTGGATAGCAGGGGCCCTCTGCTACCAATTTGGTGTAGTCCTTAGCTCCTTGAAGATATGATCAAAATAGCATCAAAGAACTGAATTTCTCATTTAAAAAGAACTCACAAATCTACAGCCCATTCCATCTTGAACTTTGTTACAAATCTACTTTCTCATTACTTCCTCATTACCTATGATAGGAGAAAGCTTCTCCTATTTATACAAAATA